>JAMJFZ010000372.1:0-138264 GCA_026225945.1 Cricetomys ansorgei | reverse complement strand
AAAGGCTTCCCCTCATCCAGATCACGCACTCACTGTTACATAGCACAGTCATGAGCCACACACTGGAGCTCTGGGTAGCAACAAGCCACATCTATGACAGCAGTCCCAGAAGATATGTCACCTCGTGACCATCTTAGCTCTAACACTCAGGGTCACGGATGTGCCTAACAATGCATCTCTCGGATTGCAACTGTGCAGCACAGTGCAGCCACTGACTCCACTCTGCCTGCTATGTTTTTCCTGCCTGCTTCTCTGTTGGTCTCTTCCATGTCAGTTCAATGCTTGTTTGTCTCCTCAGCATCAGGACTCACCTCAGTAAGTCCGGCCTTCCTTCTCCCAAAACAGTTTTTTCCAGCACCAGGGAAGCCAGTAAATGGCAAAGCTTACCTGCCTTGACCTCTTCAGTGTCTCCAGCTTCTCCTATCTCTCTGTCTAGAGATAGGCAGATGAGGAAGTACTGGCTGCAAAACAAGCTGTATGCATTCCCACACTCATCTCACCAGTGAACCACAGGGGCAGTGTGAATTTCCAGTCCACTGACTGGACTTGGCAAGGTGGGTTGCTTATCAATGATTAAGTCAGAACTTAAATTTGGAGTTTTTAATGCATAACACAGTGGTGTGTCCCACCATTTATAGACAACACACACTTATGCACACACACACACACACACACACACACCACACACACACACGAAATACACAAATCTGGACTTTAAGAGAGTTGAAAATATGGCAACTTATCCAGGCTTCAGCTGTGGATGGGCAAAGGGAAGACAAAAGTTTGTTTTCTTGCAATGAGGACATAAGGTAAAGGAAGGAAAAATGGGGAGCTGCATTTCTCCCATGCCTTGCTTGAAACGGGCAAGAACATTTTCCCTTCCTCTGACTGAACAACACCAGCCTCTGGGACACCTATAAAGTTGTTCTTCACCAGGTCATAGTGTGGAACACTTTGCTAATTGAAGCAGCAAGCAAAATTGTAGGGAGGTCAGATGCAATCACCCAAATTGGAAATTAACACTCATGTTCACATGTATCAGGGCATAAGCAGCAGACTGAGGGTGCTCACTCTCTCTCTCTCTCTTTCTCTCTCTCTCTCTCTCTCACACACACACACACACACACACCCCCAATACTGCAGCCATCCATACAGCACCCTGTTCACCAAGTCTGCCAAACATGCTGACTCGCTCACTGGGAAGAAAGGAGAACAGATAGGAGAAGAAAAGGGGAGGAGAAGCAGGAGAGAAGCAGAGACAGAGGAGAGAGAAACGGGAGAGCCAAGGATGACGATGATGGAAAAAAAGGAGAAAAAAGAGAGAGAAGGACTTCATAACATGGAGAGATCAAAAGAAGAACTTGAGGAAAGAGAAATAAGAGCAGCTGCCTCACTAAGATTTCAGTAGCTCAAGTAGCCAAATACTGATTGGCACAGGCAGTTCTTGGCAATCTCCAGGGTCCAGGGTCTGTTTCCACAGAGACCAAGAGTCCTTACTTCCAATAACTATCTTCCACGTTTCACTGGTGTTTGACCTTTCTTGCTGTGACTCCATCACCAAGCAAGGGAGCAGAGCCCCATGCTCACCTAGTGAGAGCAAACAAGGAGCAGCCAGCCAGCCTGCACATGCCCAGCTTTAGCCAATGCCACAGAACTCAGTTCTGGAATCTCCAGCTATCAGCCCTGGACCCAGGGATTCTCCTTTAGTAAGGAGGGTGAGCAGAGGTGCACTGGAAGCCAGCATAACCTGTGAGAACGATCAAGTGGTAGTATAGATGATAACCCTTGGGGATAGAATGCCAAGTCAGGGCAGTGTCAGTCGAGGGAAAGAGGCAGACCCAGAGTCATAGCACAGGAGAATGGAAGCTGATGATCAGACTGACGGGGAGTGAGGGCTCAGGAAAGGCAGCAATCCCAACTGGCCTGGCAGCAGGAACAAGCTGGTGTTCTTTTCCTTTTCCTGCTGTTGATTTCTGCTTTGGCTGTCCTGTCTGCTATGGCCCTGCTTAGCCCCCTATGAACAGCGAGTCTTTCCTCGGTGTTCTCAGGTCTGCCATCACACCACATTCACCTCCCGGTTCTTAAGTTCACTTCTTGCCTAGCTTCCCATGTACACCAAGCCTCCTGTCAGCTCCCAGGAGCAGCTCTACCCAGAGACCACCTGGAGAATTTGATGGAGTATGTTCTTCATACCAACAATCACTGTCGCAGAAGCAAACCTAACTCCACTCAGGCAACAGGAAGTCTGGTTATGTTCTTGGCAGTGGCCTTTGTACTACTTACGTTGAATTTCCATTTAGTTTCTATCTCTAATACCTTTTAAAATTATATCTGGATGAATTATTGAAATAAGATATTTTAGATCTATATTATGGCCTGTGATATAAAGCAATTAGAGGCAGTAGAATTTGCCAGATCCCTTGGCACAAGTTATGAAATCTCCCACTTCCTTGGACCATGAAGGACATACTCCACAGTATGTCCTTCTCCTGCAAATTCTCCAGATAGTCTCAGGAAGAATGGTTTCATACAAAATAACTGGGATCTAGTTTCTGCCTAACTTATAAATCTTGCAGCAAAGAAACACACAATTGTATCTCTGGGATTCTTTTATTTATCCCAAAGTCACAGCTTTTCTTAAAAGCTAACGAACAAACAAAATAAAAAACGAAGGCAGCTCTAGAGTGTGAATTCAGACTGGAGACAGTACTTCCTATCTGACTGCAGATGGCCGACAGTGACATGCAGAACTTCTAACATGAAACATGAAAATGGCCAAGATTTAAAGTCTGTGCTAATGACTAAGAAATATCCAGACTGTGGATAAAAGAAAGTGAAAGAGGAGGGGGCAGAGGAAATAAGGGGAGGGAACAGGGAGACGGAAGTGGGGTGGGAGGGAGAGTATTCTGAGTTACTATTTTCTGTGTTTAAAAAGCACCTTAATGATGATAAGTCAAACAATAGGCTGCAATTTTTTCATAATGAAACCAGTTTTTGGATAAACTATTTACTTCCATATGTACAAAAAGAAATTCTTAAGAGTCTGGATGTGTCTTAACATCTTCCCTCCCTGGAACTCTTGCACATTAAAAAAAAATTCATTATTGAATTGGTCGAGGTTTCTGCCACAATTTTATTTAAGCCTGGCCTCATTTCTGATCAAATCTAACTGTATACTTATTTTTAGGTTTGGCTGGGCACTTTCCATTATAAATGCCCTTTTTAAAAATCCAGAATCTGCTCATGCTTTCTTTTATTCAACAAGTATTTGTCAGGCTGTTAATAAATGCCAAGCAGTGAAAAGAACATAAAGGTGACTAAGACCAAGCCTCTGTCTCTGAACTTTATCTACAGCCCAACAGGAGAAGGGCCAGGCAGTGTATCACAGTTCAGTACTATGAGAGCCAACCAGGGAAGGCCAGGCTAACAAAGAGCAAGGACCATGACCACCACAGGCTTGTTATAGACGTTTATTTTTAGCTATGTTTAAAATGGCTGTTTTGTGCACTGTTGGGAAAAGGGCTGCCTAGGCCTTGGCATTTGTATTGTCTGTAGGTGTTGGCCTTATGTAAAAGATGTTTGATTGCTCACGATCTGAACATGCTACCAATAGAAAACCTGAGGAACTTAGATGTCAATAAAAACCCCTGAGATGATACACCATACTGTTTTCACTGTCCTGTATGATGCTTGCCATGACAGTGGTTCCCTCTTCTGAAGTCTGACAGGGTTTACGTCTATGAAAATGCCTCTGTGTCTTCATTGGTGAGATGCCACAATCGGTGTACAAGTACACAGGCTGACACAGAACCAAGGAACAACTAAAGCAGTGGTTCCCAACCTTCGTAATGCTTCCTAGTGCTGTGACTCCCAACAACAAAAAACACAGTTCCTCATGTTGTTGTGACCCCAACAATATAATTTTTTGTGCTACATCAGAACTTCACTACTGCTATGAATTGTAATGTAAATATGTGATATGCAGATGGTCTTAGGTATCCTCTGTGAACATCATTTGACTCCCAAAGGGGTGGTGACCCACAAGGTGAGAACCGCTGATTTAAAGAGTAGTGGGATGCCAGAAAGGAGCATCCAGATGGCTCTGAAACAAGGTGGTCAAAACTAGTGTGTAAGTGCTTGCAGAAGTTCAGAAGAGGAGGGTGAGTAGCATCCTCTAGTCTGGAACAACAGTGAGTGCTGCTGGGCTGCCTTCAGAGTCCCCACACTGAGCTGCTGGTGTCTGGTTCAGAACATCCTGGCCTTGATCCCAAGAGCACTAGGGATCCATTTTCCTTGGTTAATTATTATTCCATAAATTTTAGATATCTGAACCAATTACAGTTTTCTGAAAGTTTCATCTCAAAGCTTAATCAGATGTAATCCATGGTGCTGCAGCCCTGTCTCTCTCATTCTTGTAGTTTAAAAACGCTTTATGGTCTATGTAAATAAGGATGACATATCTGTCACTTTAGAGGAGATTCAAAATGAAAAACAACTACATTCACTCCAGTTCCTTCAATCACTGATTCCACCTTGCCTCGGAGAAAGAGGCAGACAAAGGAAATTTAGCACAAGCCTTCCTTTGCAATTTGAAGGGCATTTCTCTACAGTGTTCTGCTCCCTAAAGAGTAAGTGCAGCCTATATGACCAGAGACAACCAGCCCACGCCCTCTGCACCTTAGTTACTGCAAACACAGAAAGGAGATAACCCTTGCTCTCTACCGTAAGCAGTTTTTTTAACTGAATTTTTTTCATTAGTTCTTATGTCAGCACACAAAGAAATGGCTTCGCCATGACACTTTCAAGCATACAAATTACACTGTTCTTACCCCACCTAAACTGTCCTGCCCCATAATCCCTCTCCCTATCTTGCTAGTTCCCTGACCACCACCACCCCTCCCACCCAGTACACACACAGTTCTCTCATCTGTTTCACAGACACACTGTCCATTGTCACCTCTTAGCTTCCCCATCTCCTGCTCCTTTAAGCGTCTTTCTTCCCCGTCTGTTGTGGGAGATTTTAGTTATGGATAATGTTCCAGTAAGCTGTCCTTGAAGCAAGTAAAGGATTCACTGACTACCAGTAAACAAAGGAGTGGCTATCAGGCTCTCCACAAGAATGGGACATTCCTTAGCCTTAAGGCAGATGAAGGTGGGGCTCCATTGATTTAAATATTGGAAGGCTGGGTGGAGACAGAGAGGATTTGGAATAAAAATGAACTAGGGCAAGAGAGGGAGAGAGAGAAAGGAGACAGAAAGACAGCAGAGGACGAGGAAGAAGAAGCTAGCGAGCAGGAGGAGAACCAGGAGGAGAGCATGAGGTGAGGAAGCCTTGGAGTGAGCTCTCTGCCTAGCTGCCCGGGTATAGAATTCCCTGAGATTTGACATGGTTTGTGATTAATAAAGAGCATTGGAAAATTTCAACTCTGGACTCTCCAATAAGCACCCGAACTTTAATATAACACCCATCAGAGTCCACCGTCTTCTTTTCTGTCCTACATTTATAGAAGAAAAATATACAATATTTGCCTATAACTTTCTTTCTTTTCTTTTCTTTTCTTTTCTTTTTCTTTTCTTTTCTTTTCTTTTCTTTTCTTTTCTTTCTTTCTTTTCTCTTCTTTCAGTTTTAAATTTGTTAGTAAGGATCATTCCTAGTTCTCTGCACAAACATTCCACCCTTCTGCCTCAGTCACCCCTGTCTTTCGGTGACAGGCTGCCTCCCCAAGCATTGCAGACCTTCTTACAAACAATGATGGAATCAGAAGATGGAAATGTGCTGTCATCCACTGGGAGAATTATTTTCTGCAAGATAATCTCAAAGTTTTTATGATGCCTGTGTGACCTTGCAGGGGCCTTGATTCAGTACTCAGCATCTAGGATCTAGCTGTTATATGTGGCTACCTTTCCAGAAGTTCCAGCATCCACATTGGTGACCCATGCAGAGACCAGCTCCTGTGAGTTAACAAGCTGATATTGACCCATAATGGTGGAGGGCTCCTTGATCTTGCCCTGTGGAAAAATGCAAAGAGTAGAATCAGACATAAGTTATTGTAAGCAGAAATTACCATGGAGAGAACAGGAAGGGGTTCATAAAATTTTAGAAATAGGACCCTGGGGCTCTGCATGAGTATCAGGACACACTGGGGAGGGTGCAATTGTGCATGGTCAGAATAAGGGAGGTTCTCAGGGCAGCGAGAAGGGGCTCACCACGTATCCAAAAGCATCCTTGATTGAATTCTCTGATCCCTTCTGCCCCAGCCAAGGATTCAGAGGACAACCATGAAGGAAACTCCATGGAAGTTGCCTGCCTCCGTAGTGGCAGTCTGCAGCCACACGGTGGCGGATGTGCCGCACATGATAGTTACTGCATCTGTCTCAACCTGGTCCGGAGCCTGAACCCTAGCTTCACAGGGGCCTGGAGATGCTTTTGAATACATTCGCATGACTGTGTCTCAGGGAAGTACAGTAGGTTAGCCCAAAATAGTGCATTCCATGGTGTGAACAATGCATGGTGTTTCTAGAGTTACAGCACAAAGTAAGAAATGAACACCACATCCTGAGGGGATCAGCATTGGGTTGGAAAGAACATTGACATCTGTTCATGGCAAAAGGGGTCATAAAGAAAAATGGCTAAAGTGGCTGTTTACAAGTCCGAAGTTTCCCTAAAATATTTGATTCAGGACCCACATTATACCAACTCTCCACAAAACCTAAGGTGCCACTGCCTGTGGGGTTCTGCAATGAAAAATTTAGGAGAGGGTGCGAGGATTGTGGGGAAACAAGGAGGCGAGAGAGAGATGAGGCAAGACAGTATCCTGATCTAACCTTGTTTATTGAATACACAGCACAAACTTTTAAAGAAGTTTTGAGGTAGGGAGCAGGCATGGGAGTGGTGATCAGGTTACTATGGTAATTCTATAGGGGCAGGTAAGCTGATTGCTATGGTAACTCTTATCTGAGGGGCGGGTTAGTTGCCTATCTGAGGTCACTGGGTCAAGGATCCTAGGAAGTTAAGAAATGCAGCTGAAGGGCTTCTCCCAAGACTGTCTGGTGCTGAAGGTGCCCTTTTTATGTAATTTATAGAGGTAGAAACTTTCCACAGAATGAGGGAGAGATAGAGTTGTTAATGAAATGGTGGTTCCTTTGAAGTGGGCGACTTCAGCCTAACTGACCTTTGTCTGAACCCTGTCCATTAGGACTGGAGAAAAGTGGAGCCTTTTTTAAAGCACAAATGGGGTGTTGTCTCAAGTCTGAGCACCCAAAAGCATGGCCCTCTATAGGTCTCCCTTTTATTTATTATTTTAATACAGTAATGCATGGTGGCCCATGCCTGGCTTAGGCTACATGCCTTGCATTGTTGGACCCCGAAAGCCCAAACTGGGATGCCGCACCCCCACAGATACTCGCAGTCGGGGAATCGATGCAAATAGAAAGAGGGTTTATTGATCCAGCTATCTGGGGCCGTCCCTACTGGCAGGAAAGGGTGGCCTTGAAGAACAAAAAGTGAGCCTTTTTATGCACAATACAGACTGTTGCTGGGCACAAACCAAGTTGGTACAAGTTGATTTGTCCCCGAACTGTTCTTTATCCTGATAGGTCGGGGCCAGTTAACCTTTAAATTGATTGGTGCTAGCATATAGCAAGGTCGCTAGCTCCTAAAAAGAATACAAGCTCAAGGTTCCAGTCAACTGGGTGGAGGAAACTCTTTAGCCCAAGGCTGTGGGCTGTCTACGGGGGAGGGGGGGAAGGGGGGAGCTCTCTGGCCCAAGGCCATCTTGTTTGTCTTAGAAAATGTTTTCTTTAACTCTGGGAACTGTTTTGGGTCACAGTGCTCCTGGCTTGGGCCTACACAATTTTGGTGCACTTAGAAGCCTAACTAAAGTTTGGCTGCTTAGGTCTTTTTCTATACTAGGACCTGAATCTTATACCGAGGGCGAGGGTCCCGACCCCCATAGCATCTTTCCTTCACAGAGGTTCTTCATCTGTGTGTGCAACCTCAGTAGCCAGCATTGGGCTGGGGCTTCCTGTCTTAGATTTAGTAACCAGGCAAGTGAAAGGAAGAAGACATGCTATTCCCGTCATAGGCAAATGGGTCCCTGTGAGGGCAGATGCCCCTTATCCGTCATAGGAAGTCAAGGCAGCTTTGGCCCCGCTCCTGTCTTAGGTGGGGCTGCCCTGCTAAATGCCATTAGTTCTCAGCCAGGCCTCGATCAGCTAGATCCAGCCTATGGTAGTGGACCTGTATGGGTTTCGCTAGAATGGCATCCACCTGTTGTTTGATAAAAGAGGTCATTTTCTTAGAAGCCCAGGGCCCAAAAGATATTAAAAGGAGTAGGCCTATCAAAGGTCCTAGCAGAGAGGGTAGGAGGGTTGTTAGCCAAGGGGAGGTGGAAAGCCAGCTCTGGAATCATCTCTGATCTAGTTCTCTCTGTCTCTTTCTGCGTTCTAAACTTTCCCTGACCTTAGCCATGGAGTCCTTGACCACACTTGAGTGGTCCATGTAAAAACAGCATTCCTCCTTGAGGGCAGCGCAAAGCCCTCCTTGTTGGAAGAGAAGCAAATCTAAGCCTCATCTATTCTATAGGACAACCTCAGCAAGAGGGGAGAGGGATTTTTCAAGATGAGAAATGGCGGATTCCAGTCTTTGCAGGTCCTGTGTCAGCCGCAGTCAGTACCCAGGCTCCGATTAGCAGGAGCAGTTGTATCCCAAGGGGTTACATTTTCTGTAAAAAAGCAGAAATGAAACGCTCTCTCAGGGTTGATTTTCATCCCTGGAGGAAATATTAGAATCAATTTGCTTCATCAGCCTCTCTGGCAGCCATCGTGCGGCTCCATGTTTTGTGTCAAACAAGCTCACTGACCCTCGGCCCCATATGAGTACTGGGTCAGGCCCGGACCATTTGTAGGTCAGTGGATCTTTCCACAGCACAGTGGCATAGCTGTCTTTTGTGGCAGGGTGCCAAAGGCAATCTGCTGCTGTTTTTCCTTATCATCCGTATTTAAGAAGTTCAAAATAAAAAAGGCATGATTAAGAATACTTCTAGGGGAGCCTTTGACAGGATATATCTCCCCCTTTTTTTTTATTAAGGTGTGTTTAAGCGTTTGATGTGCTCTCTCAACAGTCCCCTGTCTTTGAGGATTGTAGGGGATGCCAGTAATATGGGTAACCTGAAACTGTTAACAAAATTTTTGAAAATTTTTTCCTGTATTTTCTGGGCCATTGTCTGTTTTTATAGTCCGGGTTGGCCCAAGACAGAGAGGCATGTTAGTACATGTGAGATCACATGTTTTTTAGACTCTCCAGATTGTAATGTAACATAAATGAACCCAATATAAGTATCAACAGTCACATGTAGAAACTTTAAATTACCAAATTCAGGAACATGAGTAACATCCATCTGCCATATTTGACTAGGCTTTAAGCTTTCAGGATTTACTCCGTACTGAGGTATTGCATGATGTTGTGGGCATGAGATGCATTGTTTAACAATTTGAGTTTCATCTCTGATAACATTAAATTGTTTTTGAAGACTTTGACTAATTTGATGACGTATAACATGCAATTTTAGTCCAAGTTCCAATTGGGTAGAACTGCAGTTGGTAGATAAGATATTTGCAGCTCATTCTCGATTATAATCTATATATTGAACTTGTTGTTTTTCAATGACTTGTCCATATACTGTTAACTACCTAGAGGATGTAGGTGAAACAATTCTTATTAAAAATAGAAAATAAGGATTTTAATTCTACTATAGAGATTTTTTTCTTTTTTTCTTTAATGAGGCCTAAGCCAATTAACATCTCTAAATAATTTCTGAAAGATACTTTCTAAGGCAGTATAATTAGAGGATATAATTTATATCCCAAATATGAATAAAGTAATTCTTGTTGCACCTTTTCAGGAACAATAACTGAACCTTGACTTCTTAAAACTTGCTGTAAATGAGATTATGCTGTAAGTAAAACTCCTTCTTGCTTAAAAGCTAATAGAAAATCAGGAATTGTTTTCTAGGTTTTTTTTTCAACTGCTTGTGCTATAAACTTCTGACATAATGTACGACTATTAGCCATACCTTGAGGAAGAACTTTACAGAAATATCTTCTCATAAGCTCTTTAAAATTAATATAAGGTATGTTAAAAAGCAAATCTTTTACGACCATGAGGAGCAAGAGGAATAGTGTAAAAATAATTTTTTAAGATTATTAAGTTTAATAATAGCAAGGCTCCCATTAATTCTATGCTCTCGTTCACTTTTCTCAAATCCTGTAATAATTTCCATATCCCAGGTTTCCTTTTTAAGAACAAAACTAAGAGAATTCTATCTGTCTGTATTTAGGAGGTCACTGTTCCACTCACACAGGAGTGTAGCGTATGGAGTGCAAGTTGGTCACTTCTGCTAAAAATATCCTTAAGCCATGTCATAAAAGTCTTTGAGCAGAAATTAAAGGTTACTGTATACTTTGTCCCTTAAGACCCAAACCTTGATAGATAAACATTATTTTATCACTGGGGCATAGTATACTATGGGTAGACACTCCCATTTCTATTGTAACATCTCTTTCCTATAAATTTATAGGTAATCTTTAAGTATGTAAGTATGAAATGTTTCCTGATGCCCTTTAGCATCCTTCTGTCACACCTCTAGCAGCAGTCTGCCTAAATCACCTCTGGTATAGCAGCAGCTCAGCTATTATGTGGCCTCTCGATCTCTAAAGACTGCCAGGTTGTTTACTTAAACCTCACCTATCTTGATTTACTTTGTTTTAATTCTGTAACTCTCACACTGGAAAAATTTGGCTGTGCACAGAGACATAGCTTTGATATCTTATTAAACACTGTACTTAAAAATCCTATCTTCTTTATGCATAGAAAAAAACCATAGAAAATCCAATTTAATTTAAAGTATCTGAGATCTGTTGTCTCCTCGAATAGCAACATGTGGCTACCTCCATTAAAATGGTTAATTAAAAAACACATTGCCATCCACACTCTCACAAAGATAAAAATCCTTTGTTAGAGACATAGAAAATCAAGCCTAGAACAAAGAAATATCAGAACTTCTCTGGGGATGGTCTGCTGCCTTTTTCCAGTTTGTCTGCTTAGGCAGAAATCCAAAACAGTTTGGCCATGTGTCCTTCAAAGGGTCTATCTCTGTAGCCATGCACGAAAATGACCACAGAGACGACAGGAACAGTGCATAAACCATTCTGCATATTCGGCTAGCAACAGAAACTGCTCCAAGAAGTCCCTCCTCTGAATTTGCAGCAATAACCATTTCCAGGTAAATCTGCCCTGGATCTTGGCCATCCAGCATTCAGGACAATGATATTCAAATGAACGCAGAACATACATACATTTCCACACATTTAGACACCATCCATACACAATAAGAACAGACAGAACAACAAAATCAAGACATTGACAATTGATGATCAGCAAAACAAAACTTAATCAGGCCCGAGAAAAAGGAAATGAGTTTTAAAGAAAGGGTGCACCCAGGAAAAAAGCAGAGCTCTCTGAAGTTTCAGGGCACCATGCATGCCAGTGTTAATGAAGTATGACCTTTAGTTTTTAATCAATGGTATTGGAAGTGAAACTAGAAGCACTTTCCATTATCCAAAAATCAGATGTATTGTCTATGTGAAGTACTTAAAATCTATAACTAAAAGAAATTTAAAATCTTGAGTCTTTTCCTGCTAATAGTAGGATCAGTTTATCAGAACTCTACAGAAACATGTATCCAGAATTTATCTATACATTTTAAATCACTTTTTCTGATCCTTAACAATTACTTAGACTTTCACACCCTCAGACCTGTAAACGTCAAAGCATTTTTAAACACTTTCTCAATTAGTTTTTACAGGCAGCGGCTAAAATGGCAGTAAATAAAATTTTATATGTACATTCTTCCTGTCTTTCCCCTAGCAGTAGCCTGTCTTCTTGTTTTCACTCAAGTTTATGACAGGGGACCTGAATCTTTAAAACCCTTAGGTTTCTTTACCTAAACCATATACACATTTTAAATGCCATTTGAGTGATTTTTACATAAGAAAGTTTGGCTGTTATCTCAAGAATGGGTGTGCTCCACCCCCTTGTGCCTCAGCAAGGCCACAGGAGTTACTTTTTATTACTCTTAAAGGATGGGGGTTGCTATTATCTCTTAATTAACCCTTTTCTTTCCCTGCCACGTTTTGCTTGCTTTCCTTCATTAACCCTTTCCCTCCTGTGGCTGAGAGTCCCCAAACCAAGGCTGCTGAGTTGTAGCTGGCAGCCCATCGTTGTTGAAAACCAGGTCTATCTGGACGCAGCTTTGGCTGGGATGAGCCCTAGAGGTCTGATCGACGCAGCCCCCTTCCCCCCGCAGCTAGCACTCCACTCTTTCTTCACAGCAGGGCTCAAATTCCCAGGAGGCTCTGCTGGCAGCTAAGCTGCGCTAAGAATTGCGGCTGTCTCAGGCAGTTTTAAACCCAATTCTCTAATTTCTTTTATATGCTGATTATATTTAATTTTAATTTTTCCCTCAGTTGTTATATTATTTGAATAAGCTTGCTTCTTAAGGAGCTGGGCTTGACCCCCTTCCCACTTTGTAGGGAGCGATTAGAGAGGGGCAGCTCCTTGGGCTGCCTGCCGGAGAAATTTTTGTTGGGAGGGTGGGAATTGTAGAGAGGAGGCCATGAGAGGGGGGGCCTGGCTCTTCTCCCTCTTCCTCCTGTTTTACAGGGACCTCTGCATCAGGAAATAAGTCAAGTTGTGGATAAGGGGTGGACTTCTTCAGTGAGCTGGCTCTCTCCTTTCTTTGTTCAGTAACTACTTTCAGGTCTCTTGAAACAGCAGTCTCTGCAGGGTTCCAAATCTAGCGCTCTGAGCTCCTTTTTAAGAAATTTCTCTCCCTCTTCTAAAACTTCTTTAACATTCTGGTGATAATGTCTTATAGCCAATAATCATTATTTAAATTCCAGTAGGAAAAACCTGTCACGGGCACCTTTTCTGGGCCAAATACTTTATAGTAGTCTTTTAGACAGCGTCCAACTCTGGCCCAACATTTCACATCAATAGTTCCCTCTTGAGGAAGTCACGGACAGGGTTCTTTTAAAACACAAAGAAGTTCACTAAATCTTTCTTTTTAACCCTTACTCTTCACGCCTTTAATGAAATCATTATGTTACAATATTATACAATATTTTACAAAATTAGGTTTTCTACAAATGACCTTTTTTTTAAATTCAAAAAACTTAACTAAATCTTTCTTTTTAACACTCACCCTCCCACCTTTAATGAATTCTTTAAGTCTCCAATGAGCATATCCTGCACAGTTATGCTTTGTCACATGATTGCGCTGGCCCCTTACCTTCCAGGTCTTGATTCCGCAGGTGGGCGATTCCGGGGTGAACAAATTTTTTCTTATTCGCTGGCCAGCTTCTTTTGTCCGTACAGCGTCCATCACTTAATCCCTCGTTCCTGGGTCTCTCATTGGTCGCCAGTTTGCCCCTGCCTGTGGGGTTCTACAATGATAAACCTAGGAGAGGGAGCGAGGATTGTGGGGAAACAAAGAGACGAGAGAGAGATGAGGCAAGACAGTATCCTGATCAAACATTGTTTATTAAATACACAGCACAAAATTTTTAAAGAAGTTTTGAGGCACGGAGGGTGCATGGGAGTGGTGAGCAGGTTACTATGGTAACTCTATAGGGGCAGGTAAGCTGATTGCTATGGTAACTCTTATCTGAGGGGCGGGTTAGTTGCCTATCTGAGGTCACTGGGTCAAAGAGCCTAGGGAGTCAGGAAATGCAGCTGCAGGGCTTCTTCTTTCAAGACCATCTGGCGTCAAAGGTGCTGTTTTTATGTAATTTATAGAGGAAGAAACCTTCCACAGAATGAGGGAGAGATAGAGTTGTTAATGAAATGGTGGTTCCTTTGAACTGTTCAACTTCAGGCTAACTGACCTTTGTCTGGACTCTGTCCGTTAGGACAGGAGAAAAGTGGAGCCTCTTTTAAAGCAAAATGGGGTGCTGTCCCAAGTCTGAACACCCAAAAGCATGGCCCTCTACACTAAGGTCTGATCATGATCTGCTATCGAGCATGATTCACTGAGGTGTGACTTATTTCTACACAGTGGTTCTCAACCTTCTTCAGATTGCCACACTTTAAGACAGTTTCTCGAGTTGTGAGAACCCCAACAATGAAATTATTCTGTTGCTAACTTGTTGCTGTGCTTGGTAGTACACACCTTTAAACCCAGAACTCAGGAGTCATCCAGGAAGGAGGATGCTGTGGTTGGTAATTTGTGTGCACACTATCAATATTCATACTCAGGCCGGAGGAAGGACTTGCCACTCCTGAGGGTCTGAGGCACTGGGTGTGTCCATGTTGACAAACAGTACATTTTCACTCTGGACTTCATCTGCTCCCTACAGAAAATTGGTTCATTGTGTAAAGACATCTGCTTTTGAGCCTGATGATTTAGGTTCAATTACCAGGACACACATAGTAGAAGAACTAACCCTGAAAGCTGTCCACAGACCTCTACCCATGCACTATGATGCAAATAAATCATGCAAGTGAATAGATCAGAGTAATCTTTTTGAAGGCCTGGGATTTGAAAGTACTATAGGAAAACTTTCTAAATAGGACTCTGATTGCTTAGGACATAATAGCAAGAGTTCACAAATGAGAGTGTATGGAATTTAAAACTTCTATGCAGCAAGGGAACAATCAGCACAGTAAAGAGAAAAACCTACAGAGGAAGAAAATATTTGTCTGCCTTTCATATGACAGGAAATTAATATCTAGGATATATGATGAACTCAAAAAGCAAACATGAAGCCAGACATGATGGTATGTGCCTATTATCCAAACACTTGGATGGTGGAGGCGAGAAGATCAGAAATTCAAGGTCACCCTAAGTACAGGTCAGTTTGAGACAGCTCAGTGGATAACAGCACCTGCCACTGTTGGACCCCAAAAGGCCCAAACTGGGACTCCACATCCCCCCAGAGACTCACACACGGGATATTGATGAAAATAGCAAGAGGATTTATTCCAGTGCACTGGGACAGTTCTAACACGCAGGATAGAAGCGGGCCAGAGGAGCAGAAAACAAAGCTTTTCATACAAAATACAGACAGTTGCTAGGCATAAACCAATTTGGTACAAGTCCATTGGTCCCCAAATTGCTTTTCCATTTGATAGGTTAGGGCCAAGTACCTTTAAACTGATTGGTGCTGGCATATAGTAAGGTTGTGGGCTCCTAGAAAATGTAAACTTTAGGGTCTTAGTCAATGTGGGTGGGGGGAAGATCCTTATCCTGTGGCCATGGGCAGTCTACGTGGGGAAACTCTTTTAGCCCAAGGCCATTAGTCAGTAGTCCGTATCTCCTTTGCCTTGGGAATTGTTTTTCTTACAGAACTTGTTTCTCTTACTTCAGTTTTGGGAACTGTTCTGGGTCACAGTGCCCCTGACATGGGCCTACACAATTTTGGTGCTCTTAGAAGCCTGACTAAAGTTTGGCTTCTTCCCTTCATCCCCCCGTTTTTCTTGTGACTGTTCCAATCATGGAACAGCTGTTTTAGCTCGTGATTACTAGTATTGGTTAGTTTATAGTCATTCCCTGGAGAATTTTTAAGAAACTGGTACTGTTGTCTGAGAACCATAATCTGTACCAGACTGATTTTTTACACATTATGTCCCCAGTCCTAGGGGAAAACAACAGTTTTCTTTTGACTAAAAGTTCAAGCCTGTGGAAATGGGACATTGTAATCTCTTAGAGTGCTTCCTGCTGAGAGGGGGCATCGTTTTTAGGGGCCGCAAACAGGCTGGTATTAGTCAAAACCTGGGAGTTTAGGCAGTGGGGTACATCTGGTTTGCTGATCCAGCGGAGTGGACAGGGATGGTCACATCAGCTGGACTGGTCATCAGCTCTCAGCAGGTCAAGGACTCACAGTAATTGAAGCAGTTTGATGCATGGATGGTCTCTGTTAGCCATTTGGTGATTCTGTTGAGACAGATAAAAACTAGAGGCAGAAGTTAAAGTTTACAGAAGCTTACATTTGGAACTTTTTATCATTGTAATTCACATTGTAGAAAGAAAAGCTAACTAGTGTTTGTTAAACAGCCAATGAGAATTACCTCAGATATGAGACTATTTAGGCACTTCAAAGAATATGTTTTTAGGGTCTTTTAAGTGGCCCATAATTTACACAACACAGGATCTGCTTTTTAATCAATTAATATCTGTTTACAGAGTATGATATTATAAAAAGTTTTCAAGTAACTACACCACTAAGACACAATCTGTCATTTTTAAATGTAGAGAATGGTTTTTGGCTTCCTTTAGCAACAAAGTATGATTTCATATATCTAAAAGAGAATGGGAGAGCCAAACAAGCCTCTAGACTTGGAATATTTCACATATACCAGTTTATCAGAACATGTATTCAGAATTTCAGTGTTATAACTCTGAACCTTTAAAGTTTACATTGCTCTCTTAGCTTTCTTATACCTTTTAACTTTTATCTCAGACCACCTTTTCACTGTCTCAGACCTTCACAACTTACTTAGGGTTTCATATCTGCAGACTTTTAAACCTTCACATCTTAACATTTTCTCAGACACTCAAAACTTAAATCACTTTCTTAGACATTTATAATTTAAAACCTCATAACATTCCTTTAAACTTTTTTTCTACCAAATATAGAGTTGTTATTACTGAGAGCAGTCACTTTTAGGCAAATTTTTTAAATGAAGGGATAGTAAAAGTTACATCAAAAACCTATTTATCTTTTAACAAGGGGCCTGTTAGTGAGACAATCCTGTTTGTCTTATTCAGAAAGGGACTCTAGTAGCTTTAGAGAGAGGAACTGGTTGTCTATTGCTGTTAACTAACAGAATTACAGTTAGCCATCAACGCCACCAGAGATCTGGGAATACTAAATTATAGCAAAAAGTATAACTTAATTAAAATGACAGAGACTTACCAATACCTAGACAGATGACCCTGGACTCTCCATGTTCTCTGTGACTTTATGGGGAACAGAGGCCTCAAGTCTTCCGTTGCCAGACGAGTCTTCAATTGCCAGAGCAGTAGGTATGTTTCTTTGGATAAGACTCAGAGGGATCGAATCCCACTCTGTCCATCCAAAGCTGGGTGATCAACTCTCTAGTGTCTTATTTGTCCACTGTTTAGGGAGATCCATGGCAGGTGGGGCATTGGGCAGTTTTGCCCAGTGGTGCATTACCACAATCTAGGTGAGGTTGCTCTGCCCCCCGTCTGTCTTCTTTGGAGGTGTTGGGGTCACTGTTAGGATCTGGGGTCTCTACTTAAAACTCCAATTAAAAGCCATAGTCAGCAGATCTCTGAGGGGTGAAGGCCATCTATGTTAAGTATCTCTTAGGTTGTCTCTAAGTATCTCTATGTTAACAAACTTTGTCTATAAATTTTTCTGCTATGCTGTACTATTTAGATCATTGTAAACATCTTTTTAACTTAAACTGTCTAATAGTCTTGTGAATTTAAGTATCTTAAAAGCTGTTTTTGAAAACATCTAGCTTTTACATTTAGCTTCTATAAAAATCTAAAGTTTTCTTAAAGTAGTTTAAAACCTTTCAACTTTGCATTCTTAATATCCCATAGTGTAATGTACACATTTTTTCTTGTCAACAGCATTTTATCTTTTAGGCCTAAGCCAACTGTTACACTAAAGCTCAGATATCCCATGACCTCTCAATTTTAAAACTGCAGGTTTTTTTATAAACAAACTTTAATTATTTTTGTTTTGTTTTAAACACTTTACTCTTAAACTGAAAAGATGACTGTCAGCAAAAGATGCATTCTTGTGTAAGAATACACAGAGATACAGTTTTTGATATCTTATTAAACACTCTTTTTTTAAAATCCTAACTTTATAAACCTTATTTTAGCATATAAAAACATCATACAAAATCTATCTTAACTTAATATTTTCTTTTTAGGTCTATACCAGAAAACACATTTTTAAAACACATTCACAAGAGGGTTGGTATTGAGGCCTGGCCTCAGTTATGTAGGGACCACTGCGATGAGTTAACCTTCCTGTTAGTCTACCCTCCTGACCCTTTGTCTTCTCTTCAGGCTCTCCTACTGGCTTCTTATCCCTGTGTGTGTTCCTTTACACATGGATTATGCCATCTTGCCATCTCATGCAGTCATCTCAAGACAGCCACAGAACTCTCCAGGAAGCCCAGCTTGGGTCAAATTCCTGCCTTTTAGTTTTAGGGTCAGCAGTAGGAAGGAGGGAACAGGGTGTTCTCTCTACGCCTACTTTTCACCTTTCACTTTTCTCAACCCCTAGAAACCCTCTTATCTCCCTAGCAGGGAACCCATCACAAATCACAGCACATGGGATGTCCTTGGGATTTGAATTAACTGAGCTGTTCTTTTTTGCTCCCCTGGGACAAGGTTTCTGGGTCTCCTAAGACCTCCCCTCCCAAATGTCAAGCTAGTTGTTTCTTCTACTGTCTTAGGAATTTGGGGAGGTTTCACACACCCTATGAAATTTGCCTCTGTCTAATATTTCATCCACGCATCTGTGAAGCCACCCACTCATCCTCCACACCGGGTTATCATCTTTCTCTGCCCGTGTGGTTCCCTCCCTTCTGGCCCCATGCTCAGGACCAGTTTTTTTTCTGGCCTGCTATGATTCTGACCATTGACTTGAACCAGAAAGTGAATCTTTATCCCGGTGACTCAAATAAAAGTATAATTTCATATATAGATAAAGAAATCTTAATCAGGTCTGGAACAACAGAGGAACCTTAGGACTTTTTCAGAGATGACTTTCTGCCTTTTTACAAATTGTCTGTTAGTGGCATAAATTATTTTAGCATTTTGGCAAGTAACAAAAGCTGCTCCAGGTCTTTCCTCTAAGTTTGCAGCAAGACTCATTTTTTAGTAAATTTGCCCCAGATCTGGCAAGCTAACATTTAAGACAGTGATACTCAAATGAACACAAAACACACATCATTTTCATACATTGACACTGGTAATCATCAAGACAAAAATTAATATATCAGATGACATTTTATTTAAAAGCTTGAACTTGTGCCTGTAGTAGGATCAGCTTATCAGAACTTTACAGCGAGAATTTATATATACATTTTGGATCACTTTTTGACCCTTAACATTTACTTATGCTTTTATACTCTCAGACTTGTAAATCTTAAAACATTTTTAAACACTTTGTCAGTTAGTTTGTACAGGCAGTGGCTGAAATGGCAGTAAATTAAATTCCAAATGTACATTTCTCCTGCCTCTCCCCAAGCAGCAGCCTGTCTTCTAGTTCTTAGCAAGCTCTATCTCAGTGGCAGTCATTACAGGGCACCTGTATCTTTAAAACCGTTTTCTTTACCTAAACCATATGCATATTTTAAAATACCATTTGAGTGATTTTTACAAGAAAGTTCGGCTGTTATCTTAAGAGTGGGTGTGCTCCACCCTCTCCTGCCTCAGCAAGGCCACAGAAGTTACTTTTATTATTCTTATAGGATGGGGGTTACTGTTATCTCTTAATTTTCCTGTAGCTTTTTGCTTGCTTTCTTTCATTAACCCTTTCCCTCCTATGTCTGAGAGCCCCAAACCAAGGCTGAGTGAAACTGGCAGCACAGCATTATTAAAAAACAGGTCTATTTGGAAGCAGCTCTGGCTGGGTGGCTCCAGAGGTCTGCTCAACGCAGCAACCCCTCCCATGCAGCTGGCCTTCCACTCCTTGCTTAGGCTTGGTTCGCCTACCCAGCTGGCCCCACGGAGGTGTGGGCGGGGGAGCAGCATTGCCACTTACCCACAACATATGAGAGTAGTTGCTTGGCTCACGTTGGATCTTGTGTGTTACACAGAAAACAGACAAACAAAACATAAAACCATGAAACTGAGACAAACATGAATCAGACAAGACAATGGTGCTGCACAGTTTCTCAGAAGTTTTCAGATGTCTAAGAACAAAAAGTATGTATTTTTTTTCTCTTTTTTTACTTCAACTGACTGATAAGCCACTCTGTCCTTGACTCCCTGAAAATGAGACATAATTATGTCAAGAGGTCCAGATGGAGTTTGTCCCACATTCAAAAACAAAGTCAGTCTGAGTCTAGCCATACACACACACAGAATCATATAGAAACAGAAGTGCACCTTTTGGTGTTTCCAGAGTCAGATAAGCACTTGGCACCACTGTCCGCCCAGAGCTCTCAGCCAGAGAGTATGTCAGCGGAAAGGGCCCCAACAGCCTCCAGATTCCAAGCAGGTCATGACCTCCAGGTGGGTCTTCTCACAACCCAAGCTTCCCGACACAGGAAGTCACGACCCCAGACAGAAGGGTAGCTCATCAGCAGCCCTCCTACGGCTATGGTGTAACCTCAGATCAATGGTCAATTGTCAGAAAAAGGGGGGTTAAAGTCAAAAATCCCATTGTTAGTAAGTCAGAAAGAACCAGTGAAAATACAAGACAACACACACACACTACGTAACAGACTATATAAACACACCCAAGAGTTTGGAAGCCAGCCTAGTCTACAAAATGAGTTCCAGGACAGCCAGAGTTACAACAGAGAAACCCTGTCTTGAAAAGGAAAATAAAATAAAGATTCAATTTCTGATTTTGACAAACAATAGATCCAGGAGTGGTGGTACACACGTCTAATCTCAGAACTCCAGAGGCAGAAGCAGGTGGATCTCTGTGCATTTGAGGTCAGCCTAGTCTACACAGAGTGTTCCAACATAGCCAGGGCTACATAGAGAGACCCTGTCTAAAAATAGATGATAGATAGACAGAAAGATAGAGGATAGATAGATAGAAAGATGATAAGTAGACAGATAGATAATTGATAGATGGTAGAGAGATAGCAACAAGAACTAAACACCAAGAGAACAAATTATCAAGTTCTGCACGGTGTTGCAAGCCTGTAATTCCAGCATTCAAGAGTTAGAGGCTGGAGGGTTGCTGTGAGTTGAATCTGATTCCAGCTAGGGTTACATGGCAAGACCCTCTCATACAGAAACAAACCAAACAAACTTCATTAATATTTTGTGGAGCTGGAGAGATGGCTCAGCAGTTTAGATGGCCGGCTGCCTTTCCAGAGGGCTTGAGTTTGGTTCTCAGCACCCTCATGGCAGCTCACAACTGTTTGTAACTCTAATTTCAAGGGTTCCAATGCTCTCCAAGGGAACCAGGCATGCATATGCTGCACAGGCATCCATGCAGGCTAAACACCCATACACGTAAAATAATAAAGTCTGCTTTAAAAAGTTGTGTCATACTCCAGTCAGAACAGTCATCACTAAGGGAAAACCTAATAACTGAAGAATCTTGGACCTAAATTCCGCACCCTCAGCAAATGAAGGGTTGCTGAACCTGGTGCAAGTGGTGTGGTTGCAATGCTCTATGGGTCTTGTAGTTTTCCAGACGGACGTTTCGTTCAGGGAGATGAGGGCACATTGCATGGTGGGAGTTGGAGTCCTCTATGAAAAGACCAGAGCGGAAGTCTCAAGCAGCCAGCGCACTGACATCTTTAGCAAGAGGAGGATGATCTCCACCATGGACTCCTCTGCTGAGAAGAAGCAACTCTGGGTTTACCTGTGTGAGCTGGGCCTGGACCCGAGCTCGGGCCCCTCACACGTGCATCTTGGAGAGTAAGGATCCCTGGGTGGTCCTAGGGAGTGGGTGCTGGGCGCTAGGGCCAATACTCTTCTTTATATCATAGGTTCAAGGTAGCCTGAATAATTGGAACACGCACACACAGCATCTTGAGTTCACAGGGGCCAAACCATGTGTGCTTGCAAGCACGGGGTTAAAATCACGAGGTAGAAGGCATAGACTTGATCACAAGGTTACAGATCCCAAGGGAAAAAGGCATATGTGCAACCACCAGCTTACAATCAGCAAGGTAAATCAAATTATATACAAAACATTATTGTTCTCTAGTTAGCCATAAAGCCCCCTCCTATTTTGTGAGATTAAGGTCTCTTTAATTAATCTTTGACTTCGCTGAAATGAACTGCATCTGGGCTTGTCTTTTTTCCATCTTACCATTGCTTAGCAGCTGTCCCAAATGAGAATTAGCTGAAGACACACAGCAGAACTTAAGCTGAAGATCAGGGGGTTCTCCACAATGTTCTCAGAAGTCCAAGCAGTATGCCAGCACACACAAAGTTGCAGATGACAAAAAACCTCTGCAGAATGTCCTGCCACACACTTTAGTCAGTTTTGGAAGTTGTATAGCTTTTATTAGTCAGTTATCTTTGTTTCTTTTTCATTCTAAACCACCAGGAAGATATTTGACATGATGAACGGGAAGCCTTCCGCACAGTTGCATATTTTTTGTTTCAAGCACTGGATGAATCTTGTGCCAAAAAAGTTTTCAGGTAAGAAATATTTATTTCTTTTTTTTTTTTAGTTATTCTCAGATTTGAAAATATACTTATTTCTTTATGTAAGCCAGAAATCCAACTTTAGCCATTAACTTCTTTTAAATGGACATAATACAATTCTGTTACAAGCCTTAGAAATGTGGTGCTTAACCTTCATATAGCTGGTGAGTTGTGTGTGTGTGTTTACCTTAAAAATTGTATATTTCATGAATGTTGTAGATTTCCTCCTTAAACTTTGTTCTCACATTCTGCTATTCTTCATAGTCTTTTGTCTAATGTGGAGACTGAGACAGGGTCTGAGCATGTACCTCTGGCTAGCCTGCATACTATATAGACCAGGCTGGCCTTTACCACATAGAGATTCACCTGCCTCTGCCTCTAGTGCTGGGAACAAAGGTGCTTTAATGTTTCTACTGTGGGTAATGAATTTGATGTCTTTTAAATTTTGCATAAGTTTGATTTTTGGGAGGGTTCTTCAGTTTACTGCTCTTTTGTTTTTAAGACACTGCTGGCCTCCATTTGACCAAAGCCGTGACAGAGAGTCCCGGAAACATTGCTAAGGCTGGTTGAAAGAGATTTCTGTAAGTACTTTTTTTGTAAGATAGAGATACAGACTTTAAGAACGTCTAGGCCTGTCTGTAATCCCAGTGCTTGAAAGGCTGAGGCAGTAGGATCCATCCAAGTTGGATTGATAAGTGGGATCTGGGATGAGATGAAATCCACAAAGATTGTTAGAATGTGATCCACAGACCACACAATAGCTCGATAATAAGGGTAACAGATGTTTCTGTTAGACTGTGGAGCAAACAAAATAAAACATTTGGCCAGCATTAGACACGCTCTGTCTTTTGAACTGTGCAAGAGATTTTTATTTTAGAGAATCAGGCACATTTAAAAAGATTCTGGATATAGATGATATGAATTTTCTCCTGTGGTAAATCTGGGTGAGGGCTGAAATGACACAGCTATATTATTCTTGATAAAAGCCTAATTATAAGCAAATGTTTGACATATGCTATTAGGATAAAATTTTTCTATAGTTTTAAATTTGATTTTAGACTTTGGCCTCAATATATAGAAGAAATAGGAGCCCTGAAATTCTGCATTATGAAAAATTATCTTAAGAGAAATACATTCTGACATCCATCATTCTCACTACATGTCAATACAGGCAGGTTTAAGAGCATGAATGCATAAAGCTGACTATTTATTTTTCACATTTTGACACATTTTTTTCAGTGTAGGTTTTCCCAATGCATTTTCTTTGCTGACTATGTTTTCATTTGTCTTTTTGACAATGTGGAATGCAAGACTCGCTAAGCCACGTAACTTTCACATTCTTTACTACAATAAGCAGCCCAAAGATGCCCAGACGCATTGAATTTTTGTGGTGCTGGGGATTGAACTCAGAGCTATAAATATGCTTTGCATGTACTTAATCACTGAACAATATCTTCTGAAAACATAATTTTTAAATAATGAACAAATAATTATAGAACATATGAACAGGGCTGGGGAGGGGTCAATTTAAAGTGCCACAAAGAGAAACACAAAGAAAGGCTTATCCGGTTTAACTTAATGACAAAAGGTGATGCCTGTCATAATTTGAATATTTTATTACCATTATAATTTAACAGGCATCCATGCAGGCTAAACACCCATACACGTAAAATAATAAAGTCTGCTTTAAAAAGTTGTGTCTTACTCCAGTCAGAACAGTCATCACTAAGGGAAAACCTAATAACTGAAGAATCTTGGACCTAAATTCCGCACCCTCAGCAAATGAAGGGTTGCCGAACCTGGTGCAAGTCGCTGTGGACGCAGTGCTCTATGGGTCTTGTAGTTTTCCAGACGGACATTTCGTTCAGGGAGATGAGGGCACATTGCATGGAGGGAGTTGGAGTCCTCTATGAAAAGACCAAAGCGGAAGTCTCAAGCAGCCAGCGCACTGACATCTTTAGCAAGAGGAGGATGATCTCCACCATGGACTCCTCTGCTGAGAAGAAGCAACTCTGGGTTTACCTGTGTGAGCTGGGCCTGGACCCGAGCTCGGGCCCCTCACACGTGCATCTTGGAGAGTAAGGATCCCTGGGTGGTCCTAGGGAGTGGGTGCTGGGCGCTAGGGCCAATACTCTTCTTTATAGCATGGTCTAAGCCAGTTTTGCCAGCCGAGGTTATGTAGTGAGACCCAGTCTCAATATCCTCCCCGACGAAAAAGTGGAAATAGATCAAGAAAAAAAAATTCAAGCACCTTTGGAGAATAATATGAGTACTTTTAAACAGTTAGACTGAAGGTACTTTATTTTCTCATCGGTTGCACTTCATTTCTTGTTAAGGGTGAACAGATATTTATGTTTCCATGTTCTTTATACATATACGTTATGTGTAGATTTTATATTTTGTTTTGTTTTCAAAGGTTCGGTCTTTGTGGACTTCAGCGAATGAGACACTTGTGTTTTTGGAAAAGGAGAGAGAAGTTGTTAGTTCTCTCCTCAGTCTTGTTAACCAGTGTGCTTTAGATGGAACTAATGTTGCAATTAATGTTCCAAGGTTCTTACTTGACAGACTTGAGGAGCAAGTATGTCAGGTAAGCTTTGTATTAAGGAAGCTTGTTAAAACAGTGTCACTACTTTCTATGTTATCTTTCCCACTGCCTTCAGCATTTGTTCTTTATTGTATCTAGTAAAGCCTTCGTAGAGGTACTGTCAAAGTTGTATGCGTTTGAATCCTTTTGCGTTTGTTAATTTTTTCTAGCATGTACAGTATAGCACAGTATAGAGAGCTTAACATTGCTTAGTATGCAGATAGTACTGTTTTGGTTCTTTACATTTGTGTGTGTGTGTGTGAGTGTGTGTGTATGTGTGTATAGTGTGTGTGTGTATGCATGTGAGTGTATGCATGCATGTGTGTGTATGTATGTTTGTATAGTATGTTTGTATGTATGCATGTGTGTATGTATGCACGTGTATGTATGTATGCATGTGTCTGTGGGTATGTTTGTATAGTCTGTGTATGAATGTATGTGTATATATGCATGTGTGCATATGTAACTCTGTATAGTGTATAGTATGTGTGTGTATATATGCATTTTCTGTATGTATGCTTGTGTGTATATGTATGTATGCATGTGTGTATGTATGCATGTGGGTGTATGCATCTGTATGTAAGTATTTTGTGTCTGTATATGCATGTGTTTCTGTATGCGTGTGTGTATGTATGCATGTGTATATGTATGCATGTGTGTGTATGTATGTGTGTATAGTATGTGTGTGTGTATGCGTGTGTGTGCATGTATGTATGTGTGTGTATGTATGCATGTGGCTGTATGTATGTATGCATGTGTGTATGTATGCATGTGTGTATGCATGTGTGTGTATGTGTGTATAGTGTGTATGCATGCATGTGTGTATGTATGTGTGTGTATACATATGTGCATACATATGTGTGTATAGTATGTGTGTATGTATGTACTCATGTGTGTGTATGTATGCTTGTGTGTATATGTATTCATGTGTGTGTATGCATGTGCGTATGTATGTATCTATGTGTGTGTATGTATTTGCATGTGTGTTTCTGTATGTGTGTATGTGTGTATGTATGCATGTCTGTGTGTATGCATGTGTGTGTGTATGTATGCATGTATTCATGTGTGTGTACATGTGTGTATGTATGCATGAGTATGTATGAATGTGTGCATGTGTGTATGTATGCATGTGTGTGTATGCGTGCATGTATGTATACATGAGTGTATGTATGAATGTATGCATATGTGTATGTATGCATGTGTGTGTATGCATTCATGTGTATGTGTATGTATATATGCATGTGTGTGTATGTATATGCATGTGTGTTTATGTATGCATGTGTGTGAGTGTGTGTGTGAGCATGTGTGTGTACACATGTGGTGAGTGCATAAATGCCATGGTGTGCATGTGGGGGTCAGAGGAGAACTTATGGGTATCTGTTCTCACCTTCCTCTGTGTCCTGAGTTTGAACTCAGTTTGCCAGGCTTGGTGGCAAGTGCCTTTACCCACAAGCCATTTCAGCTTCCTCTGTATTAGTTCTTTCTTTATAGAAATCGCCCTGCCTCAGCCTCCTCAGTGCTGGGTTCCATCAAGCCCAGCTCTCCTCGTTTCTTATTGTTTTCTAATGACAGGATCTACGGCCCAGGCTGGAACTGGTTAGGTGGCCCAGGCCAGCCTCTCCTTCAGTGTTGGGATTTAAGGCATGCACCGCCATGCGGGCCTTCCTCATTTTTCTTTAATGCCTTGTTTTCTTTCCTTCACTACACATTTACTTATATTCTCATAACAGTGTCATGGGTTAGACAGCTTTCTTCCTACTGATAATTTTATTCATTCATTCATTCCTTCATTCAAACACGGTCTCCCTCTGTTCTTCACTGGAATGGAACTAGTATTATAGACCAGGTTGGCCTTGAACGCAGAGAATCCATCTGCCTCTTTTTCCTGAGTGCTGGGATTAAAGTCACACATCACAATATCTGGTCTCCATACAATAATATTACTAAACTGATATTTTTTAGTCTTTCTTCTTCAACCAAAGCACTGCTGTCATTATGTATTTCTGTGTCCATAAGGAACATTTTAATTGTATGGCTTACTTATTTTTTCCTTAGTAAGTACAGTTTACTTAGTAGTTATCACATATGTGCTTTTGATTGTAGTGTACAGAAGTTACATAGAAAATTTTATGATGAGATTTCACTTTAGGATATAATATATGTATATCGAATTCATAGAATATAACAAGATGTATGAATTCAGATTGCTACACAGTATAGGCAGGTAACAGGAGAGGCATTAATATAATGCAGATAAGGCAGGAAGTGATGATGCCTTTAGAGAAAATCACTCAATTTTTTTTTTTTTTTTTTGTTTTTATCTTTTTGAGGCAGAGTCTGACTATGTAACTCTGGCTGGTTTAAAAGTTACAGTATAAACCCTGCTGGCCTCTACTGGGATTAAAGGTGTGAACCACCACTGTCTGGCTCTATGAACTTTTTTAATGAAGAATTTTTGATTTAAAAAATACTTAGAATATAGGACAAAAAAACATATTCTAAGTTTAGAGGTCATCATTTTGTTCTCTCTCTCCCTTTCTCTCTCTCTCTCTTTTTATGAGAGGGTCTTACTCTCTAGCTCTGACTGTCTTGGAACTCACTCAATAGACCAGTTTGGACTTGAAGTCAGAGATCCACCTGCTCCTGCCTCCCAACTTGAGTGCTGGGATTAAAGGTGTGTACCACCATGCCCAGCTTCCACCTTGTTTTTTGAGATAAGTTCTCTCACAGGGACCTGGAGCTCACTGATTAGGGTAGACAGGCTGGCCCGTGAGTTCTAAGGATGTGCCTTTCTCTACTTTGCCAGTGTTGGGATAATAGGTAAATGCTGTCATACCTACTTGTTATGTGGGTAATGGAGGGTTCATGCTTGATGGCAAATGCTTCATAAGTACTGAGTACTCTCTCCAGCCCACTAACATTTTTTCTTTGTTTCTTAATTTTGTGTGTGTGTGCACTTTTTTATGTGCATGTGTGCTTTTGGCTTTTGGGAGCACATGGAGGCCAGAGGCCAATTTCCAGTGTTATTTTTCAGATGCTCTCCACTCTTTTTTTTAAAGACAGGGTCTCTCACTGGCTTAAAGTTCACCACAAGTAAGCTGGACTGGATGGCATTTGCAACTTTTGTTACAAATAAATTTTGTTGGGTGTGAAGACATGGCTCAGTGGTTAAGAGCACCGACTGTCCTTCCAAAGGACCCAGGGTCAATTCCCACATGGCAGTTCACAACTGTCTGTAACTCCAGTTCCAGGAAATCTGACATCCTCACACAGACATACATGTAGGCAAAATGCCGATGCACATGAGATTAAAAAAAATAAGTAAAAAGTTGTTATTTAGAAGGCAGAGATTGCATAGATCTCTGAATGCAGGACTAGTCTGGTTGATAGAGTGAGTTCTAGCCCAGCACGGCTGCATAGTAAGCGTTGTGGGGTATTCAGCAGAGAAGACTGCTCAGACACAGGTTTGAGCAAATATAAATTCTTTATCAGCCAGCTGGTGACTACAGTGGGTATTCGGGATCCCAGTGTATCCCTGAGACTTTCTCAGGATAAGCTTTTAAGAGTAAAAACCATGTTCTGGGTTGATATATTTCTGTTATCAAGAACAGTTAGCCAGAAGCAGAACTACACAAGATAAAAACAAGGTTAGTACATTTTGAGACTTTCCCAGAACTGTATGGACTTTGATGGATTAGACCTGTTTTAGTTTTGGGGGGGCTGTGGTGTCTGAGTGCTGAGTCTCATGCTTACCCACTACATGCATACCTCATTCCTATACATGCAAGAAGGGAGTCACATACCTACGTGGACCTGGAGGTAGAGACAATTGTAAGCTACCCATTGGGTGCTGGGGACTGAACAAGTCTTGTAAGAGCACCAAGTGCTCTTACTGGCTGAGCCATCTCTGTAGCCTCTCTGTTTATTGTTCTTTCCATCTATTTAAAAATAATGAGAATAGTTTTTGGCCTTTTGTATGGTATAAAAATGTACCATGATGTGGAAATTCTTTGACAGTTTTCAGTGGATGAAAATTATTTACAGAATTGGTGATTGATTCCCTCTCCTCTCTTCCTTAAGGTAATGTTATGTAATAGTGAAATCATAAATACATAGTAGTTTATTATCATAAGAATCTACAGATCTTGTTTTTTCTGAATCTTTAGTTGCAGAGAGGAAATGTTTATGAGGCTGGAAAACTGAACCTCTTGACAGGTATTCAGTTGTTAAATGAAGTCTTGAAGTTACTAAAATATGAACATTGTAAGGCTGAGCAAGCACGATTGACAATAGATCATCACTACCTAGAAAAAGAAACCAAATTCCAGAGGGAAAGATTATCAGCTACGAAGCCTATGAGGTACACATGTCATTTGTTATTTTACTGTGGGGTGCATAGGGTGGTTTGCCCGGTAGAAGTTGTGAATAATTTTCAATTTTGGTAAATAAGTTAAGACAAACTGGTTATAAAGAGCCTTATATGTAATGAATTTCAAAGAGACAGGTGAGGTAAACAGACAAGTAATAGAGTTTTTATCTTGTTTGGAATAAATAATTTTCACTTGATAATTTTTTTTGTTTTTGAGACAGAGTTTTAATTTGTAGGTATAGCTGGCCTGGAAGTCACTATGTAGGACAAAGTAACCTTGAACTCATACATGGTGGTACATGCCTCTAATGTCAGTATGTGTGAGGCTGAGGCAGGAGGATTGTGAGTTTGGGTTGACCTGCTGTGTATACTGAGCTCTCCGAAAAACTGAGTTTGAGAAAAGTTTCTTTTTTGGTCAGGGAGACCAGGAGTCTCCTTCTTAGGATAAAGTGGGAGTGGAGTTCAGATGGAAGATTAGAGCTGGCCAAGAAGGGGGAAAACACCAGGCATGGTGGCAAAGGCTATAATGCCAACACTTTGGGAGGAGAGGCAGTAGGATGTGGAGTTCAAGGTCATCTTCTGCTAACTACCCTAGGGCAGTTTATGCTGTATGTGACTCTGCCTCAAAGGAAAAAGGCTTATTTTTAAAATAAATGGAATAGTAGATGCATGATTACTTTTTCATTTTAATAGGAGAAAAGTTATATATTAGGTTCTGAGGAGTTACTTGTTAGAGTTAATTTAATTTAATGTATTTTAATGGTTAATCTTTGTTTTATATCCTCCGCCCTAGCGCTATTGTCTTAAATTGTGCTGCATTTTTTATTTATCTTTCAAGTACAGTTATTTCTTATGATATCAGAGGCATAAAATAAAGGAGAACATCACTGCAATCAGACATTCTATCGTTGAAAGGGAAGGAAAATGGGACAAGAAGTGGAGAGAATCTCTTGGTCTGTCTCCTTTCAGTCTAATTAAAGGCGGTGCTTCAGTAAGTGATGCACACTCATCCTAGGAAGGCAGTTTAACTTTGGCAGTTCTCTATCTCTCTTTACATTTTAACAATTTTTAATTCATAATGTTACAGTAAGTTAGAAATCTTTGTGTTTGTGTGTGTGTGTGTATAATTCACATTTCCATTAAAGTCTCAGGTTTTTAAAATAATTCTGTATTATTGTGTGTATGAGGGAAGTGGGCAGCTCTTGTGCCCTGGTGCACACGTAGAGGGCGCAGGATGACTTTACAGAGTCAGTTCTTGCCATCCACTCTCACCTGCGTTCCTGGAATTGAACTCAGGCCCTCAGGCTTGCCTGGCAACTGCTTCTACCTGCTGAGCCATCTTATCACCCAAGTCACTTCTTTTGGTTTCAGACAGTTTCACGTATCCCATGTTGGCCTTAAACTTGATATATAGCCGATGATGAGTATTAACTGCCAATCCTCCTGCCTCTACTCCCAGTGCTACAGTTGGAAGCCTGCCTCAGCATCCATGGCTCTGGTTCTTTACGACATGTCCCTCCTCTGTAGATGTGCATGCAGGGCTGATCCGGAACACATGTAGCCTAGGCTGTCTTCATACTCGATGAGCAGTAGGACCTTAGGTATGTGCTGCTGTGAGGGTCAGATGGTTCAATTTCTTTAATTTTTCTAAGTACATAATAGTTTTTCATCAAGCTGTCATTTATAGTTATGCATTTTTAATTCAGGGGTTAAAAAGTAATTATTTAAGTAAAATTTGAAACTTGTTTATATAAATATTTTATTCTTTGATTTAAAAAAAACTGTTCATAGGGCCTGGAGAGATGCCCCTATATTACTAATTACTTGCACTGTCTGCTTTTCCAGAGGACCTGGGATTCCTAGCACCCACATAGTATCTTCTAACCAGTATCTTTTAAATCTGATCCTAGGGTATCTGATGCCCACTTCTGGTTTCTGTGGGCACCAGGTACACGCATAGTGTGTGTACATATACAGACGTACGTGCAAAAAAACAACCATACACATGAAGAAAAATAGTGCTAGGATAAATGTTTGGTAATTTATTGTTAGGGCAAAGCAATCCATTTGTAGATGAACTTAACTTTGTCATTGGTGTATTTTAATGTGTGAATTCTGTGTTTTAAGGCTGTGGATCTTTTGCCTCCTATGTCTCCACTTTTGTTTGATCCTTTGTCAGAGAAAGTGTATGCAAAGAGCATACTTGCGAAGTATTCTGCTTCACTTCCAGGTTGGTAGGCGTCCCCACCACCTTTAAAGACACTGTCTCCTTGTGGAGCATTGACTGTCTGGACCTTACTGTGCAGATAATGGGGGTCTCTTCCTCCTGAGCATTGGGAGTACAGTGTGCACCACTGCACTTGGCTTCCCTCTCATTGCTCATAGTAGTTAGTGTGTTAATGTGTGATGTTTATGTGTTTGTGTGTGTATACAGAACAGTTCATGTGTGGAAGTTGACGAACCAGGTGGGACTCCAGGCCAAACTCCGGTTATCTGATGTATGGCACGTGCTGCTACCTACTGAGCCATTGTGCTTGCTCTCCAGTTATTTATTGTGAAATGTATAGCGTATAAATGTATAGAGTACAAAATTACTGTTTTGGTAATGAAAATGCCATGAAAGGAGGATAGAACCCTATCACTTGTAAAACATGAGTGCTTCAGCCTATCTGAGGCTGTGATTACAGATGTGAAACACCAAACCTGGCATTTATTCGGTACTGACCAGTGGTTGCCCTGGATTTAGAGTCCTGGGTTGACCTATTTTCTTTAGGACTTTGATGGGAAAGTATCTTTTATCTCAGACTTATTGACCACTAGTCTCATTGCCATTCATTTGTACATAATAAAGTTATAATTTATGGTTGCTTGTAAGACTTATTTTTATATATGTTTATTTGGACATGCCTAAATGTAGGTTTGTTTTTATCTACTTGGTTTGTGTATGTGTGTGTTCTAGATGCTTATTATTTTCTTAGTTTGAGAATTTGCCTTCCTATGTCTTCTCCAGTACTGCCTTTCATTTTTAAGAAGATTGTGTGTATGTGAATATGTGTGTGAGGGAGCCTATGGAGGAAAGAACAGGTGTCAGCTCCCCCAGAACAAGCATTAAGACATTCATGAGTTTCTGTTGTGGGTGCTGGTAGCTAACCTCTGGTCCTGTGATAGCAATAAGCCCTGTTAACTGCCAAAATTTCTCCCGCTCATCATTCAGTTTTAAATCCTTTCCTTCTGCAGCTCCTTTTCGGATTCCATGTTGTCACCGGTGCTATTGATTTTGTTTCAGGCAGCGTTTACCTTGTAGCCACGGCCAGCCTCAAACTGGAGATTCTCACGCCTCCACCTCCAAGGGCTGATGTGACTGGTGCACTGTCACACGTGGCTAGGACTGCGGAGCTGTGTTCATTTCTGTTGTGTCCTCATTGTATTACAGAGCCTTAATTCTTGAGCTTGGATTGCAACACAGTTGTTTAATGACAGGACGGTGAAATCAATGTGTATGTTGATTGACATCATAAATATATTGAAATTATATTGTCAGCACATGATTTATCTACTTGAAACTTGGTTCTATGACACGGAATTTGGTGCCGATGATCAAATCAGGACCATGCACCCCATCCCCTTTTTTTGAGACAGAGGCCCTAGCCCAAGCTGGCCTTAAACTCTATATAGCAGACATTGGACTTGAATTCCTGTCTTTACTTTTCAAGCTAGGCTTGTAAACATGCAGAACCATGCCTGGCTGCATCAGTTTTTTAATAAAAGCCTGCTGTCAGAGAATCTGTTACTTCATTACTGTATCTTAACAATTTGATGGTTTTTTTCCACAAATATTATTTTGTGTATGCATTTGCATGCATTAGGAAGTGCATGTGGAGATTAGCAGACACCTCGTGGGAGTTGGTTTTCTCGTCATGGGGTTTTAGGGGAGCTAAGTGAGGTTGTCAGGCTTGGTGCACCCTTCCCTGCTGAGCAGGCTGTCTTTCACTGGCCCTGGTTAGTGTTTTGTTGTTTTTGTAAAACTTTCTCCTGTGTTGTTGGTGTGGGTGTGTGAGTGTAGGACAAGGTCTCCTTTGTTGCATTCTTGTAAGTTTGCAAGGCCAGTTGACCCGCAGTCCTCCGTGTCTGCCCCTGCCACCCATTTCCTGCGGGGTCCAGGAGCAGATGTACACACACTACGCCTTGGTCTTAGGGTTGGACTCAAGCCACCAGGTTTGCATAGCAAGTATCTTACCCACTGAGCCATACAGGTGGCTCCTTACTCCTGTTTACACTATGTTTCTGTTTTCTTCTCTTTAGAAGCTATTCTTAACAAATAGTGTAAAGCTCAATGATAGAGCGCTCTTGTGACGTTAGCTTGCATTTGGACCTTGTTTTACCGTTTCTACAGGTCCTTGAATATTAGAGTATATGAACATAGTTAAAGAATTCTTTCATTCCTTCCTTAGATGTACATAAAGATGACCTAGCCAACAGGTAAAACATCTGACTTCCATGCTGACTACTGATTTTACTCTCTTTTCTAGCCACTTTAGAACTTTCTGTGTCTTGGAATAGTGCATAATTTCTTCCTCTCAACCAGAGAGTATTTTTCTCCTGTGACCCACATTTGTAGAAGACGTTCAATACATACTATGCTCTGGCATTTTTTTTCCCGGTTCTATTTATCTGTGTATTGGGTTTTATGGGGATTATCTGAGTTTTGAAGAAAGTATAGGTTTGGAAACTTACATAAGGTAAGTTTGGAAATTTTTGCCCTTTTCTATGTGTGTAAACTTTTTTTGAAATTTTATTTTATTTTAATTTTTGTTAGTTTTTGGAGACAGGGTTTCTCTGTCGTAACTCTGGCTGTCCTGGAACTCACTCTGCTGACCAGGCTGGCCTTGAACTCACAGAGATCTGCCTGCCACTGCCCCCTCCTGAAGTGCTGGGATTGAAGGTGTGTGCCACTACCGCCTGGCAGGTGTTTGTTTGTTTGTTGGTTTGTTTGTTTGTTTTTAGTACAAAACATACAAAAAGCAAAAACAGCAACAACAAAAATACCCCCAGTCCTGTTATACAGTTCTAACATGCCTGGGCTACATGAGGAGACCATTTCTAGGGGAAAAACCCACCTGATTAATTAGCAAAGCTGTTCTATGTATTCTGGTTCTGAAAAGGAAGTAGAGATAAGTGCTTGCTCTTGGTGGAGCTTATCTATCTGTCTGTCTGTCTGTTTGTCTATCTATCTACCTACCTCTCTCTACTCAGAAAAAGAAAATTTTTGACCTTAGAGTTTAAAAGATCTTTTGAGATTAAGATGGGGTTTTCTATTTCTTTTTCTCTCTGTGTATATGTGCTAGAGAGAGAGACAGAGGGAGAGGGAGAATGAAGTGGTAGAGAGAGAGGAGAGATAGAGAGAGAGAGGAAGAGAGAGAGAGAGAGAGAGAGAGAGAGAGAGAGAAAGGGTCTCATGTAGACCAGGCTGGTCTTGAACTTGCTACGTAGCAAGGATGATCTGGGCTTACTTTGTAATACTTTTTTGTTTTTTGTTTTTAAGTATTTACTATTTACTTATGTGTATTTGATGTATAATTTCTGACCTTCCTGTCTTAACCTGGAGAGTTTTAGAATTACAGGTACATGCCACCAATGCAGCCTGCTTATGGGGTGCTGAGGATTGTGTGTTTGGCAATCATTCTACCAACCACATCCACATTCAGCCATATCCCAGAGTTAATTTAAGGTTATTTCCCCTAAGGGTTTTAAAATATAATAACTTCTTTGATAATTAAAAAGGAAAAATAGATGGCATTTTAGTGTTTGTGCAAAGGAGCAGAAGAATCTAAAAGACGAAGGCATTTAATATACATAATGGAGTAAACTCAAACTCTCAACAGACAGTTTCATTGTGTGTATGTAACTGAGTTGATGTAGAGCAAGATTCACAGGAGAAACTGAGTTTGGACATGAAATACAAAGTCTTTCTGTTAAAAAATTTGATCCACAAAATTAAAATTTTTTTATGATTATTAAAATGAATATCTCCACATGGGAAGTAAAGTAGTGTACCTAATCCCTGAAACAAGTTAACATTTTACAAATTACTATTTTTATTATTAAAACAGACAGGATATTGCATAGTGATTTGCACTTCCATGAACATACATATTTTAATTAGTATATTGTGTTTTTCATGGCCTGGAAAGGGAACAGTGTAAAGAGTATTTAATACAGCCACACTGGCATTGAAAACTTAAGCTGGGTGGACTGCTGTTTGCTCTTTCCGTATTTAAAAATCATTTATATTATTATTATATTTTTAATTCAGTACTTTGTGCTGAAGTTTTCAGAATTTCATTCAGAGTAGTATATATACTTAAATTTTGTCCTTGCTATGAGATTTTAATTTGTCAGTGCTATTAATAATCTATTACATGAACTCAGTCCCCCGAAAAAAAAAAAGTAAATCCTCTCTGAAGAAGGAAATATTTATTACTAGTGTATGTTTGGGGAGGAGCAAAAGCTTGTCTGTGTGTGCAGAGGTCACAAGACAACTTTGGAGAGTTGGGACCTGGGGATTGAGTTCGGGTCGTTAGGTTTCAAAGAAAGTGCTTACCACGGAGCTTTCTCCCCAGCGCCTGCTTCTGTTTTTTGAGACAGTCTCATTTTGTAGCCCAGTCTGTTCTGGAAACTGATCTTCTTGCCTCAGCTACTGAAATTCTGATATTATAGTCTGTGCTACCATACCTGGTTAAAGAATATTAAAGACTCTGCTACTATGAAATTGTATTATTAGCATGCTGAGGGACATTGTAATAATGCAATTCTAGTTATTTGAGTTTGTTACTAAGTTGTTTTCAAGTTGTTGTGTGTCAAGTCATTTAACCTTGGAGAAGTATTATTGACATAAAGATATATAGTAAGGAAGTTGTAGTTAATCCGGAGACTGATACAGAAATTGACAGAAGTACTGCTCCAATTGTCACTAGACCTCCCTAGAATAAACTGCCTTTCCATGACCAGGACGAATTGAGTGAAATCGTCATGGACGGATACGGGGCAGACAATTTTTAGATATTCAGATACAACAAGCTAGTGAATGCCTTCCTACTTATAACTTGGGTTTGCTGTCTTTTCCCTTTCAGCCCTGTGCCTTTTCCCTCACAACACGCTTAATAGTCAGAGGCAAAGTGTTTCACCCTACTTGAAGAGGTATATTCTACATACTTTTTATTTTTTTGTTGATTTATTGTGAGACATGCTCTTGCATATTGATTCAGGCCATTCTTGAACTCATGGCCATTCCCTTACTCAACCTCCCATGTACGGGGATTACACAGGTTTCTAATGCCTGGCTTTAAAACAGTTGTAGTTAATTGTGACTGTAGTGATTTATAATAAAATTTTATGTCTGGTGACATAACAACTTAATCACATTCATTACTCCCCCCCATTTTTTGTGCCTTTTCTATTCTCTTGCCCAGTGAGCATGTGGAATTATTTTTCTCTGTCAGTGCACAAATCCTTTCATAATAATTTCGCTAGTGTGATAACAGGCTCCTGTGATCCTGGTGCTTGAGAGGCTGAGGCATGTTTCCATTTGAGGCTATCTTGAGCTACATAGCAGTTAAAGGCTAGCCTGGCTACTTAATAAGACCATGTCTGAAAAAGTAAAACAGCCCCACTTTTAACCCATGAATCTGTAATGAAGAGATTCATTCAAAGTGAAAGAATATTCATTTGGAATCAGCCATAGTCACTAAGGTTAAAATGAATGTTTCATTTCAGGATCCAAATGTGAGAATTCCCAAAGAAAAAAAAACATAAGGACTTCAAGGAGAATACCAGACCCTGAAGTAGAAGACTCTCCTTTGTCAGACACCACAAAGAATACACAGAATAGTGTACTCAGAGGGTTTCTCCAGTGAAACAAAGTGATCCATTCCAGAAAGAGCAAAATTGTCTGGTAGAAGAGGTTAGAAAGATTATTAATAAATCTACTTATATATTTGTTCTTTTCAAAGTGACGTTGGGATCAGAAATGGAGCACAGTTAATTTTTGAGTAACAGGTGTAATTTGAAGTAAGTGAGGTCACAGATGAGAAAAATTAGGCCAGAGGATGGAGAGATTGCTCAACAGTTAAGAGCCCTGGCTGCTCTTGCAGAGGACTGGGGTTTGATTCCTAGTACCCACCTGGTGACTCACTACCATCAACATCTCCAATTCCTGGGGATCCAGTGCCCTCTTCTGACCTCTGTGGATACCAAACACATACACGGTGCATACATGAAGATAAAATACTTATACACATGAAAAAAATTAATTAAGTAAGAAAAGAGGCCATCTTTTGTCTTGGGCCAATTTGACTATAGCTTTGTGTTCATTTTATTATTGATCTGAAAAGCAGGGATTATAATTTGCATGCAGTTTGCTTTCCGGTGTTAATTGCTATTTGGTTAGAGTGTGATTTACATGTTATACATTTACTATTCCTTATTTCTTATTTAGTAATTTCAATCTGGTAAAGATATTTCTGACAAAGAAGTATGTTGTCAGAGAATGTGTTCTGCTTGGTAATAGAGTTGTTACTGCCAGTGGTACACACTTTTAGTACCACCAGAGGTAGCGAGATCTCTAAGCTTCAGGGTGGCTTGAAACTCTGTCTCAAAACAAAAGAAAACAAACACAAAATAGAAGTCTTACTGTGCAAAAGGACTGTATGGAGAATCTGCTAGCTTAAAAAGGTTATTTGATGGATACAGAGGTGCCAGGCTCCAGATAGCTACTAGGTCACTGTGGTCAGAGTGACCTTGAATCTTCCTGAGTATAGGTGGGTGGTGGTGGCTCACACTACTAATCCCAATCCTTGAGAGGTAGAGGCATGAGGATCTCTGAGTTTGAGGCCAAGGTATTCTACAGAGCAAGTTTCAGGTCAGCAGGGGTACCCACGGAAACCCTGTCTGAAAAAACCAGCCACCCAACCAACAAAAAAAACCTTTCTGAGTGTAAAGATTTCTTTTTTCTTTCTAGACAGAATCTCAATTTGTAACCCTGGCTGTCTTGGAACTCACTATGTAGACCATGTGCTGGGGTTAATGGTGTGCACCACTACTCTCAGCTGAGCATAAAAATTCTAACCCTTTTCTTCTTCCGTATTATCCATTTGAGACACCAACAAGGAAAGCCTTTGGGCTCCATTTGGCAATGGTACCTGGAGGACCTGTAGAGTGCCTGGGAGCTTTACTGTTGCCTTCTCTGCCATCTGCTAGTGAAGGGTGGGCTGCTGAGTGACATGCTCACAGTGACATTTTCAATCTCTACCTTATTTCTATTTGCGCTCGGTAATTTTTCCTTTGCTTTTTTCTGTTGTAGGTTGCCAGCGTAGTTCTATCTGATTCACCACAGCTCTCTGAAGGAAAGGCAGTAAAATTGGAGGAGCTCATTGACATCCTAATTTCTAACCCCTTCTTACCCAGGAAGCAGACTCCCCGAACTCCAGAACACTTGAGTAAGTTAATGTTTTTTGTTCCATTTTCCCTTTCTTAGACATGGCCACCATGAAACTTAGTTCTTTGGGAACAATTTGAAACTATTTCTGTATTTCTTGATTACTTGGCAGTGCCTATTTATTCTGAGAAAATGAAATTTTGTTAAAGTATTCAGTGCGATCACTCACATTTATTCAAGTCTCTCATAAACTTGTGATTTCAGTGGAGCTGCACAAAAGCATAACTAGTCCTGATGTTATGATCTTGTTTTACTTATGTTACTTGGCTATTTTTCTGCAAAGTATTTTATTTGGTCACTTAAAAAATTCTGGGGCCATTTGAGCCATATCTCACATGGTAAATAGAGAGTTGACTTCTGGAAGTTTGTCCTCTGATCTTCATATATGCACCATAGTACTGCCCCCCACACACTAAATGTACTAAAAAATTCTCGCTTTCAGATTAGACTTCGGTGTCTAATGAGTGTGGGGATTATGCTTTCTAGCAGTCATAAACAGCTGTCACAAGCTATGTGCATAGATCTTTACCCCTTGGCAGAAATAATCACTGTGTCACCTTACCCCTAACCCCACAATTGGTGTATTCCAACCTCTGATACTTACTCCGATAGAAATGGAAATTTTATGTATTATTTACTAGTGAGTCTTGCACACAGGGAATATTCTCTTAATCAAGAAAATTGCTCCTACTTTTTAAATAAGGTTTATTATTTCTCTTTTAAAAACCAATTTTGAAGAAGAAAAAATCTCAAGTGAGAACCTTGAAGCAAGGGAGTCTGATGTGACAGAATAAAAAATGAAGCACTCCCAGTTAACTTAGCCATGACCCACTTACACTGAAGCCTTGCCGCCTAGCTGCCGACGACCCATACACACGTTGGAAGATAGAGTCTTTCCAAGCTGAAGAAAGTTTTGAGTGCATTTTGGCCTCTTGTAATGTGTTTAGGTGTTTAAGTGTTTTTGGGTAAATATTTGAGGTTGAGATGTGAAGAATTTAGAAACAGCAATTGTCAAGTTTTGGGAAGCCATTTGATTCCTACATTAATCGTGTAACATAGAAAACGGCAAATGTAATAGTTATGCAAAAATGTCAGGTTTTAATGTAAGGATGAGTGTAATTTACTAGCCTTTGAATAGTCTCATCTTTCATTTTAGAGAAATAAACAGTTTTGTTGGATCTTTATGGAATAATCTGGTACTTATAAAAAATGAGCAAAGTATAGTACCTTTAGATGAGTAATTGAAAGGACAAATTTTAAAGTTTGTAAAATTGTAAACGGGCTAATTAATTCCAAGTGTTTTGATCCTGCAGAATGGGGTTGATGGGGTACAATGTGCTGAGTGAGGACTAGATGGAGCGAATCAAGAAAAGGGAAAAGGCAGAAGATGACCAGACATTAAAGAACACTTCCAGACTCTATTTAGTCTACTTTACTGAGAATTTAATTCTAGTTCACATTTCACAACAATATAAAGGAGAAAGTCACAAATCTGCTCTATTATTCTCTCGGGAGAAAGGAGCAAGTCTTGTGTTACTGACTGAACAGAATCTATCAAAGTTCCCTAGTGTCTACAGAGTATCCCAAAATAATTTGGGAAAACTGAACATGGACTTAAGTAATGTGTAACATTTGTACATTTTGCCTTATTGTCAGGGCCCCTGGCTCAGAGATGGGCTAGTTTGTAGCATCCAATGAATGAATACATATATGCCTGAGTAAGCATGACTAGAAGAGGCCCTGAAAGGCTGATTTATCTTCTTCCATTCCTGGTAGAGCCTTAGAAATGCTAGTTACCTTTGTGACTATAAAAATCTTGTCTCCAAATTCTCTGGATAATGAGAGAGGAGAAACGTTGTAGAAGAGAGCACTGGAAGCAGATGGGGGCTGGGTTTCAGAAAGACTGTGCAGAAGGTCAGAAAAAAGAGAACTGGAAGTGGAAGGGCTCAGTTCCAGAGGGGCTGTAAAGCTCCTTGGTAGTAGAAAAGAACGAGGACAAGATCCAAAGGTGCTGGGTTTCTTCACAAACACAGCAAAGCTTGGACCATGCAGGTTTAATGGAAAGCCATTCTTGTCTGCTTTATAGAAAACCTAGTATCTAAATTCTAAGTAGCATGTTAGGGAAGAGGAAGGACTGTCAAATGAGCATATGCCAGAGGCAGAGCTGTGTTTAATATGCATGGTTTCATTTAAACTCCATAATTGAGAGAGCAGGTATACTTAGCCTGCTGATAGTGAAGGTAGGGAGATGAAATGGCTGGAGTAGGGTGCCGGGACCAACTATATTAGAACCATCTGAGATGCCTCTTTAAAAATGCTTGCATAAGAGAGGGCATAGAAATTTCAGAGGGCCTAGAAATCTCATTGCAAATATGCTCTGGTAATTCACAAGTTCAGCAGTTTTTCTGCTAAGTGGTTGGGATTCGTATTTAGCCATGAGGTACCTTTAAGAAGTGGTATGCTACTGTATATATATTGCTCTTGGATCCCTTCATTATGAGTCAGGAGATCAAGTATCTGGGTTTGGATATATGTCAGGACCGGCCTGACAAGTCAGACAGTGCCTGAATAGGGGGTGGGACTGAAGGGCCTTATGAGGAGAGGGGAAAAGAGACATGCAGGGAAGGGATTAGACCACACACACACAGCATCCTTGAGCTCAGATGGAATGGAGCTAACGTTTAATTTTTCTCTCAATTCTTATACCCCTATCCTCAAGGGGCTACGTGCAGCTATAGAGGCTACAAAGTTAATGATCACGGAAACAATGAATGTTCCAATCGTTGGGTAAAACAATACATGAGAAGAGCATCCCACTCTCTGAGTTAAACGGAAACCTAGTAGCTTCCTTCTTTCTGCCAGAGAAGGATGTTTATCCTGTGAGATAACCTGTCTCAAGGAAGCTAGATGTTTGCCCAGGGAAATAGCATGTCTGGGTGAAGTTAGAGGCTTGCCTAGGACAATCGCTTCTCTGGATAAAGTTAAAAGTTTAGCCAGAAAAAGAGCATTCCTTCAGAGGACTTTGACTTCCCTGAAACAAGCCGCTCTCGGGCAGTTATTAATATTTTCATGACTCAGTTTTGCTCTGAAGATCTCCCAATAAAGGAACTAGGCAATATTAGCCAGAGGCTCACAGCAGAGTCTAGGCCCAGAGTCTGAGGGTCTCACTGCAGATTTATAAGAGTCACTGAAATTTACCTGTGGTTGACTGAGTGTTCCTGACATGTTTATTTCCTGCTTCAGCACCATGAACAAAATCTAAAATCTGTCATTTCTCCAAAAGTGGTTCTAACAATGCTCTCAGTGCCTTTGCACACAGTATCTCCTGCAGTTCCTTTTGATAGTAAGGAACTGTTTTATCATGTCAGGTCCTTGCTTAAAAGCCCATGGGTGTTTCAATGTAATTCTAGAAGAGGTTTCTGATGGACAGAGACTCTGTACTTAGACTTCTCTTTTCGTCCTCATCCTAGGATCTTTTAGAGTACTTACCTTGCCCTTCTAACTCATCTCAATTCTTTAATTATTTTGACTTGAAAATTTTAATAATCTTCAATTATACCAGTTAGTTTTTAAATTCTGTTATGTGTATAGATGTTTGTCTACACGTCTGTCTTTGTACCACTTTAGTGCCGAGTGCCCACGAAGAGCAGATCCCCTGGGATTGGAGTTACAGACTGCTGTCAGCTGCCATGTAGGTGCTGGGACTTTAGCAGCCAATACTCTTAACCACAAAGGCATTTCTCCAGCCATTTACAGTTCTTTAAAAGCCCAGAACAGTACTTTAATACTTTAAATAAACACTTAATCCTAGCACTCCATAGATATAAGTAGGTTGATCTATGAGTCTGGTCTATATACTGAGTCTGTCCTAAAAACAAAGAAAAGAAAGAAAAAGCTCAGAACAAATGACATTTTCCACCTTGTAGTCTTAATCTGTCTTCCCTAGATTCATGGTCATATTTCTGAAGTTGGAGGCAGGAGGAACAGAGTCCAAGGCCAACCTCTGCTATACAGTGAATCTGAGACCACTCTATGCCACAAGAGACTCTGTATCAAGAAACAAAATACCACCAGCAAAATTTCTTTTGCAAATGAAATTGTAAAGCGGTTTTTGAAGTGCATTGTTTAGGCTTATGGTCAACAAAAGCATGGTAACAGATTTTAAATCAAAGCCACAATCATGCTGGTCTTAAATAACTATATATATATATATATATATATATATATATATATATATATATATATATATATATATATATAAATATTCTCATTTGAGCCAGGCATTCTGGTGTATCCTATTCATCCCAGTACTCAGGAGGCAGGGGAAGTCTCATATTTGGGAGTTCAAGGCTAGCCTGGTCTACAGAGTGAGTTCTACATAGTCCAGGGGTATATAATGATACCATGTATCATACCTTTCATTTGAGATGTCTTCTATGCACCCTTAAGTTTTTAAAAAAATCTTCTTAGCCTCCTCCCTCATTACTGAATTTGTTATAAAGATTAAGTAATCAGATTTGTGGGAAGCTTAGTGCACCACCGGTCACAGAACAGTATTGAGAAAGTACTAATCAGAGAAATATACTTCACTAACAGTGGCTAACTCAGCAATTGTGCATGTCCTTACTGCCCAGGTGGTGGTCAAAAAGTACCTTTCCAACCAATAGAAAGCAGGACTTCTGGGAGAAATGGCTGACTACATGTCTGAGGCATGAACTGCCCAAAATGAGCCTTCAGTTTCTTAAGAAATTGAGTTAAGTTCTCTTTGGCCAAATCAGGGATAATTTGAATCTATATGAACAATCTATACCAAATCCAGTGACTGGAACCCTGGAAGTATGTGTAATTCATGAATTCATGTCTGAATGTATGGGATGCGCAGGGCCCAGGCTGGAAAGGTAGGGGGTTGAGATTATAGAAGCGTTATAGTGATAACGACGACATCTAGGGCTATATACCATGAGAGAGGGTGTGTAGAAATGGAAGACAAACTTACAGGAGAGGAGGTCAGTTAAGTGGGAGGCCAGGAAATTTACAAGGTCACCCAGGTGGTTCTTGATATCACTGGCATTTGGAAGGTGGAAGCAAGATGACTCAAGGTTATCCTCCCGAAAGGGGATTCCAGGCCAGACAAGGCTACAAGAAGCTATCTCTGCTTCCAACCTCTACAACCAAAGAACCGTTCGACGATATAAATTTTGCCAAACACCCAGATGAGGCAAACAATAAACAACTCTTGCCTGTCCTAGGAAGGCAGGTACATGAAGATTACATCAAGTTGGATGCCAGCCTGGGCTTCATACTGAGTCCAGGTCCGTTAGAGCTACATAACAAGCACCTCTTAAAACCAAGGAAAAGGTGTTTTGGTGAGGGTCCTACACCTGCGTTATTCACTACAGTAAGTTTAGCTCTTATTAGCAGTAATTACACCCTGAGCAGCAGGAACCAATTAACTCAAGAATCCGGAATCTAAAATTCCACACCCTCAGCAAATGATATTTTAGTGGCCCTACACTAAAACAGGTGACAAGAAATGGAGTTAAATAGCCAGTTTAAATGACATTAGTATATAATAAAAAATCAGGCTAGGGTTGTATGTGAGTTAGTAGGGTTAGGGTTACGTAGCCCAGGGTCTAATCCCCAGCACTGCAAAACTGGGCATGTGCCTTACACCTCCAACCCTAACACAGGGAAGTAGAGACAAATGGATCAGGAATTTGAAGACATCTTTAGCTCTCAGGACAGAGGGTAGCAAGAAGCACAGAGTACAGAGAAGATGTTAAAAATGCTATTACATAATAACTAATTAAGCTAAAATTAACAGTTATCTTATTTTAATTATCTTATTCTCTCTTGTAAAATATTTCTGCAGGCAGAGGCAGAAAGAAAAGGACCACAAGTTCCAGGCCAACTTGGGCTATGTAGCAAAGACACTGTCTCAGAACAACAAAGAGGAGTTAGAGAGATGGGTCGATGCTTAAGAGTATGCACTGTTCTTACCTTGCATCAACTAATCACACTGGGATGCTTAAGGCAGCTAGAGATCTGACACACTCTTCTGGGCTCCACGGGAACCCACATATGCTTCTCTCTCTCTCTTTCTCTATCTTTCTCTCTCTCTCTCTTTCTCTCTCTCTCTCTCTTACACACACACACACACACACACACACATAGACACAATTAGAAATAAAATATTAAAAAGAAAGAAAGAGAACCAGACACAGACTGAGAGAATTCCCACTTGTGTCTGTGGCCACGGACCCACTCCGTCCTCAGTCACCTGAGCAGAGCTGGGGATACAGTCTCCTCAAGGTGCTCAGCAGAATCTTGCATGGCTTTTTGGAAAGCTGCTTCCAGTTTATGTACTTCTTTTCATCAGATCTATTAAATCAGAAGTAGTAAATCTGTTATTCATAATGAATGTGTACTAATCAAGACTCCTATGTCAAAGTTAGAGGAGGAAGGGCTGCTTGGCCCACGCGGGCTAACACACGAGAGGGAGCTAGAGGCTTTAGGCACTTCTCTCCCTTTCAGTTGCCCGCAGTCTCCGTGACTATCTCCGATTAAGCCTCTGGCAGACTGACAATACTGACTTCAAATTTATGTTTAAATATTATGATATTTTAAGGGTTATATTAACTGATTTGAGATGTTAGCCTATTGGCAGAACTCTAAAATACTATATGCCCAAACCAAGAACCAGAATTTAACAAAGTAAAATACACTTAGTTCTGCGTATTCCTCATGGAGGTGTAAAAAGAAATCAATCCATGACCATTAAGGCATTAAAGAAAACCCTAGAGACACAGATATGAGCTAAATAAAAGTTAACATTTCCAAAATTGTATAATCCAGAAATATAAAATAGAGACTTCAGCTTTGAAAAATACTCTTCTACAACTCAGCATGTATGTACCATGCTTTCTTTTATAATATAGCTTAGTCTTCAGTCTTGGATGATAGAAAACCTACAGAAACAGCAAAGCTTCATCTGACTCTAAGGATTAATTAAAAGAGCGTTGGATTTTAAAGGCCTCTGTTTCAGTCACAAACTAGTAGGGTAAAAGAACTAAGACAAATAAAACTGAGACTCATTAATGTTGACTTAGCTTAGCTTTCAACTGGGAAGAAGGGATTTCCCCTTCAATTACTACAGTCCAACCAAACATCACCACCATGATCCAAGAAACTCCAAGTAATTAACTTCAAATACTCCCTGGCTGATAATGCCACCAGCACAGAAGCAAATACGATATTCTCTCTGGCAGATTCGTAGTAACAACTCCCATGTTCAAAGACACATTCTTAGCTGGGCATGATGCCTGCTATCTATGGCTTAGGCAGCAAAGGAAGTAGGATTGTTGGATCCCCCCAAAGGCCCAAACCTGGACGCCGCACCCCCACAGAGACTCACAGACGGGATATCGATGCAAACAGCAAGAGGATTTATTCCAGTGCACTGGGACCGTTCTAACACACAGGATAGAAGGGGCCCCGAGGAGCAGAAAGCAAGCCTTTCTATTTACAGTTCAAACGGTTGCTAGGCATAAACCGAGTTGGGACAAGTCGATTGGTCCCCAAATTGTTTTCCCATTTTGATAGGTAGGGGCCAGTTAACCTTTAAGCTGATTGGTGCTGGCATATAGCAAGATTGTGGGCTCCTAGACAATGTAAACTTTAGGGTCTCAGTCAATGTGGGTGGGGGGATACTCCTAGCCCGAGGCTGTGGGCTGTCTACGTGGGGAAACTCTTTTAGCCCAAGGCTGCCTTATTTGTCTTAGAAATTGTTTTGGGAACTATTCTGGGTCACGGTGCTCCTGGCTTGGGCCTATATAATTTGGCTTGTAGTTATCTGAAACAGGGAGGTCTGGAAAGCACCCAGTAATTTTCTTGACGCTGGCTTGTGCTGATGATATGAAACTTAAGCTTTTTGCTTAGGAAGTTGAAACTTAGGCTCAGTGTAAGGGGTCCCGGGCCAGAATAAGCGGTCCAGGGCCCCACATCTCCCCCCTTTTCTTGGGTAAATTGATTCCAATCATGGAATCAAAGGTCATTGTCTGCAGATATCTCCTGATATCATTGTCTCAGCATTAATACTTGTACTGTGCTAGTAAGTTCTCTAATAAAAGTTACTAAGCGATTAAGAATGCAAGGGCCAAAAGTAAGCAATAAGAGCAATATTATAAGTGGTCCCATAAGTGTAGAAATTAGAGTTGTAAACCACGGGGACCGATTGAACCAAGACTCAAACAATCCCTGGTGTTGGTCTCTTTCTTTTTGTCTGGATGCTAATCTCTCTCGTACCTTAGCCATAGAGTCTTTAACTACTCCTGAGTGGTCTATGTAAAAACAGCACTCTTCTCTAAGGGCCGCACACAATCCTCCCTGTTGGAGGAAGAAGAGGTCTAGTCCCCTTTGGTTTTGTAAGACCACTTCAGAGAGGGAGGTTATTGATTCCTGAAGTTTGGAAATTGAGTTTTCCATGGCTCTGATATCTATATCTATTGCATCTCGAAGGCCCTGATAGTAATAAGGTTGAACTGCTAAGGCAGTTCCTCCTGTGGCTACTCCAGTAGCAACTCCCAGACCCAAAAGTATTGCCAGGGTCATTACTGACAGGTTATCTTTTAAAACGGCTTCTGCTTCCCAGACATCTAATAAGTCACTTTCTGTATGATGGATAAGCCTAGGTACAAGCAGAATCATTACACAATAATCATTAGTCTGATTGAGTACTCTTAGTTCAATACAGGGAGTTAATCATTTTCCACAGGCCAACCACCCATCCTCTGAGGGGAGAAGATATCCGGATTCGTTTTGTCCCGAGATGCTGTAATTACAAAAATGGGTGTGTTGTCTGAGGAATTTTGCCAACACATAGTCCTTGCCTGAGGCAGAGGTTAGGGTGATTTTTGCACCCTGTGAGTTCCATCGGCAGGCGGTAGTCTCACGAGAGGTGATATAATTTCCTTTTATTCCTATTACCTCATAATAGGGCGCGGCTACATCATAGCACAGCCAACAGGCTTCGGTGGCTCCAGGGTTAGTTGTATTAAGAACCTTGAACGCTTGTTCAATCATGTTAATCAGACTCGAGCCTTCTGGGTTGGGGTTCACCGGTATAGATGTACTGGGGGCTGAATATATATCTGTAATAGTGGTAGGGGCCGGACTTGTAGGCTTATGCTGGGGTTGTGGGTGCAACACTAAGTTAGGGCCTATCCCGGTAGTGGGGGGGGGTTGTGATTTTAAGCCGGATTGTCATTAAGAGTCCATTATCATTGTTGGACCTCAGAGATCCAAACTGGGACCCCCCAGGGCCCAAACCGGAACGCCGCACCCCCACAGAGACTCACAGACAGGACATCGATGCAAATAGCAAGAGGATTTATTCCAGTATACTGGGACCGTTCTAACACACAGGATAGAAGCAACCACGAAGGAGCAAATGGTGAAGCTTTTTATACAGTTGAAACGGTTGCTAGGCACAAACCGAGTTGGGACAAGTTGATTGGTCCCCAAATTGTTTTCCCATTTTGATAGGTAGGGGCCAGTTAACCTTTAAACTGATAAGTCCTGGCATATAGCAAGGTTGTGGGGTCCCAGACAATGTAAACTTTAGGGTCTTAGTCAATGTGGGTGGGGGGAAGATCCTTAGCCCGAGGCCATGGACTGTCTACGTGGGGAAACTCTTTTAGCCCAAGGCCATCTTATTTGTCTTAGAAATTGTTTTTCTTAAACTCTGGGAAATGTTTTGGGTCACGGTGCTCCCAGCTTGGGCCTACACAATTCTTGGTGCTCTTAGAAGCCTTAGAAGTAGTCAAAGTTTGACTGCTTTGGTCTTGTCCTTTCAATCATAATCATATTGATATAATCTTAGCCCCCAATGATTTCCTGTTATCCAATTTCAGTCTAGTTTCCCTTTCAATGTAAATCTGATAAGGAGGGGATTACACGTCAATTTAGAACACGGTCCCTCTCCAGTCCAAGTTCCATATACTTGTTGAGCTCCCCTGTATGCAGTACAATATTGTCTTGACATTTAATTTGACTTAACCCTGCCCCACTAGAGTTTTTCCTACTGTCATCAGATCCCAATTCGAGCTGGGACTCCAAAAGACCGTTCCTGTAGTTTCACAACCCCAGGCTTCACAGTAAAAACTCTCTGAACCCCCACACTTATAAATTGTTTCCCGTGATCTTCCATTTCTGGGGCATATATAGAATGGGGTGGCCTGTAGGTTATTTCTTACGTGCGGGTGACTGCAGCCAACCCCAGAACCCCTAACACTTCTGGTTGCACAAGGCACTTTGTCACAAGTTTGTTTTTCCCCACATTCAGGCCTCCCGATTCTTTTGGGATCCATACCTTCCGAATAATGGTACTCTGGAATGTCCCAGGTGTTAAAGGCCCGCTGCCAATTGGCAGAGGTCCGGAGTAAGGTCTGGTCACCAAGTGTAGGGGATGGTGTTCTTGGATATGGACCATACCATCTCTCCACTTTGGGAGATAATTTCCCAGGTTAGTTGCTGAGGGGCATGGGGATTAAGGCCCCCGGTCACTTTACCTAATGACTGGGCCCAAACCCATACCCAGAGTACCACATATGAAACCAGGAACATCATTCTCTAGGATCAGATTTTCTCTGGATCTTAATCTTGAGAAGATGTTCAGTTCGCTGTACCACCCAGCTGGAGTCGGGTTTTTGATCTGCAGGCTTGATGTGTGATGCGTGGATTCAGGCCACCATGCCGTCCACCTTGACTGCTGTTGGTGTGGTCAATAGGACGATGTATGGTCCCTTCCACTGGGGTTCTAGCGTCTGGGCCCGGTGTCGGCAGACGTAGACTGAGTCTCCAATCTGATACGGGTGAGGTGTTTCGAGAGTCCCAGGCTGATAAGCCTCAGCTAGCTGTGGCCACAGTTCCTTCTGGACGGCTTGAAGACCTCGTAGCCTAGCATACAAATCACTATTACTTATTTGAGAGGGCAGTCCAAGGTCATACATAGTGGTTAGGGTCGCCGGGGCCACATACAGGATCTCAAAGGGAGATAAGTTATGTAAGGAAGGAATATTTCTGACCCAGAACAGCACTAAGGAAAGGAGCATCACCCAGTCAGCCCCGCCAGTCTCCATGGTTAATTTGGTCAAGGTCTCTTTTAGAGTTTTATTCATTCTTTCTACCTGCCCTGAACTCTGGGTGTGGTAGGCACAATCCAACTTTCAATCAAACCTCAGATACATGGCCACTCCCTGACTCACCTGGGCAATAAAGGCAAGTCCATTGTCAGAACCTATTACCTTAGGGATCCCAAACCGCGGGAAGATGTCCTCTAGGATTTTCTTGGCGACCACCGTTGCAGTTTCCTTCTTAGTGGGAAAGGTTTCAACCCAGCCTGAGAAGGTATCTATAAAGACTAGTAGGTATTTATTACCATATCTGGCTGGCTTAATATCAGTGAAATCGACCTGCCAGTAAACACCTGGCCGGTCCCCTCGCAGTCTTTTACCAGAGGGGGATTTGTTTGGGTGGGTATTCACATCTGATGGGCTACACAATTCCGGACCACATGGTACACCAAGTTTTTGAGCTGTGGAATGATATACTTAGTATTTTAGGGTGGCTATTAATTTCTTTTCTCCTAGATGAGTCCAGTGGTGCATCTGCTGTATCATCTGTTCAGCTTCCCTATGGGGAAGTAGGATCCTACCATCTCGATTTATCCATACTTGTAGATCAGTATCTCATTCTTTTTCATAGTCCGTTATCATGGCTAGGTCCTGTACTGTATACTGAAATGGCGGTTTGAGTTGTAGATCTTGTCTGGGCAAGGGCGTGAGTGGATGAGGAATCCATGTCGGCGGGATGGTGGCGCTATCACTGTCCGCTGTCACCTTTCTGGCCTCTTTAAGTCTGCCATCTGGTTGCCCCTGGCTACTTTTGAGGAGTCTCTCTGATGCCCCAGACAGTGAATTATACTAACTTTAAGAGGCAGGTGGAGGGCGCCTAACAAGGCCAGTATATCTGCCTTGTTTTTCATTTCTTTTCCGGCCAAGGTGAGGAGACCTCGTTGTTGGTAGATAGCCCCCTGTACATGGGCCGTGGCAAAGGCATCCCGTCTGTCTGTATATATGTTGATCTTTTTACCTTTTCCTAATTCTAGTGCTTTGGTTAGGGCTATGAGTTCAGCCCGCTGAGCGGAGGTTCCCTCTGGCAACGATTGGGCCCAGACAACTTTTTCTCCATCTACTACCGCTGCCCCTGCTTTCCGCTTACCTTCCTCGATGTAGCTGCTGCCTTCAGTATACCAAGTAGCATCAGTATCTGGTAGGGGAAGGTCAGTCAGGTCCTTTCTCCATCCATGAGCTTCTGCCAAGACTTGTAGACAGTCATGTTTGGGGACTTTGATAAGTCCGGATCAGGCAGCAAAGTGGCCGGGTTTAGGTCACTTGCGGGAGTGAAGGTGATACGGTCGCAATTCAGCAGCAACGTCTGGCAGTGAGTCATCCTCCCATTGGTGAGCCACCGGTCAGGAGGTTGTCTGACCACACTCTCCAATGCCTGAGGGGCAGTTATGGTTAGATTCTGGCCAAGAGTCAACTTGTCAGCATCTTTAACCAGGGCTGCGACCGCTGCTGCTAGGCGCAGGCAAGGGGGCCATCCTGCTGCCACAGAGTCCAATTTTTTTGATAGGTAGGCCACGGCTCGCCTCCAAGTGCCCAATTTTTGGGTGAGGACTCCCTTGGCTATACCATTATGTTCAGTAACATAAAGGTGAAATGGCTTGGAGACATCAGGAAGTCCCAATGCTGGGGAGGATAGCAATGCCTTCTTGATGTCTTCAAAAGCCATCTGGTGGTTTTCCCCCCAAGTAAATGGGCAGTTTTCCTTGGTTAGTGAATACAGGGGAGCCGCTAATTCCACAAAGCCGGGGATCCAGAGGCGGCAGAATCCAGCCTTGCCCAAAAACTCTCTCACCTGTCAGGGCGTCTGGGATGCTGGGATGTGGAGCACAGTCTCTTTTCTCACTTCTTAACGCCACCGCCTCTCATCTTGTAGAAGATACCCCAAGTAACTAACCTCCTTCTTGAAGAGTTGTGCCTTTTTAGCCGAGGCTCAGTACCCAAGTTTCCAAGTTCCATCAACAGCCGTTGTGTTCCCTTGAGGAACTCAACCTCAGTCTGGGTGGCCAACAGCAGATCAACATACTGAAGGAGGGTTACCTGTGGATTCTGTTTTTTAAACGGGGCAAGGTCCAGATGAAGTGCTTCATTAAAGATGATGGGTGAATTTTTAAACCCTTGGGAAAGCCGAGTCCATGTCAGCTGCCCAGTTATGCCAGATTCCCGTATCACGCCACTCAAAAGCAAAGATAAGCTGGCTGGCTGGGCTTAACGGCAAGCAGAAAAAGGCATCTTTTAAATCTAAGATGGTGTACAACTGTGTCTCAGGTGGCAAGGCACTCAGAAAATTATATGGGTTAGAAACAGTGGGGTGTACATCCACGACTCATTTATTAACCTCTCGTAGGTCCTGGACTGGCCGATAATCGTTGCTGCCAGGTTTCAGTATCGGTAGCAGTCGAGTGTTCCAGGGGGACTGACATCTTTTAAGCACCCCCAGTTCCAGTAGCCAGCGAATGTGGGTCCTGATCCCTTCCATAGCCTCCTTGCTCATAGGGTACTGCCATACCATAGCAGGGGTAGCAGAGGCTTTTAATTCTACCAGGACGGCAGGTTGGTACTTTGCCAGTCCTAAGCCACTGGTTTCTGCCTATGCTTTTGGATAGGTCTTAAGCCAGCAGTCAATATTCTCCCCTTTTATTTGGCGAGGGGCTTCGAAGAATCTATACCCATCTTCTAGTTTGACTGTTAGGGCCTGAATGAGCCTCCCATCTCCAGCTTTTACTTGGGGCCCATCTGGTAGAAAATGTATCCGGGCCCACATTTTGGCCAAGAGGTCTCGCCCCAGCAGTGGGTAGGGGCATTCGGGGATGACCATAAAGGAGTGGGATACCTGGCCCACACCGAGATCCACCATTCTTCAGGTAGTCCATGAATATTGTTTGTATCCAGTGAACCCTTGTACCCAAGATCGCTTTTCTGATATCGGACCCGCTGATTGTAAAAGGACTGAATGTTCAGCCCCAGTATCCACCAAGAACTGAATGGAGTTTCACTCCACTCTTAAGGTTACCCTGGGCTCAGGGAGGGGGTCCAAACCCCGTCTCCCCTAGTCGCTGTCTTCGCCGAAGGTCAAAACTCTGTGGCTAGGAGCCTCTTCTTGGGGTCGACGAGACCCCCCCCACTTTTCCTTGGGGCAGTCTCTTGCCCAGTGTCCTTTTTCTTTGCTGTAAGCACATTGGTCCCTGTCTACCTGCACTCCTTTACTGCCCATTATCCTCTGTCCTTCTCTTTCTCCTACTCTTCTGCCCTCCCTAGCTGCAGTGGCCAAGATTCTTGATAAATTCTTTTCCTGTCTCTTTTTTTTTTTTAATTCTCTATCATCCTGCTCCTTTTGCTTTCTTTCCTCTTTTTCCTCCTCTGTCTCCCTTCCGTAAAATACCTTCTCAGCTGGCTGCACTAATTCCCACAATGACTTATCTTGCAAACCATCTAACTTTTGTAACTTTCTCCTAATATCCCTAGCTGACTGATCAATGAAAGCCACTGTAACTGTTGCCCTATGCTCTTCAGTGGTAGGGTCATAGGGAGTGTACTGACGAAAGGCCTCCATCAGCCACTCAAGAAAGGCTGAAGGCAATTCAATTGGCCCATGGACCACCTCGCTTACCTTAGCCAAATTGGTGGGGTGCCGCGCAGCCCCACAGAGACCCACCATTAGAGTATGGGGATAGCGTCTGAGGTGCTCCCTACATTCTGCCGTTTTGGAGTCCCATTGAGGGCATGTCAAGGGAAAGACCTCATCTATTTCGTTGGGGAGCTGAGGTCTCCCATCTGGTCCTAGAACATTTTTCTGAGCCTCCAGCAGGACTCTCTGTCTTTTCTTGGTCTTAAGGAGTGTATGCAGGAGCTGCTGGCTGTCAACCCAAGTGGGCTGATGTGAGTGGAGCAGGGATTCTATCAGATTAGTAAGAGCCTGGGGGTTATCAGAAAAAGAGGGGTTATGATTTTTCCAGTTATATAGGTCAGCCGAAGAGAAAGGCCAATACTGGAGTGGCTGATTTCCCTGGTCATCTGGAGGTCCATAGGCCTGTAGAGGTAGAGCGGTCGAGTCTGGAATGATTGCTTGCCTGCTTCAGGTTCCTGCTGTGGGCCCTTCGTGATCTCTGTTGGCCAGAGGCACCGAAGGAGCTGCTGCTGCTGGTGGCGGCATGGTAGCCGCAGCCTGTGGAGGAAGAAGTGGAGGATATGGGGGAGGGGGATCTAAGAGGAGTAAATCTAATTCTGGAGTGAGAATATCTTTCTTAGTTATTGCTTTTTGAGCTTTCGCCAAAGAAACAACTTTGGCAGTAGAATTACCTGGAGGAGGAGAAAGGGCCGTATCCAAGGGGGTGGATGATATACTAAACTCTCCCATGTTAGAATGTAGGGGAACTGATCCGGTTGACCACCGTGTTTTTGAAGTATCTTTAGTTTTACCTGTTTAATTCTGTCCATGAAAAAGGACCCCTCCAGGTGCCAGCCAGTTTGGAAGGTCCTCCACTCTGAAGTACAGAGTGTCTGCCACTTCTGTTTTTATATTTCAACCGATACATTCTTTGCCCTAGCCTTTACCTCCATCCAATGGTCAAAGGTCAAAGAGAGAAGAGTCGCAGTCTTTTGTCCCACTGTTAGTAAGTCAGAAAGAACCAGTGAAATTACAAGACAGCATGCACACACTACGTAACAAATTATGCATACACGCCCAGGAGGGGACTTCCAAAGCTCCTCTACAGAAGTCACAGCAGGTTGAGAACAGCCTCTAACAGGCGTCTCCAGAGAGAGAAGGGGCCTCACGAACTGTTCTCCTTCTTCCCGATGAAGGAGGTTCCTCAGGGACACCTCTCCAAACAGATAGGGGGAAGTCCTCACGGACCCCTCCCTGTTACCAGACTCTGGAGCTTCCTCCAGGGTCCATGGCTCTTGGTGGGCTGGCACGTCTGCCCCACCTTGAGCCCCACAGCCTCTGGCATGGCCAGAGGTACAGATTCCAGACCCTCCTGTGGCGCTTCTCACAAACAGACAGACAACAAGACCTAATACAGACAGGCAGACTAATAGACAACAGATGCTCGAGCTTACCTCCAATACCTGACATGTGGGGTCTGGAAAGATGCAGAGTTCCCAGTCAGGGAACCAAAATGTTGGATCCCAAAGGCCCAAACCAGGATGCCGCAGCCCCACAGAGACTCACTGATGGGATATCGATGCAAATAACAAGAGGATTTATTCTAGTGCACTGGGACCATTCTAACACACAGGATAGAAGCGGCCCCGAGGAGCAAAGAGCAAGCCTCTTTATTTACAGTTCAAACAGTTGCTAGGCATAAACCGAGTTGGGACAAGTCGACCGGTCCCCAAATTGTTTTCCCATTTTGATAGGTAGGGGCAAGTTAACCTTTAAGCTGATTGGTGCTGGCATATAGCAAGATTGTGGGCTCCTAGAAAATGTAAACTTTAGGGTTTCAGTCAATGTGGGGGGGGGATACTCCTAGCCCGAGGCTGTGGGCTGTGTACGTGGGGAAACTCTTTTAGCCCAAGGCTGCCTTATTTGTCTTAGAAAATGTTTTGGGAACTGTTCTGGGTCATGGTGCTCCTGGCTTGGGCCTATACAATTTGTCTTGTAGTTATCTGAAACAGGGAGGTCTGGAAAGCACTCAGTAATTTTCTTGATGCTGGCTTGTGCTGATCATATGAAACTTAAGCTTTTTGCTTAGGAAGTTGAAACCTAGGCTCAGTGTAAGAGGACCCGGGCCAGTATAAGGGATCCCGGGCCCGACTGGATCACCTCAAGTTTAAGGACACCCTGGACTATAGCAAGTGCCATGCCAGCCAGGGGCACATATTGAAGATCTGTCTTGTACATAAGTAAGTAAATCAGATGTCAAATCAACTGTGAAACCAGCATGCATTTAAAACCGACGGCATGTCACATTAACTCTGATTCACATAGTATCTACTTCAAATCCCCAAATGAACACTGCCATTCCCATCTGGACAATCATCTTTTGTAACCTGGCTCTAACATTTACTGTCTGACTTTTAAAAAATTCACTTTAAATGTGTGTCACTCAAATTTCTTCTCTCCAAAATGACAATGGCAATGTACCAAATCTACAGGAGATGTCATACTTCCATATCCATATTCTGTCCAATCCAAGGGGCCATCGACTAGTAAACGCTTATATAGCCCTAAGAGAAAGGATGTTGGGCTGAGTATATGGTACACACCTGTAACCCAAGCACTTGGGAGTGGCACTAAGATCAGTTCAAGATCATCCTTGGCTACTACAGCTAGCTCAAATTCAGGGCAGCCTGGGGTACGCGAGACTTTCACAAACAAACAAAAATTTCAGAGCTGGCTATGAGGCTGAGTGCTAGGGATCAGGCTTACCTCACGCCAGGCCCCGGGGTTCAATTCAGTCGAACTCATGAAGTGATTACTACTTCATTACTTAATAATGAGCCACTACAGTTACACAGTTTCAAAAACTGTGGATGCATCCATTTCAGTATATTTTAATTTTATATTTTTGCAGGGTTATTAGAGGCAATGTCTCACTCTGTAGCTGAGGCTGACCTGAATCTCACTATGTAGCTTAGGATGGGCTCCCGCTTGTAGTGATGTTCCTACGTTAGGCCCCCAATTTCTGGATTAATAAGCATAAACTACTATATTTGGCTCCAGTATTATTTCCGAAGCAAATGCTTTCTTCCTTTTTTACAACTCTTCTTTCAATTCAAATACAAGTATCTTCCCAAATAATTATACTACAGTGACCACATGGGCCTGCAAAGAGAGGGTCACCTATAGCCTAGGGCGGCTAAAAACTCACCATTTAGGGGGTGAACATGAATTTCTGCTCTAGCTGCCTCTGCCATTGGAGTGCAGAGATTGTAAGCATGGCCACTACAGCCTTCTTCAGCCTGGGGACAGAATCCAGGTACTCAAGAGTACCAAGCAAGCCCTACAAACCAGGCTACAGCCCCAGTCCCCAATCTTCTCATGTACACATTGTCTGCCAATCCAGCTTATTTCTAGGTGTCTCTAAATAGCTTTAATGTATATGGTGGGAGCTACACAAGGGAGATAAAAGAAGATGAGTCACTTACACATACAACATATTCATATCCAAGTCAATGCAAACAACATCCGGTGGGTCATGAAGATCAAAGTACCTTGAGTCAACTGCAACTATAAATGGTAAAGGTGCACTGAGCACTCCAGCCAGTGAGAGAGGACACAGAAGGATATATGGGCACTGAAACTGAAATGGGAAGATCATCTAGGGGAAAAGTTTTTAAAAATTAACCAAACTCAAATTTGCAATGACAATTATACAGTTAACTATCATGAAAGTGACTACTGAAAAGCAATGAAGTCTATGTTTTAGAAATTTTAGATTTCATTCCAAAATTAAGTGAGTTGTTACAAACTCTACTAGATTAAAATATTCAAGAAAAATAATGATCACAGCACATTGAAAATGCTAACAGCTCTTTGCAGGCTAATTCCAACATCTAGACAAATCCCACAAGCGTATTTTATGGAGAATCAAAGCAAAGAGATGAAACTCCTCTAAGTCATAGAACAATCATGACTTTATACACTTAGGCATTTTACCCACTTATGAACTCCAACCAAAACCAAACTAAGTGCACGAGAAGGTGTGGCAGAGGAGGCGGGACAAACTGATGTGGGGCTGGGTTAAGCTCCATGACAGAGTATTGCTTAGCACACTCGGGAACCTTGGGTTCTATCTAGAGTACCATAATAAAAAGTAATATGTAACAAATATTTAAATTAAGGAATCTCTTGAGAATCACTTGAAGACCTCAACAAAACATCTTCTACACTTCAAATAAATATTTAAAATAATTCAACTTCAGTGAAGCCTGATCTCTTCAAAATATAGTTGATATGAAACTGATAATCTGATAATCTCAAGGAAACAAACAAAAGCCAGGCATGATGGGATTCTATAATCTCAGCAACGAGGAGGCAGATGCAAGCAGATTGTCTGTGGCTGCCTAGGTACCCAGCACACCCAGTTGCAGAATGGGTCTCAAAGGGTGAGGTGGGTGCACCAGAGAGGAGTGACAGTAGAGTTTCATCTCTGTCCTCCATACACACACCCACCACACAAACACACGAACATGCAAAGACAATCTATACAAAATATCAGTAGGAGTTTTAATTTACAAATTGCCATCTTAGTGTGTGTGTATGTGTGTGTGTGTGTGTGTGTGTGATGTGTGTGTGTGTGTGTGTGTGTCTGTGTGATGTGTGTGTGTGTGTGTGTGTGTGTCTGTGTTTGTGTGTGTGTGTGGTGTGTTTGAGGGTGTTTGTTTTGTTTCTGATTTTATGAGCAGTTTCTGATAGGTTGAAAAACAGACTAAGGGGCTGGAGAGATGGCTCAGTGGCTAAGAGAACTTGCTGTTCTTGCAGAGGACCTGAGTTCAGTTCCCAGTACCCACAGTGAGTGGTTTACAATCTTCAGAACTCCAGCATCAAGAGATCTGAAGCCTTCCTCTGGCCTTCAGGGGCACTAGACCATATATAAACAGATACAAACATAAAACATATAAACAAACCTTTAAGAAAAATAAAGTATTATTCTTTTGGTTCACAAACAGTTACTTTCACAACCAATTGTACTGTAGTGACTACAAGGCCTCATTCAAAAAATATATTTTTATATGAGACAACCAGGGAAGACCTTTTGCTCTAAAGTATGAATCAACACCCTGTCTCTGGTTCAGTTTTCATCCTTACCCATCATCATCCACGCCACAGAAGTATCAATAGCACCACCCCTGTTAGGCATTACAGATTATTATTCAAGACTGAGGTTTCTGTCTTCAAGAATTAAATATTTAACAGACACATGAACATTCATTAGATGGCAAGCACTCTTCGAGAATGAGTCCACAGTATCAAAAAAACAGACCCATTCCCTCCTAGCCTCACAGTCTAGAGATTTAGTCTCCTTTTTTACCTGTAAAATGCACAGTATTTTAGGCCTTACAGTCTTTGTAACAACTACTTATGTAACTACTTTCTAAGATTGTAGAAAAACAGTGACAGGTAATAAGTCAATTAGTAGCCTATGTTCAATAAAGCTTTATTACTCACACAACTCCTGGCAGACATAAACCAGTAGGCCAGACTTGTCCAGTCTGTTGACAACTTGTTGGATAGGAAGAGGCAGAAAATCAATAGAAGACATAATAAGGCATACACACTATTAAATAGTGAATAATTCTATGGAAAAACAAAAGACCCCATTAACTTGTTTAAGGTTTAGAGCATACTGTACTAGTAAGGCAAGGTGAGTCTCACTGTGAAAGACGACTACCTGAAACAGGAACAAAAGTGCTCCAAGAACAGAGTGAGAAAGCAGGGTGACTGCGCATGGCAGCTCCCACCTCTAATCCCAAAATAGGAGGCTAAAGTAGGAGAAATGCTAAAGTTCAGACTACCAGCCTGGTAAGTAAGTTCTAGGCCAACTTCAGCTGAGTGTGAGCCTGTCTAAAACAAAACCAAAGGTGGGGGGATGGCTTGGCATTTAAGAGTGAGTTCTGCTCTTGCAGAGGACCTGAGTTTGTTCCAGGTACCCATATCTAATGGCTCACACCCACCTGAAACTCCAGCTTCTGGAGAGTCAAGGCCCTCTTCTGGCCTCCACAGGAACCTGCACTCATGTGTTCACGTGTGTGTGCGTGCACGCGCACACACACACACACACACACACACACACAAACACACACACACACACAATTAATTAAATAAGTAGCAAAATAAAATAAAGGCTAGAAAGAAGGCAGAGTCAGGTGGATCTCTGAGTTCAAGGACAGCCCAGTCTACAAAGCAAATTCCAAGACAGCCAGGGCTACACAGAGAAACCCGGTGTCAAAAACCAAAAGACAAACAAACAAAAAAGCTATTTTATAGCTCTGGTTGTCAGTGCCAACATAAAGAAGTATAAATAAGGAATTTAATCCAAGTGGACAAACTTAAATGCTATTTCTCTACTTAGAAACAATGTTTCCCAAGTTTCTCCAGAGCTCTATGCCTTGGGAGAGACAGAATGTAGAATGTACCTTAACAAAAGAATAATGACCAAATCACTGACCTGAGTCTAATGCACAAACACGGATCTCAGTCGTCTGCATGTTCGCTAGCTCACCACCAGTGTTAACTTTTATCTCAATTTAATAAATCTGACAACAGAAAGTTAAATCTAAATGTAAAAACCACTAACTTGCATTCTGGGAATAAGGTGGAAATCCTATGTTTATATCAAATTTTGGTACGGTGACTACTATACAAAGTTCTTAACCCTTCTTGCTTTGTTACTAAAGTCTATTAATTATATAAAATAACAAATATGTCCCACTAGAAATCCAAACAGATAGTTTATGAATGACAGAGTTGGGGCCGCAGAGATGACTCAGGAGGTACAGGTGTCTGCTACCGAGCTTGACAACCTGAGCTCGATCCCCCAGAGCGCACATGGTGGAAGGAGAGAACTGACACAAGTTATTCTTGACCTCCACTCGTGTGCATTAGTGGCATCATTCATTTGTTTTTAGTTTTACTTATTTTATATGTATGAGTGCTTTCTTCATAGTATGTCTGTACATGACATGTGGATGGAGGTCAGAAGAGGGCACTGGATACCCTAGAACTAGAGTTAAGGATGGTTGTGAACCATTGTGAGGGTGCTGGGAATCTAACCCAAGTTTTCTGCAAGAACAAGCACTCTTACCTGCTGAGCCATCCTTCTAGCCCCAATAAACAAATATTGGTTTTTGTGTATGATTGTGTAAAAGAGAGACAGGACATATATTTGTGAAGGGAAATAAATAATTTTCCTTTCTGAAGTAATTGACAAACTGATTCATGGTTACCTTTTTTACAGCTCAAGAACCTTCACTTTTAGTGTTTCTTCCAAGACAAAACAAAAAACTAATGACTCTAATAAATGGTCAGGTTTTTTAAAAAAAAGGTTCAGAGTTATAACCTCGATGGAGTTCTGAATACACATTCTTATAGAGTTCTAATAAGCTAGCCAGATATTAACAGTCACAAGCTCAGGATTTTAAATTTCATTTGGCTATTGTCCAAAATACAGATTTTAGGTACTTTTCCTTGACAAAAATCATCTCCATCGAGTTTGTATGTCTGACTTTATGGATAAATGAAAGTGCTTTCAGTTTCACTTCCAATACAATTGTTAAAAAGTAAAAACTCCTATACCTGCTTTTAAACGTTAGACTTTATTAACGCTGGCCCCCGAAGAGAGGGAATGTTTATTTTCTTTTCACAGAACATTGGTGTGCCGCTTTGGGTTCCTGATCCTCTAATACAATCATGTGGAGAGCTCTACTTTAAAAAAGGACTGGTATTCCCCTGAATATCTTGGACACCCTACAAAGACTTCCACTGCTACTTCACAAGAGACTCCGCTTTCCATCTAATATATATATATATATATATATATATATATATGTGTGTGTGTGTGTGTGTGTGTGTGTGTGTGTGTGTGTGTATATAATTATGACCAGTTTCTTATACAGGAACTGCCTATACTCTTCTCTAAATTATAACTGGGTACACCCATACTTAAAAACCAACAAGCTATCTCTGGAGAGCTCCTAATACCACTCCATTCCTTTTTGCAGGCCTGGTTTAATTTTTATCTTGGTGATCACTAGTCTACATTTCTTGTATTGGTTCGTCCTTTTCATGTGTACAAATAGTTTTGTGTCTGTTTTGTAAAGGTCTTGTCTATGCAGGGATGTATGGGTAGCTACCAAATGCTTGGTTTGTGTGACTGAATTCTTTTTCTTTAACTAAATGTGTTCTTTGTTCTATGGATGCGAGTAAAATCTGTAAAGTCAACAAGAACTATATAATGACTATCAATTTTTCCATGTCTCCAAACACATTTATTGTTCCATAACTTCCTTATGTTTAATTGTCAACAATTTATTTTGGTCTTAGTATGATGATAATTTTGTGTGTGTTCATTGATGCAAGTGTCTTCAACTGGCTTCTCAGCATTGGATAATGCTCGGTATTAATGTTACAGGAAAACATACCCGGCTACAGAAGCTTTCTGCTTTTTCTATTAATCAGACTTGGAATAATATTACCTACTATTCTGAATTGAGTCTACCTGTTTGCACACCCTTTACTTATGTAGGGATTAAATATAAGCCTTTTGTCTAGAAGAACTGTCAAGGCCAGTTTGGCAAAATCATTGAAGAAAAATGGGTAGATTGGGGCCATATGGAATGTTTATTAATACTTGTTCAGAACAGAATATCACTCTTTGTGATCTTTCTAATGTTACTAGGTTGAAGGAAGCAAGTGCTGATAACGAAACTCTAAGTGGAAACAAGTTGATGGCATGGGGTGATGGTGGCAGCAGCGACCCTCAGATAGCTTGGACAGAATCTGTAACTGCTATCCAGACCCTTGTATGGAAGCTTGCAGCTGCTTTGAGACCAGTATATTTGTTTAATGGATCTTTTTCTGGTTACAATTTTTCAGAGTTTACTTCTTGGAATATTACTGCTTGTGTAGCCTTGCCTTATGCTTTACTTATTGGTCAGATTGATTTTTCTAATGGAATTACTTGTCTTAACTGTCGCTTATACACATGTTTTAATCCTACCATTGATTTTACTGACAGTGATACTATTGTAATACTTAAACAAAGGTCATCTATTTGGATGCCTGTTGACTTACAACAAAAATGGTCTTCAAATCCTTTGAATGAGGTTGTGGTAGAGTTTTTTTAAGAAATTGTTAAAACATACCAAATATATGATAGGAGTTATTGTCGCTGTAATATGAAGCTTAATAGTTGTGGCTGCCACCGCATCCGCAGCCCGTGTGGCTCTGCATATGTCCTTGCAAAGTCAACAACTTATAGAAGGTTGGCATCGTGATTCACATGAGCTTTGGACACAACACACTCAGATTGATGCTAGGTTGCAGAATGAAATTGATATTTTGAAACAAACTGTGTCCTGGTTAGGGGAACGATATGTTTCTTTACAAAATCAAATGCATTTACGATGTGATTGCAATTCTACTTCTTTTTGTATAACTGATGTACAATACAGTCAATCGCTGTTAGATTTGCATAAGATACAACAATATTTTTTGGGACATTCTTCCGTAAAAGAAGAATTTGAACAATTTCATCATAATGTTGAAAGTACATTTCAAAAACTGTATCCTGACCATACCGCTGCTCAGATTGCTGAAAGGTTGCTGAAAGACTAAGTGGCCTTGATCCTCAGGTGTGGATGCAGAGTATTGGCCATACTGCTGGTGGTATGGGAATTGCTTTGCTACTTTGTGGCCTCGTCATACTATAGTTGAAGTACAATGTATGCGGCCTAATCATGATCTTATCAAAGACATACATGCTGGTTACTCAGTTGCTTCACAAAATTAAAAATAAAAACAAAAAGGAGGAAAATGCTGAGGTATAGGCACTGAAATCTCCTGACAGGGTAACTTGAGGTGAACTGTGTGTTCTGTAACTCTTGGCATGCCAAGACCAGGGATGTATGCAATGTTCTGCCAGAAAGTTAGCTCCTGTTTTCAAGGACGTTTATTTCAGTTCCGTACTTTAAACAAAGTCGTTTTTATCTTGCAACTGAATACATAATTCAGTTCTCAAGGAGATTGTTTAGTCCGCAGACATTATCCCAGCTATGCAGTTTCTGTGCTAAGCAAAACCTGATTTCTAAAATATGATTACATTGTGCTGTTGCCATCTGAGGTAACATTTTTTTAACTTCTTTGAAAAAGTGTATGTAAGTCAGAAGTTTCAGCAAATAAAGCATGCAGTTGATCACGGTATTCTGCGTTTGTCCTGTGTCCTGAATTATGTGTGACCTCCCAGGGCCCCCAGCGCACTAGACGCTGACACTGCAGGAGATACTGGGTGCAAAGGCACAGAGAGAATTTTTAGAATCAGTTTTGGAGAAGTGACAGATTTTAGATTTTGTTCATGGTGCTGAAGCAGGAACTAAACATGTCAGAACACTCAGTCAACCACAGGTGAATTTCAGTGACTCTTATAAATCCAAAACCCAGATACTTGATCTCCTGACTCATAATGAAGGGATCCAAGAGCAATATATATACAGTAGCATACCACTTCTTAAAGGTACCTCAGGGCTAAATACGAATCCCAACCACTTAGCAGAAAACTGCTGAACTTGTGAATTACCAGAGCATATTTGCAATGAGATTTCTAGGCCCTCTGAGATTTCTATGCCCTCTCTTACGCAAGCATTTTTAAAGAGGCATCTCAGATGGTTCTAATATAGTTGGTCCCGGCACCCTACGCCAGCCATTTCATCTCCCTACCTTCACTATCAGCAGGCTAAGTATACCTGCTATCTCAATTATGGAGTTTAAATGAAACCATGCATATTAAACACAGCTCTGCCTCTGGCATATGCTCATTTGACAGTCCGTCCTCTTCCGTATCATGCTACTTAGAACTTAGATACTAGGTTTTCTATAAAGCAGACAAGAATGGCTTCCCAGTAAGCCTGCACGGTCCTAGCTTTGCTGTGTTTGTGAAGAAACCCAGCACCTTTGGAACTTGTCCTCTTTCTTTTCTACTACCAAGGAGCCTTACAGCCCTTCTGAAACTCAGCCCATCCGCTTCCAGTTCTCTCCCCTCTGACCTTCTACACTGTCCTCTGGAACCCAGCCCCCATCTGCTTCCAGTGCTCTCTTCTCCAGCATTTCTCCTCTCTCATTTTCCTGAGGACTTGGGGACAAGATTTTGATAGTCACAAAGATAACTAGCCTTTGTAAGGCTCTACCACGAATGGAAGAAGAAAAATCAACCTTTCAGGGCCTCTTCTAGTCACGCTTACTCACGGATATGTATTCATTCAATGGATGCTACAAAGAAGCCCATCTCTGAGCCAGGGGCCCTGACAATAAGGCAAAATGTACAAATGTTACACATTACTTAAGTCCATGTTCAGTTTTCTCAAATTATTTTGGGATACTCCGTAGGCACTAGGGAACTTTAATGGATTCTGATCAGTCAGTAACACAAAACGTGCTGATTTCCCTCAAAACAGCATGCAATCCATACCCCACAAATAACAATAGTAGAGCAGATTTGTGACTTTCTCCTTTATATTGTTGTTAAATGTGAACTCGGATTAAATTCTCAGCCTAAAGTAGACTAAATAGAGTCTGGCAGTGTTCTTTAATGTCTGGCCATCTTGTACCTTTTCTCTTTTCTCAATTCCCTCTGTCTAGTCCTCACTCAGCACATTGTACCCCATCAACCCCATTCTGCGGGTTCAATACACTTGGGATTAATTAGCCAGTTTACAGTTTTACAAACTTTAAAATTTGTTGTTTCAATTACACATCCAAAGGTACTCTTCTTTGCTCATTTTTTATTATTGCCGTAATAATTTCCATAAAGATCCAACAAAACTGTTTATTTCTCTAAAATGAAAGATGAGGCTCTTCAATGGCTAGTAGATTCCACTCGTCCTTACATTAATAATTGAAATTTTAACGTAACTCTTACATTTGCCGTTTGCTATGTTTCACGATTAATCTAGGAATCAGATGGCTTCCCAAAATGTGACATTTGCTTTACCCAAAAAGACTTAAACACCTAAACACACTACAAGAGGTCAAAATGCACTCAAAACTTTCTTCACCTTGGAAAGACTCTATCTTCCAACGTGTGTATGGGTCGGCGGCACCTGGGCGGCAAGGCTTCAGCGTAAGTTAACTGGGACTGCTTCATCTTTTCTTCTGTCAGATCAGACTCCCTTGCTTCAAGGTTCTTGAGATTTTTTCTCCTGCAAAATTGGTTTTTAAAAGAGAAAAATTAACATTACAAAAAAAAATAGGAGCAATTTTCTTGATTAAGAGAACGTTCCCTTTGTGCAAGACTCACTAGTAAATAATAAATAAAATTATCATTTCTATTCAAATGCCTTTTCGCTATAATCAATGCACTTCTCCTAGAATACTTTTCAAAATACCAATGTTTAATTATCATGGGAAAATCAAAGTGATATGTAAAGAATCTGTCCTAAAATACTAAATAATAATTTTAATTCTTTATTATACAATTTCTCAAACATGAAAGTGAGTATTATGATTAATTAAATGGACTGACTGCTTGGTTCTAATAATTTATACTGATATAGGTTGAACTGTGCTCACCAACACACTGTGTTGTAATTCTAACCACAGTGTCTCAAAATGTGACTTTATTTGGACAGACAGACTCAGTCTGTCTCCTCCGGATATAAATAACCATAGGGATTCTGAGCATGCCCATCAAGTGAGGGCTCACTCCTCTTACCCTAGATGAAGGTGTAAGGATTATATTTGTCACATTACCCAAATGATCATGCATCATTCACTTTGTACTATATTTATGAAAAGGCAAGTGAACAGGAGGAAAAGGTTAGAAATAGCTTGGACTATGTGTTAAGTTTGAAGCCATCCTGAACTATATAGTGAGTTTGTGGCTAGCCAGAGGTACCACAATGCCTTAGGAAGAGAAAAACAGAAGTTAAGAGAATAGTTCACCAAGGGTACAGGTCTGGTGAACTCTTACCTTTTAAGTTAGGCAGAAATTCCCAGAGACTACATGGTAACGTGGTCCGCAATTTTTTCTCCACCAGAGAAACTTTAGTTACTGGTGATGCACGTTGTGTTCTTTCATTAAGGGACATGTGGGGAGGGGGCTTCTCATATTCAATAAGCAGATCCTGAGTGTCCAAAAAAGTATGTGTATCATCTGCTCGACTGTCTTTGGCTACATGGCTGAACTCTACTTCATATTCAAGTGTGTTAGGATGAGACAGGTGAGACTATTTCCTTATTTTGTTAAGAGCTATCTCGAGAGCCGCATGACAACTGATGATAGCCTGACAATTGGAATCTGGTTCTGGAGTGGCTTGCCTTTCTCCCATTTCACCTGGAAAAGCATCACTGTGCACATAACTACTTGGTTCCAGTTTAAAATTGGTCTCTGAACTAGTAGAGCTATTAAGACCTAGGTGACCAACTTCTTCTGGAAGAGGTTCATGTAATATGCCAACGCCACTTAGCATCTGAAAAGAGCCCTGTAGCAGAGTTCTCTGTGTGGAAGGCTCATTGTTAGAAGCTTGTGAGTGGTCCAATATCCGCACAGAGTCCTCTTCACTCCCACTGCCCACGGGAAGGGAGAATGACTCCAGCTGTTCAGTTTCTGAAAGCTTGATGGTGGCACATTCTAAGTCTTGCTTAAAACCCATTCTCTTATTCATCAAGTCTGACTCATCTTCTGTTGGGGGTTCACTGATCTGACTTGTCAGCAAATGTTTCTGAGGCATGCTTCTGACCTCATCTGGAACAGTTTTCTCTTCAGGCAAAAAAGACTGATCAAAATTTGGGGAAAAAATAGCCATGCTACATTCCCTCTGGTAATTCAGTACAGATGAAGACTCTGATGATACTTCTCCAGCTCTGGCATCTACTGGAATTGGAACTGAACTTCTGTGATCTTCAGTTTCAGAAGCTTTCCTCCATGAGCTCCGAATTTCGGTTACTGAGTGAGGTGGGGGAAAAACACAATTTACTACTTACAATTTCACACAGACGTGCAATTAAAATACTTTATTCTAGTGCTGAAAATAAAGCTACTGTCTCAGTCAAAGGTCTGTACATATGCCAACAGGATGACAAACCTGAGCATGAGAGAATGCCATCTCCAAATGACCAAACTCCAGTCAGTACACATCATAACTCTTGTTCCTGAAATGCATACACTTCTACAGAACCCATGCGATTACATACAGGGAAAATGTATCTTCTTGTTCATCTATGTCAGAAGCGGGCAGATTGTTATTTTATTTTGTTTTTGAAAAAGGACTGAATAGTAGTATTTTAGGCTTTCTCCACCTCACAATTTCTCAAATCTTCCGCTGTAGCATGGAATGACTGTAAACAATGTGCCAACAAATGAGCAACGCAGTGTGTTCAATACAATTTTTTTTAAGAAAAACACTACAGGGACCTTATTTAGTTCAGATTGTCCTGTGAAGCATACCAACCTAGGCTGACATCAATCAGCATACACATTTTTTTTCACCACCCTGTCATTAAACAACTGTGTCAGAATCCAAGCCCAAGAATGTAAGGCTCTGTAATACAATGAGGACATAACAGAGATGAACACAGCTCAGCCGTCCTGGCCACATGCGGCAGTGCACCAGTCACGTCAGCCCTTGGAGGTGGAGGCGTGAGAATCTCCAGTTTGAGGCTGGCCTAGGCTACAAGTTAAACACTGCCTGAAACAAAATCAATAGCAACAGTGACAAAATGGAATCCTGATAGGAGCTGCAGAAGGAAAGGATTTAAAACTGAAATATGAGCTGGAGACATTTCAGCAGTTAACCGTGCTTATTGCCCTCACAGGACCAGGGGTTAGCTACCAGCACCCACAACAGACACTCATGAATGTCTTAACGCTTGTTCTGGGGGAGCTGAACACCTGTTCTGTCCTCCATGGGCTCCCTCACACATGTTCACACTCACACAGTCTTCTTAAAAATGAAAGGCAGTACTGGAGAAGACACAGGAAGGCAAATTCTCAAACTTAGAAAATAATAAGCTTCTGGAACACACACATACACAACCCAAGTAGATAAAAACAAACCTACATTTAGGCATGTCCAAATAAACATATATAAGAAGAAGTCTTATAAGCAACCATAAATTAAAACTTAATTATGTACAAATGAATGGCAATGAGACTAATGGTCAATTAGTCTGAGATAAAACAGACTTTCCCATCAAAGTCCTAAAGAAAATCGGTCAACCCAGGACTCTAAATCCAGGCAAACCACTGTTCAGTACCGAACAAACGCCAGGTTTCGTGGTTCACATCTGTAATCACAGCCTCAGATAGGCTGAAGCACTCATGTTTTACAAATGATAGGGAGGGTTCTATCCTCCTTTCCTGACATTTTTATTGCCAAAACAGTAATTTTATACTCTACACATTTATACGCTATACATTTCACAATAATGTATTTGTTAATAATAATAATAATGTAATAATGTAATTTTTAATAAAATATACTACCTATTCAAGATTAGTTATGTCAAGAAACCAGAAGACAGGCAGGGCTCAGTGTTTCAACACTTCTGCCTCATACCTGTCCGTATCTTTCTGCAAAAGTAAAGCAGTACTACGTTAACAAACTACAAATACCATTTTTGTTTTTTGTTTTTTTACTCTTTTTATGAGCCAATGACTTAAGAAAGTTTGATGTTGGGAGCCGATATTATTCGCCATTAGAAGATGGCGCCGGCTTCCTGCTTCCTGGTTCCTCACGAGAGCATTGTTTGCTTTTGCGCATGCACTGGCTGTGTAATCTGCTCAAGTTAACCATATGCTAATTGAGATCGTAAAAGCTGCCGATCGAAGGCAGCATACTAATTAGGTTCTACAAGAGCACCAATTGGCAGGGAAAAACGTTCCCCAGAGCTCTATATAAGCCGGGGGTTTTCTAGACTCGGGGTCCTTCTCCATCTGTTGTCTAAAAGAGCTGTTCAATAAACTGTTGTCAGAAGAATTCTGTTTTGCCGCGTCTCCTTTATCGGCGAAGGTAGCGCGCGACAAATTGGTGCCGAAACCCGGGAAGCTGCCGACTCCTGGGCAGAGGAATGATACGAGGGACCCCGACTGCTCGTCGGAGAGGAATTCAGAACTGACGGCGCGTGAAGCCTAGGCGCTCTTCTGCAAGGTATGATCTATCTTGCTCTCGCGGTGTTCGTGTTTGTTGCTTTCTTTTTTGTATTGGTGTGCTGTCTGTGTCTCAACTGTGGGAAAAGTGGTAAAGAGTGCACGTATCCTTTCTGTACCACCGCATAATTCGCTGTCAGTCTCAGGTAAATAACTGAGAAAGCGCTCCCGCTCCTGTAGATAAAGGAAGCATGGGAAATCAACAGATAAAGCCGATTCTGGATGCAATGCAGGCGTTGCTTAAGCAGAGAGGCTTGAAGATACCAGAAAGGGTGCTGAGAAATTTTTTAAAAGAAATAGATCGCGTAGCACCGTGGTTTGTTGGTACAGGGTCCCTAACTAAGGGCTCCTGGGACAAACTCGGAATAGATCTAGCTAACGAAAAGGAGAAATCTAGGTTGAGACCGGGGACATGGCCTGTTTTTAAATTAATTAGGGCCTGTCTAGAAGATGAGAAATGTAAAGAACAAGTAAAGGAAGGACAACGAGCATTAGCCGACCATCAAGATAGTCTATCAGAAGCAGAAGAGAAGAGAGGTATAAATACAAAAAAGAAGCCTCTAATTAAGACTCTAGTGAGTAAGGAAAAAAAAGAAAACCCAAAAGAAAAGGGAAAAAGTTTATACCCAGTGTTAAAAGAGTTTCAAAAACTCAAGGTTAGTTTCTCTTCCTCAGAGGAGACGTCCTCGAAGGGAGAAGAACAAGATGACTCATTTAGCTCCAAAGAAGAACAGAAAGAGCTAGACCCTGAGGAGCAGGTCGAATTAGAGGAGGAAGCTGCAAGATATGAGCCTGATCCTCCTTATGCGCCTGGATTTAACCCTTCTGCTCCCCCTTTAGAGGAGGAAGTGGTAGTAGTCCGGCGAAAGACTAAAACTGCGCCAGAAAAGAAAAAGGTATCTAGCTCTATGATCCCAGAAAAGGAAAGAAAGAAGATTAGGACAGCTTTTCCAGTGTGGGAGGATAATCAAGAGAGACAGTATTCTCCTTTGGATATTAAGCAGTTAAAGGCCCTAGCAGAGTCAGTACAAACATACGGCATTAATGCCTCTTTTACTCAGGCGCTAGTGGAACGCTTGACGTCCATGGCCCTGACTCCTGAGGATTGGTATAACACTGTTAAGGCATGTCTTACTATGGGACAATATTTGGATTGGAAATCTATTTTTCAAGACTTATGTGCAGGGCAGGCAAGACAGAATGCGGCTAATCAACACCCGCACTGGACTTATGACATGCTTACGGGACAAGGCCAGTGGACTGCTAATCAAACAGTTTATCCGCCTGAGGTTTATGAGCAAATCAATAAAGCAGCAGTAAAAGCTTGGAAGAGTTTGCCAAACAAAGGACAGGTTACAGGGAATTTAACAAAAATTATTCAGGGATCTAATGAGCCGTTTTCAGACTTCGTTGCTAGAATGATGGAAGCAGCAGGAAGGATTTTTGGAGACCCTGATACGGCTATGCCTCTGATAGAACAGCTGATTTTTGAGCAATGTACAAAGGAATGTAGACAGGCAATTACCCCATGGAAAGGAAAAGGATTGAGTGCTTGGATGAAAGCATGTAGAGAGATAGGGGGACCCTTAACAAACTCAGGATTAGCTGCTGCAATTTTATCCGCACAAAAGGGTAATGCTATAAAGTGCTACAAGTGCGGTAAAGCTGGTCATGTCCAGAGACAATGTCGAGGTAATGTCAAAGACAATCAAAATGAAGGAAGAAAACAGCCAGGAATGTGCCCTAGATGTAATAAAGGAAAACATTGGGCAAATGAATGCAGATCAGTCAAAGACATCAAAGGGAGACCTCTTACTGAACAGTCAAAAAACGGGCAGAGGGGCCCCCGTCCCCAGGGCCCTCAAATGTATGGGGCAATAGAGGAGACACCACTCCGCGGGTCTGTGAAAGCGGCATCATCAGGAGGGTCACCTCCGGATCAGCAGGATTGGACTTGCACTCCACCACCAGAGCGGTACTAACTCCTACCATGGGGTGTCAGCCTATCCCCTCGGATCTGCACGGTCCGTTACCTCCTGACACCGTAGGATTAGTTATTGGCAGATCATCCGCTACCTTGAGAGGATTAGTAGTGCATCCAGGAGTCATTGATCAGGACTATGAAGGATGCATAAAGATCATGTGCTCTTCCCCCCGAGGAATAAGTTCTATCTCTCCTGGGGATAGAATAGCTCAGCTTCTTGTTCTCCCCAGTCTACATAACATGTTTCCAAGCAAAGATCAGGTCAGAGGAAACCGGGGATTTGGGTCCTCAGGAGGAGCCCATACCTTCTTATCATTAGAGCTAGATAGGAGGCCAACTCTGGAGCTAACAATTGAAGGAAGAATGTTCACAGGGTTGTTAGATACTGGAGCAGATACCACCATTATTTCAACTACTTGGTGGCCTCCAGAATGGCCTGTAAATCAGTCAGAGCAGTCTCTACAGGGTTTAGGGTATGAAGCTGCTCCCAATGTCAGTGCTAAAACGCTGCATTGGGAAGATCCAGAAGGAAGAAAAGGCATTGTTATCCCATACGTCCTGTCACTTCCTATTAACTTATGGGGAAGAGATGTTCTTAAGCAAATGGACTTTAGACTTACGAATGATTATTCCCCCCAAAGTCAAAACATGATGAAAAAGATGGGATGTGTGCCAGGAAGAGGTTTAGGGAAGGCTTTACAGGGGCGTACCAGTCCAATACCTATAAAAAATAAACAAGACAAGACAGGACTGGGTTTTTCCTAGAGGCCATTGAGGAGGCAATTCCTATACCTTGGCAGTCAGAGGAACCAGTGTGGGTTCCTCAATGGCCGCTTACCTCTGAAAAATTACAAGCAGCAAAAGAATTAGTCCAAGAACAAGTAACATTGGGACACTTAGAGATCTCCCATTCCCCATGGAATACTCCAATATTTGTAATAAAAAAGAAGTCAGGAAAATGGAGGCTTCTCCATGATTTAAGAGCCATCAATAGACAAATGCAAATCATGGGCCCTATACAGAGAGGGCTACCTCTCCTTTCTACATTGCCAAGACACTGGGATGTGATCATTATTGATATTAAAGATTGTTTTTTCTCAATTCCTTTACATAATAAAGATAAAGTTAGATTTGCTTTTACTTTGCCCAGTGTTAATCATGAAGAACCTGATAATAGATATCAGTGGAAAGTACTGCCACAAGGTATGGCTAATAGTCCTACCATGTGTCAAATCTATGTGGCAGCGGCAATTCAACCTGTTAGAGATAAGTATAAAAAAATTAGAATTTGTCATTACATGGATGATATCTTGCTTTGCTTTAATAATCTAAAAGTATTGCATCAAGCATTTGCCATGTTGATGGAAAATCTAAAAGATAAGGGGTTGTTTGTAGCACCAGAAAAAATACAAGAAGGAGACGTGAATAAATTTCTAGGATCTATAATAACCTCTACTACTATTAAGCCACAAAAGGTGACAATAAGGAGAGATTCATTAAAGACTTTGAATGACTTTCAAAAATTGTTAGGAGATATTAACTGGATAAGACCTTACCTGAAGTTAACAACTGCTGAACTACAACCCTTATTTAAAATTCTGGAAGGAGATTCGGCAATAACCTCTCATAGAGAATTAACACTTGAAGCTTCTCAGGCACTTGAGAAGGTGGAAGAATGCTTGAAGGAAGCATTATTGACACGTGTTGATCCCTCCTTGTCATTTCTATTATGCATCATCCCGTCGCCTAAACAACCAACAGCAGTGCTATGGCAACAGGGGCCTTTGTTATGGGTTCATTCTCATACCTCACCAGGACATGTATTAGGACATTATCCTACCTTGGTGGCTGATTTGGCTATGAGAGGCATTCAACTAGCGTTGACACACTTTGGCAAAGAACCAGAGAAAATTATCAGCCCATATACTAAATTTCAGGTGCAAACACTTTGTGCCACTATTGATAATTGGGCTGTCTTGAGATGTATTTTCTCAGGACAAATTGACAATCATTTTCCTAAACATCCACTCTTACATTTTGCTCGTACAAATGCTTTTATATTTCCTAAAGTCACTAAAAAAGACCCGATCCTTAACGCCACGGACATCTATACTGATGGCTCTAAAACTGGCATCGGAAGTTATGTTGTAAATAATCAGCCTACACAAATCAAATATGATTTTAACTCTCCACAACTTGTGGAATGTGCTGTTGTAGCTACAGTCTTGAGAAAATTTCACGAACCTGTTAATATCATTTCTGACTCTCATTATGTAGTGAGAGCTGTTCAAATTTTAGAAGTGGTTGATTTAATAAACTCTAAAAGCACAGTGGCTACTGTATTTTTGGATATACAGACATCAATAAGAAACAGAACTAATCCTTTCTTCATTCAACATATTAGAGCTCATACTCTGTTACCTGGCCCCATGGCTACTGCTAATGCCATGGCAGATAAAGCTACAAAAGGGATTTATTTGGCTACCTCTCCTATTCAATTGGCTTCTGAATTCCATACCTTATATCATGTCCCAGCTAATACATTGAGACAAAAATTTCATATATCTCGTGCTGAAGCTCGAGATATTGTGCTTAAGTGTAACAACTGTGCAGAGTTTCGCTCTGTACCATCCTTTGGTGTTAACTCTAGAGGGTTACAGCCATTACATATTTGGCAAATGGACGTGACTCATTATAATGGCTTTGGAAAAATGAAATATATTCATGTATCTGTGGATACCTGTTCTGGCATTATCCATGCAACCCCCTTGGTGGGAGAGAAGGTGATTCATGTAATCACTCATTGCCTAGAGGCATGGGCAGCCTGGGGCAAACCATTACAACTAAAAACTGACAATGGTCCGGCGTATACATCTAAGCCATTTCAACAATTCTGTCAGAGAATGGGAGTTCATCACGTGACTGGGCTACCCTATAATCCACAAGCTCAAGGCATTGTGGAACGTGCTAACGGCACTTTAAAAGTCTACCTACAAAAACAAAGGGGAGGAATAGGCCCCGCCATGGGACCTAAGACATCTATTTCCCTATCCCTATTTACTCTAAATTTTTAAAATTTGGACTCAGAAGGACGGTCTGCTGCGGACAGACATGCTTCTCATACTGTTCCGAAAGAACAAGTCAAATGGAAAGATGTGATCAATAATCAATGGAAAGGCCCGGATCCAATATTAATAAGATCCAGGGGAGCTGTTTGTGTTTTTCCACAGGACCAAGAAAACCCAATCTGGGTACCTGCAAGGCTAACCAGAATTATCAAAAAAGAAGATGTGGAACCCAGAACTATGGATCATGATAGGGCTACTCCTGAGCCAACAGACACAAGCTGAAGAACTACGTTGGGGTATAATGTCAACACTCCCAAAACCCATGCCGGTGATGCATGATGCACAGGTATTCCCCCGGTTTTTTACAACTAACGAATCCTTGGGTATGCCCTTTTTGCCCATGGACCAGAATTTAGCAGTTGTAAGTACTAATGAGACTTGGAGGGTGAATGGTAGCCTATGCTTTACAATCTTATCTAATAATACTAATGATCAACCATGCATTGAGCTAGGAAATTTCTCCTATGCACTTAAGGAAAAAAATGTTAGGAAAGATAAGATTATTATATCAAATGCCACTGTCCTTTACGGCTGGTGGCCTAGGCGAAAAACTAGTGATGAGGAACGCTCCAATAGAAAGACACAACCACAATATGCCCCTTTTTGCACAGGCAGGATGGCAGATAGAGCAACTCTCCTCCCATGGACTGGATGTCAGAGTCGTAGGGCTCACAGTCTCCAAGGAAAATTTTTTACATTTTCACCATTAGAAGGCTATGGTAATTTCACCGAAATGGATCCATTTAGATATGATATTAATCCTTTCGATGCATGGCTGCTTTGTGGCTCAGGAGGAAGTTGCTCAGATATAACACCTATGTCAATGATTCTAGGAGGAGGTATAGTTCAGGCGGAGTTGTCAAGTAATATAATATCTGATGAAACGATAGGAAAGATCAGTAGTGTTAAAAAGGAAATTGGAGCCACCCCAGTTTGTGTGTGGCCACCATTTATTTGGGTTGTTTGTAACGATGGCAACTGTTCCTATACCTTATGCTGGAATGCAAGTTTACATCAAACAGCCACTGTGGCTCGTATGCCTCGATTTGTCCCAATTCCCGTGAGAACAGCCAACACATTAACTTTATTCAGACAAAAGCGGGATTTTGGTATAACTGCGGCCATAGTCAGCATTGTTGCAACTGCGGCAGTAGCCGCATCTCTCACTACTTCTGCACTGGCCCTGTCTGGTCAGGTAGAAACTGCCGCTACTTTAAACAATCTCTCAGCCTCGGTCAGCCAAGCCATTGATGTCCAAGCCTCTGTAAACACTCAGATTAGAGGTGGACTCATGATTGTGAACCAATGTATAGATTTGGTTCAGGAACAGATTGATATATTGTGGCAGATGGCGCAGTTGGGCTGCGAGGTAAAAATGCCCGGGTTATGTGTAACATCCATACAATATGAAAATCTTACCCGAGCGGCTAATCTGTCTAAAGAATTGTCTCAACAGTTACAGTACAATTGGTCTGCTGGGTTTAATGCAACAATGAGAAGATTATGGATGGCCATTATACAGATCAACTCCACTCGACTCGACCTTTCCCTTACCCGGGGGCTCTCCACTTGGCTTTCTTCTGCTTTCTCCTATTTCAAGGAATGGGTGGGAGTTGGGATTTTTAGCATCCTATTTGCTGGGGGACTGTTTCTTTGTCTTTGGTTGCTCTGCAAATTCATTCAACAACAAAAAAGAGACAAAGTGGTGATCGCACAGGCATTGCTTGCTGTGGAACAGGGGACATCTCCCCAAGCTTGGTTGAATATGCTCAAACAATGAGACACTGTCTTGAATACTGGTACTCCTGAGGGCTCAGGATCCCATTGCACCAGGATACCACAAGGCAGACCTGTGTTACCTCCCCAGGGCTCGTGTTCCCATTGCACGGGATAAAGGTACACAGGGTCCTCCTCCATGTAACCTCCTTGATCGCTCAAAGCTGTTGGATCAGCGGGCTAGATCGGTAAATACATGGTTGCAGTTTGACATATTAATTAAAGTAAAAGGGGGAGATGTTGGGAGCCGATATTATTCGCCATTAGAAGATGGCGCCAGCTTCCTGCTTCCTGGTTCCTCACGAGAGCATTGTTTGCTTTTGCGCATGCACTGGCTGTGTAATCTGCTCAAGTTAACCATATGCTAATTGAGATCGTAAAAGCTGCCGATCGAAGGCAGCATACTAATTAGGTTCTACAAGAGCACCAATTGGCAGGGAAAAATGTTCCCCAGAGCTCTATATAAGCCGGGGGTTTTCTAGACTCGGGGTCCTTCTCCATCTGTTGTCTAAAAGAGCTGTTCAATAAACTGTTGTCAGAAGAATTCTGTTTTGCCGCGTCTCCTTTATCGGCGAAGGTAGCGCGCGACAGTTTGATATAAAGATAAACCAATCAGTAATGAAACCAAAATACTAACAATACGCTCCACACTGGATTAGAGGACTAACTTGTCCCAGTGGCTGTTTTCAAGCCAAACAAGGTAAGAATGAGTTTCTACAATATTTTTTTTTACAGAGGCAGACTCTCATTTGGTAGTTCATGCTTTGCCAGAACTTACTATATATAGCACAGATTAAACTTCTGTGCATCCTGCCTCAACTTCAAGGTTCTAGGATTATAGGTATGTGCCACTATGCGGGCAGTTTCTACATTTCTAAAGGGTTGTAAAAACAAAACGGACAAGTTATACATACCAGACACCTATAAAGCCTACTTATCTGACCTTCCTATGGAAAATGAACCCAATCCCTGCACCAGAACATAATAAATTAACACAAATATTAGAAGATTCATGATGAAGTTTCCAACCAGAGTTGAGTAAAATATTAACCATTTGCTTTTTCAGGCAATGGTTAAACTCACTTTTATCTTGATTTTATAATTATTTGAACAATAACAATTTAAGAATAAGAACAAAAAGAAAATTAGGTAAACTTACTGTTCGATTTTGTTTTAATATAGTTGATTGCAACATATCTTGCAAATTGATACATCAGATGGATAAACTTAGGACCACCAGGAAAAAGAAAATGTGAGCCAAGCACCAGAGGAAAGCTACGTCCACATTCGGCCTAAGAGAAAAGACATGAGAGGAGTCAATCAACAATAACTGTCATAATTTAGTCACTATTTTTTTTAGTATTTTATTTGTATCGTGTTTTGCCTGCATGTATGTCTGCGTATCAGGGGCACACACTGGAAGATAAGTTCAGAAGTGCCCATCAGGTCTCCTAGAACTGGAGTTTACTGAAACTGGTGCTTGTGAGCTGCTGTATGTCGGTGCTGGGAATCAAACCTGGGTCCTCTGGAAGAACAGCCAGCGCTCTGAACCACTGAGCACCTCTCTAGCCCATCACTCTATTCTTTAAAGGGTGTATGACAATCCTGCAGTTTAGGTCACACACGAGCCCCTCTCTGGAGGTCATTCAACTATTAACATCCCCCTTCCTAGCTCAGTGACTTGGAAAGATCTCATTTCCACAGTGGAATGGAGAATAGTCAGAAAACAAAGCTTTGGGCAGCCACTACCCTCCACCCACGATCTCCTACCATTTTTAAAACCTAAGAAAGCAGGGCACGGTGTTACTCATAACTGTGTAGGGAAAGGATAAACACTGTGAATGGTAGCACACTCCTAAAAGCTGAGCACTGGGGCAGAAGCAGGTAGGTAGATCTCTATGAGCTCAAGGCCTGTCTAATCTACATAGAGAAACCTATCTTAAAGAAAAATAAAGAAGATTTCACTTTGGGAGCAGGGCGATAGCTCAGTGGATAAAGTACTTATCACATAAGCATGAGGACCAGAGTTCAATTTTCCAGAGTCCAGTGAGAAGCCAGACAAAGCAGCTGCCTGCAACTCAAGCACTTTGTGGGGTAGAAACAGGACATTTGGTGGCAAGCTGAATAGATAAACCAGCAGTAACAGGCAAGCTCCAAATTTAGCAAGAGAACCAACTTTTGCCCAGCATGGTGTTGTATACCTTTAAACCCAGCAACCCAGGAGGCAGGGTAAGAAGATCTTTGAGTTTAAGACCAGCCTGGTCTACAGAGTAAACTCCAGGTCAGCCGGTGCTACACAGAAAAACACTATCTCAAAAAACCAAAAAAGAGAAAAAGAGAGAGAACCAGGTCCAATAAAATAAAAGTATACAACAATCAAGTTAGACATCCAAAATCAACCTCTGGCCTACACACACACACACACACACACACACACACACACACAGGTTTAATGTAGGTTAGTAGTGTTGCTTTGCTATCCTTGGTTTGGTTTGCTTACAATGCTACTGATGGAACATGGGACTAAGTCATGCTAAGCAAGTGTCCTACCACTGAGCTACTTCCTCAACCTTAAGGGGTTTCTTTATTTTTCTAAGACAGTCTTACTGTGTCATCTTAATTTGGGTGCATCCTCCTGCCTCAGCCTCTCAAGCACTAGGATTACAGACAGGCCTAGACCTTCTTCAGGTCTACATCTCTATCTTACAAAAAAAAATACTTACAGAAATCTCTTTCAACCATTCACAGCAATGCTTCCGGAATTCCCTGTCACGCTTTTGGTCAAATGGAGGCCAGCAGTGTCTTAAAAACATAAGAGCAGTAAACCGATGAACCCTCCCCCAAAGCAAACTTAAGCAAAATTTAAAAGACATCAAATTCATTCCCCACAGTAGAAACATTAAAACACCTTTATTCCCAGCACTAGAGGCAGCGGCAGGTGTACCTCTATGTGTTAAAGGCTAGCCTGGTCTATGTAGTATGCATAATGAGTTCCAGGCTAGCCAGAGGTACATGGTAAGACCCTGTCTCAGTCCCCACATTAAACAAAAGACCTTGAAGAAAAGCAGAATGTTAGAACAAAGTTTAAGGAGGAAATCTACAATATTCATGAAATATACAATTTTTAAGGTAAACACACAACCTAACCCAGCTATATAAAGGTTAAGTACTACATTTCTAAGGCTTATAACAGAATTTTATTACATCCATTTAAAACAAGTTAATGGCTAAAGTTGGAATTCTGGCTTACATAAAGACATAAGTCTATTTTCAAATCTGAGAAAAATTAAAAAAAAAAAATGAAATAAATTTTCCTTACCTGAAAGCTTCTTTGGCATGAGGCTCATCCAGTGTTTGAAACAAAAAATAAGAAACTATATGAAAGGCATCACGGTTCATCGTGTCAAACATGTTCCTGGTGGTTTAGAATGAAAAAGAAACAAAGATAACTGACTAATAAAGCTATACAACATCCAAAACTGACTAAAGGGTATGGCAGGACATTCGGAAGAAGTTTTTGTCATATGTAGCTTTGCGTGTGGTTGCATACTGCTTGGACTTCCGGGAACAGCTTAAGATATAAAGGAGAGTGTTGGCAGTTGGAGTGGCAGCTGGTCAGGGTGGTTTGAGAGATGATAGTTCTATTCCCTGTGAGCTCCTGTTCTCCAAGCTTCGGACAGAAAAGGACAGCCAAAAATGAACTCTGAAAAACGTAAGTTACTGTAAACCCTACAGCATCAAACGTTCAGCCAAGATTACTTCTTTACATCCAAAAAAAGAATCCAACTGCCATTCACGGTGGCATTTGCCTTTAATCCTACACTTGGGGAGAGGACTGGCAGGTGGATCTCTATAGTTCCAGGACGGACTACATCAGTGAGCCTTCATCTCAAAACAAACGAACAAAAAAAAAACAAACAAAAAAGCACATCTCTTTGATATGCAAATATTTACTTTCATCCTTAATTATATGTATGGTACGGAATTATTTTAAAGTATCTTACGTATAACCTACTACATGTTTGATTTGTATACTGTCTCATACAACTATTTAACCGAGGCTGCATAAACTTTGCTAAAGCGGAAAAGGAGGTCTGGAACTGGAAGTCTTGGAAGCCCGGGTCTAAAGTAAACGACACAAATACACAGTTATTTCCTTTGGAGAACCATAAGTAGCAGGTTCTAGTCCCCAGGTTCCAAGTTAAGCCCACCACTTGACAGCTGAGAAGGGTCTACATCCCCGCTACCCGGCCACTGGAGACCACAAATGGTTAAGCTGGCCTCCGTCCGGCCCCAGCTGCAGGGCCCTAGGGTTGGCAGCGCCCAGCTCTTCCCCTGCTCACACACTCCCGAGGAACGCCCGGGGAACCTTACTCTCCGAGGCGCCTGAACACCACCATCTTCCCGCCGACCCTGTTGACCCAGCTCGGGTCCAGGCCCAGCGCTTGCAAGTACATCCAGAGATGCTTCCTCTCGAAGGCAGAGTGCCGAGCTGAGCTCATCCTGGCCTCCGGGGCGGCTGCCGCTGCCTCCTCACCGGGAGCTATCCCCACCACACAAGGCCGGACAGCGACTTGCTCCAGGTTCGGCAACTCTTCATTGGCTGAGGATGCAGAATTTAAGGTTCCGGATTCTTGAGTTAATAGGTGCTGCTGCTCAGGGTGTGATTACAGTTAATAAGAGCTAAACTGTGACCCCTGTAGCGAGTAACACAGGTGTAGAACCCTGAACAAATCACCTTTTCCTTAAAGACTGGGGCTTGTTATGTAGCTCTAAGGCACCTGGGGTCAAATTAAAGTGCCACAAGGAGAAACACAAAGAAAGGCTTATCCTGTTTCACTTAATGACAAAAGGTGATGCCTGTCATAATTTGAATATTTTATTACCATTATAATTTAACCCCAAAGTGAACAAATTCTAATAACTTCACTGTAATATAAACAACCTAAGATATCTTCTTTAATTGTTATTAAAATGTAAAGAGATATATATTCATTAAGCATGACTGGGACACTCTACTTTCCTCATGTGTAAATTCCTAAACAAATCCCATAGACCTCTAGCTATGCCTGGAATAGTAGATGATTATCAAAGAGAAATATTTTTGGTATACTTCTGAGCTTTGGACACTGAATTCCTACATTTTTGGTGCCTTTATTTGTTTTTATTCATGTTTTTAATAACTAAGGAATGTTCAATCATAAAAACACACTCCCAAATTCTGGTCTATGAAACACAAGTTATAATAAATCATGTATAATATGATAACACTATTTATAATAAATCACGTATAATATATAACAAATATGCATTACACATAATAAATCATGTACAATGTATGCCTTTGCCCACATTTGACATGCGAAATCTGTCAAAAGACCTGCTTTTGTCTTGTACAAGTCCTAGAATTAACAATTTCCTACTTCTTACAAGTCACAAAGGATTTCTGGACACTTTCACCTATATAAGAGACTACAGTAGACTATTGTTAAGTGACATATTCTTGATCTTAAAATTCCACCAGGTTGAGAAACTGAGACTCTGTTCTTTCACTAAGGGAATAAGACCTGGTTCTCGCATATCTAACCACAAGGATTTATTTTGGTGGAAGAATGCTTCAGGAATCAATGAGATTTCTACCTTTGTTCATATAGAGTTGAATATGAGAATGACAATCACTTTGATTCATGAATCTCAGCAGTGTTCTCTTTCAATCTGCATGATTATCTTAAAAGCAGTATTTATCCTTCTAAAGGAAATCATGTTAATGTTGATTAAATTGTGCCATGTCCCATTTCTTAGACATCATCACCAGTGACTCTCAAACAAACTAAGAAAGACATAGTCGACTACAGAGAGAACACACTCAGTCTTATGCCATGCTTGCCTGGAGGAGAATTCCTCAAAGAGTCAAATCTTTCCCAAAATATGGAATGATGTAAATATCATCTTCAGAGGAGATGTTACATTTTAAAATTGAAATGTTATGAGTAGTAAATGCTTTGATATAATTGTATGTTTCAATGACTTCAAACAGCAGAAGGAAAACAAAAACAAAAAAAATAAAATAAATAGCACTATCAACAACATCTCTTTAGTATATTCTGAATTTTTCCACTGATATTTATGTCGTCAGAATACAGGAAGCATCAACAAGATAATATTTATAGTTTTTAAGCTCCCTGGGGAAAAAGGTGTTAACTGTCTAGAGGTATTGATTTTCCCACAAAAGTAGCAGATGTTGTTCTGAAGATTTAAAAGACACCAATGGACTTTGTTCTTTGGGTACAATGTTTTGAAAAAGCAAATAAATACCAGATTGTGCTGAGGTCATAAGCAATGTTAAAATGGAAGAGAATGGGTTAGAGACGTAACTCAGTGCCAAAGTATTTGTCTAATATGTATGAAAGGCCCTCAGTTCAATCTGAAGTACTGCCAACAACCACAAACAATTAGAAAGAAAACACACCTTACAAAAACATCAAATTTTAAAAATAAAAGCATGAACTTGTAATGTCTTTATACTACAATCTATTTAAATTAATAGTATGTTGTTCACGAAACATCATCTAATAACAAAGATTTGTCACAGAATAGCATAGTTAACAAATTCTTATCCTCTTGTGCCTGTGATGTGATTAACTGGAGTCTTGTTTGTTTGGATATTTAGGGGTTGGTGGCTTTATAAGTAATGTCAAAATAATCTTCTTCAAATTTGCATTGAAACACATGCCTGCGATATATCTTCCTAAGGACGGAGGAAACATCTCTACAGTTTACCTTGACTAATGAACTGCTCCATGTTGTCCTTGAAAGGTTGTGCATGCTCTTCAGAGGAGACCTGGTACACTTTACCAGCTTCCACTTCACAGGCTGAACAATGAAGAGAGAAAAGCCATTTTCAGAGAATCACATGTCAAGGGAACATCACACAACATTTGAAAAAGCCTATGATACCAATGTTGGAAAGCTGTTCAACCACTTTAGTTGACATGTGTTGTGTACCCACATTGGAACCATCTTTATTGATATATATTATATATCCATTCAATGAACCACAAAAAGACATACTTGAGAATGCATATACCAAGTTTCTACCACTTCTAAACTGACCTGTTTAGATGTCAGGCCTCAGTTTCTTCATGTGCATAATGGGCAGGATACTAGAGCCTATATCATAGTATAGTTCTGGGGTCAAAACTGTAAGAGCTGTGGGATGCTACAGTAGTGGCTAGTAGGCAGTAGACAAGGCCTAAGCATTTCATCTATCATAACTATCAACTGACTTCTAATAGAAGTTTATCTATACAGTCAAACTTTCTGAAAAATCACAAAACACAGAAGGGGATGTCTTAGCTCCAAAGCACTTACTTCCTAAGCACCTGTTAATTTTTACCCATAATTTAATCAATTCCTTAAAATAAGGTAAGAGAGGAGATATTACTGCCACCCAAGATAACTTAGGAAGCTAAGGTTTAGATATGGCCACAGGAAGAAAGAGAATATTCATAGCTGAAGTCCTGAGCTGACATTGAAGTTTGCCCTCCTTCTCTATTCCACAGCATCATCAAGTCCTCAGAACAGATCCAGGTTGAGTTGAGAAGCATTTCTAAGTGAATTTCTGAAGATATGCCTATCACTATGGAAAGATTTAGTCTAACTCAATAAGAAAGGGATCTGAAGCCATAAACCACATCCTTGAATATAAAAAATGGACAGATACATGCTGGCCTCTGGAAAACTGCCCACTAACCTCTCAATCGTAGGTACTTCCTATAAAACCATGTTTCCCTTCAGTGAAGTCACTTGCTAGTGTGTGTGTGTACGCTACCTATAAAATCATTTTCCTTTCATCCGTCACTGTGTGTGTGTGTGTGTGTGTGTGTTTGTGATATGCCAATGCTTCATTGTCAGGACTACCCAGAACCCACTTGGTGAAGGAAACGTTCACATAAGGAGAGAAACTGTAATCATCTACCTCGGATTATATCATTAATGACAGGCCCATGAAGCCAGAACAGTTTAGTTACGTAGTTTGTTCTATTGTACTGAATCCAGGGTCTTATACATTTTAGGCTAGCTAATATATCTGAGCAATATTCCCACCCTCTTGACTGTTAATTTTGAGAGGAGGACTCAGTTAGGCTTTCATGTCTGCCTTAAATTCAGTCTGTAGCCCAGAAAGGTCTTAAACTTATGATACTTGTCTTTAGAGTAGCTGAGATAACAAATCTATGCCATCAGTCCTAGGTTAATCTCTCTCAATTTTTAACGTCTGCAGATGATGCTAAGAAAATATTTGATCGTATCATAGTTTCAAGAATTTTCTGAAATAGTGTATAAGTTAGATCCTGAATAGGAAAGCAACATACTCCATTGCTTATAGAATATGAGGTCTAATTGATCAGTGGCCCTGTTAATATTTCAGTCAATTATTTCTAGCAGAGTCCAAAGAAAAGATACAAAATCCTCTGAACAGCTTTGAACTGTTGAGCAATTTATTCCCACCATCTCAAACCTTGCTTGACTACGATCTTTGCCCAGTGTCCAGCTCAACACACTCCATAATGGCCAAGAGTAGGTGAGAATGTCTCTGTTCGTGGGGAGTTGTTCATTCCAAACGATTTTGACTTTAACATTTCTTCCATTTCAAGGAGAAAAGTAATAGCCTACCAGGCTATTGTCTAGTGGTAGCATGGAAGAGAAAAAACCCAGACTCTTTCTGTGTCTGAGAGGCAAGGAAGATGAACATTTGACTATCAGTCACAATTATTTCACCTATTTTTTAAAAAGAAGTAGAAACTAGGCCAGCCTAGGTGACCTGCAAATCCACTTGGGAGATAAAGACAGGATGACCAGGAGTTCAGTCATCCTCAGGTATATAACAACCTCAAGACCATTCTGAGATACATACATAAAACACTGTCTAAAAAACAAAGGAAAATAATATTAGAAACTAGGATAGCTGTAGTTTCATTCATGTAGTTCTACAATGTCCAGAGATGTATAATGTCATAACAGATCTTGACAGTAGGAACTGATGGAAATTCATCTAATAGCTCAATTGTCTTTGGGAAAGAGTTCACTGTCAGTAATACAGAGACAGATCATGGGCTGACTGTGGCAAGACTTCTAATGTTTTCTCTCAGCATATTTTACAGAATGGGACATTCAACAGATAAGAAAATAAAAAGGGTGGGCTAGAGGGATGACTCAGTGTGTAAAGACCATGACACGCAAGTAATCATGACCTGAGTCAGAACCCATACAAAGCGTACTACGATAGCAATTACCTGTGAAGTTGGTATTCCTATGGTGAGGTGGGAGACCAAAATGAGTGAATCCACAAATTCCCTGGGCTTAGATTGTCTGCTTATGTGGCAGCTAACAACAATGAGGCCCTGTTTAAAGCAATGTTTGGAACCAAAGCCCAGAGTATTCTCTGACCTCCACAAGTATGCCAAGATGTCATGGGTACCCACAATCACACATGGTAAACTTGCAACATGCAAACATGAAGACACATACATGTTATGCACATATACAGAAAAGAAAAGACAAGAGAAGAAAAGAAAAAGAAAGGAAATAAAAGAAAAGAAAAACTGAAAAGAAAAGGAGTAATGTAATATTTTGTCTTTATATCTTTTTATTTAATTTTTTTTTCATTTAAGGTGCTGGAGAGATGGTTCAGCAGTTAAGAACATTGGATTCTCTTCCATAGGACCAAGGTTTGGTTCCCACAACCCACATGGCAGCCAACAACTGTCTGTTACTCCAGTTCCAAGAAATCGGACACCCTCACACAGATGTACATTGAAGCAAAACATCAATGAACATGAAATAAACGTAAATAAATTAATTTTTAAAATTTAATTTTATAAGTAATCCTGGCCTACTCTTATAAACTACATCCTTAGTATAAGATAAACAAAATCATGTCTTTTTCCTTTAATGTATATTTTACCCCGAAGACATAGAGGAATTCGTACACAATGAGAATCAAGCACAAACTCACACCTCTGCCAGGGAGCACTTTTCTCATCAAGCTATTTTATCCATCATAATTTACACCTAGGTATTAAGCAGATCTCACTCTACAGTGAACACTTAGTGGAATAGGCTTGGAGATTGCTTTTAAATAGTGAGATTGCTTGGAAAAACCTGGGCAATTAAAAAAATAAAGTACAATGTTGCAGTTCAGGTCTTTAATGGGTAATAGAAGTCTAGTCTCCAAGGGCAGGTATATTTTCTATTCCCAAATACTATTCTACATTTACTTATTATGCTCTATACCTAGTATGTACATGTATGGCATGAATGATTAATATCCTCTGGTAATAGTGAACCTCTTGTTAATCTGTAAAAAATCAAACATATTCAAATTTCTTTATATTCCATATCCACCAGACATATCCCGGGCCCTTAGGACCAGTTGTTGGTACTTATACCTGCCCAAAAAATGTCCAGTGTGGGGCTGAATTGTCACTCTAAGGCAAGAGGGCCAATCTTTCCCCTAACATCACATGTCCCTTCTCTACAGAACATGTTCATGACACGGGATAAAAGGAAGAGTTTAGGTGAAATAGATGAATATAAAGTCTAGTTTGACTACCAGCTTTGGACATCTTCAGCTGGTCCCTTAGATTATCTCAGTCCTAAGAGTTGAACATGAAGAGCTAAGCACTGAGCTGTCCATCAGGCAGCCTGAGAAAGATGGCAGTTAGATGAGAAAGATTACAGTGCCTCACATTTATTTAGTTATTTATCTTTGTCTCTCATCATAGTTCCTATTCCCTACAGGTCCCTAAAGGACCTAAAGTTCCTGCTAATCTGTGTGTGCAATGCCTGAGGTAGCAAGGAACCAGAACTTAACACATAAGAATGTGCTATCAGCCATGCCCATTTCTTTACTCTGGGCATTCTCCAGTGGTAATGGCACAACACAACAAAGGATACTAAAGCCCAAATTCTAGCTCTCAAAGTTCTTCATTGTGAGACAAAATGTATTCTATTAACTTTGGGTAGTTTATCCAGATTTAAGGGTATGCTCATAAAACACACCATGTTTTAGAGTTTAAATTTATATATATATATATATATATATATATATATATATATATATATATATATATATATATATATGTGCTTCTCATACATATTCTAACATTCAACATGGATGAGAATAAATTTAATGCAATGAACACATAAGGCATTAGGATGTTTTTTAAAATGTTGCCTCACATTCTATTCTTAGCTGTAGTATACTGTATTTTACAACATATTATTCTGGCTAGTACTTATCATTTTAAAAATTGGTTTGTGACTATGCAATTTTTTTAAAAAACACTGCAAAATAAAGTTGAAGCATCATTTACAAATATTATTAAAATCAGAACAAAGATAGAGTTCTTGGAAAACATAATTACATTCAAGTTCAAACATTAAAAAATATTTGTCATGAGGCTGTTGGCATAACGTACTCACTCCAATCATGTTAACTTTGGTTTAATTTAAAGACTTTGCTGAGCCCAATTGATTTTTGTGCGATGTTAAAGAACTGATATTGGGAAGTATACATTAGGCTTCCCAACAAAGAAAAATATAGCTAGAGGGAAAGAGAAGCAAAAATCTCAGATATTCCATTGTAAAATGGACTACAACACATCACTTTCATGTTCAGAGCAGCTTGCTGTGAGGAGGGAGTTGCCACTTTATCACCGTCAGATTAACCATTAACATCACCCAGCTCTTTCTAAAGGAGACCTAAATCATGAGAAGTTTTGCTACTATTTGAGGTAACTGGCATATTCCAGCTGCAATTTACTCAAGTCTCCAAGTTCAATCAGTATCAATTACAGACTACAGTTTCTGTTTTCCTGTGAGAATCTAAAATATACATAAAAGAGGACAAACATGTTGATTAGATGAAAACCCCAGAAACTCTAATCTTTCCAGAACAAAATTACTTCCTCTTTCCACAGAAGAGCCTGGTATATACATCCTTATGGGTCCACAAGGGGTGGGGAGTGGGAAAAGAAGTGGGAGATGAAGCGGGAGAGGGAGAGGGAGAAGGATAGGGAGAGAATGAGAAGAATGGGGAGAGGGAACTCGAATGAAACTGACTGGATTTGATGTTCTACGGTCAGGTTTGCCTCCAGGAGCACGGAAAGCCTGGTTTTCACTTTACATCCATCTTACTCCGGTATAAGAGTTCAGTATTTCTATAACTGCACATATATGTCTTTTGTATATTTTAAAAACAAGATTTTAAATTATTTTCCTTTCATGCATGAGTACATTTTACTTCAATCAAGTCCATCCCTCACTACCTACCTCTCTCCACCTCATCCTAGGTTCCTTTCCACGTGGCCTGCCAAGGCTTAGGAATATCACATCTGGAGGCGGGGTGGAAAGTTAATAAGAACTAGAAGTCACCTAGGACTCAGGAACTCTCAGCACCAGTGCTGGCCTACACAAAAAATTATAGAAGATCAGTCTAGTCAATATTCCTGCATGCATCGGGAAAGGGTCTCACAAAGCCAAGCGCATCAATGTTTGTATTTTCTGTTTGTTTTAAACAGTCTGTAACCCTGTTTCAGGTTGACCTGAAATATTTTATATAGTTCAGGCTAGTCTCAAATCTATTGTAATACTCCTGCCTCTGCCTCCCTAGTACGGGAATTACATATGTGAACAACCATGCCAGGCCTGCATGTATATCTTTCTTTAATGGTTTGACTAAAGCCTCAGGGTGATAAGAAGTAATAATTATCATACAGTCTGGAAAAATTACTTAACAGCTCCTCTCTTCCAAGTGAGTGAAGATACTTAACTCTCGAAAATAGTTTCAGAAGGTTATCATTCCATTACCTAAGATGACAGAGAGGGCCACTTACAATAGAATAATAAAACCACTAAAACTACAAGTGAGTCACCTTATGATAGTTTAGCTATGGTTTCAGCAAACTTTAAAGATAGCCTTAGATCATTCGTATGAAGATATCATCATTAACCTTAACATTCTCAATGACTTAAAAGATTGTTCATGGACAAACAAGATGTATAGTGTAATGGCAGAATACTTGCCTGAGAATTTCAAAGCTTTGAGTACCCAAGTTCCACCAAAACCAATCCAATTTTTTTAGACAGTTACGCAAATATTTAGAATTTGCACAAATAGTATAAGATTAAATTTTACAAATAAAATGGTATATTCCCTTACCTGGAGTCCAAAAATATTTGCGGAGATACTTAAGCATTCTCCAGTGTGTCCTAATATTCTGTACGAATTTATTCCAAGAAAAGCAAAGCCAGTGACATTTTCTCAGAGATGACATGGTTTCAGGACTAAGCACAGATGATCATCAAGAGTATAAAAGCCTTACACTTACAGTTTTGTTTATTTATTGACTCTGTGTAGTCCTGACAACCTGGTACTCACTATTAAAGACAAGGCTGGCCTCAAACTTACAGAATTATGCCTACATTTACCTCCCAAGTGCTAAAGGCATGTGCCTTCATGCCAGGCTGTCCTGGATCCTAAGATTACGGGCCAAGTTCTTAGCTTCATTTGTAACAGCCTTAAATACTTATTGTAGTATAATCCATTGTGCCTACAATTGCCCTAAAAACCTCAGTAGTGCATTGAGTAGTTGGAGTGGTCCTATTCCCTTTCAGTTTTTTCTACTGCCCAGCTATGCTCTATAAGAGTGATGAAATGGGAATAAGTACCTACTCTAGCAGACAGTCATCTACATCAAAGACTCTGGTAAAGTTCCCCACACAGAGAAGCTCAATGATATTCAAACACTAAATTAGATACCACAGTGACTGTGCTTTAGGAATGCTGTCTCACTAGAAGGTTCCATTGTGGTATCAAACTAGTGATGCAAATACTTCATAATAAAGCATATTTTCTCCAAAGAAAAAAGCTATTACTCACAAGTCTGTTTTTCAGATATACAGAAATATTTTGTTTATGATTTTATACAACAAAATAAATACAAGGGAGACTACCTTCCAGAAACAGATATTTTCTAGTTTGGACCATGAACAAGATTCCTGTTCAAAAATTCTTATATTCTCCAACATGTCATTTTTTCAACCATTCATATTCAAAAGTGGTCATATTTGCCTACATACCATTTTTTCACCCATTCGTGTGCAAAAATATTCAGGTTCACAAACATGCAATGTGTACATATGATTTTTTTTTATATTTTTGGCTGTGACCTGAGTCTTTAGCAAATGAGCCATCTCTCCATCCCAATTAGATTTTTTTTAAACAAAATAAATCGCTGGGCAAAATGGCATGAATTTAATCCTCATTCCAGGAAGATAGATGCTAGAAAAAAAGGAAGAGAAAGTAAGAGAGAGAGAAAAGATGGGAGGGAGGGGTAAGGAAGAATCGTTCCTTTGTATTACTGATTACTCTTTTGCTTGTACAGTGGAAAACATCCAGACTGGCAGGTGTGCTAGTGCATACTTCTAGTGCCAGCACTCTAGAGGCAGAGACTGGCTGATTGCTGAGTGAAGCCAACATGAGCCTGATCTACATAGTGAGTTCAAGGACATCCAGAGGTGGGTAGAGAGGCCCTGTCTCAAAAAGCCAAAGAGAAAGAGAAAAAAAGAGAGGAGTGGCGGGAGCTATCAAAGTTAAAGAACAGGGGTGAGTTCTCAAAATTAAATTTTTAATAAAATATACTACCTATTCAAGATTGGTTAAGTCAAGAAACCAGAAGACAGCTTCAACATTTCTGCCTTGTACCTGTCCGTAACTTTCTGCAAAAGTAACTCAGTACTACATTAACATACTACAAATACAATTTGTTTTAGTTTTTTGTTTGTTTACTCTTTTTATGAACCAATGAATTAAGAAAGTTTGATAAACAGATAAACCAATCAGTAATGAATCCAAATTACTAACAATGCCCTCCACACTGGATTAGAGGACTAATTTGTCCCAGTGGCTGTTTTCAAGCCAAGCAAGGTAAGAATGAGTTTCTACAATTTTTTTTAAAAGAGGCAGAATTTCACTTGGTACTTCAGGCTTTGCCAGAACTTGTTACATATAGCACAGATTAAACTTCTGTGCATCCTGCTTCAACTTCAAAGCACTGGAATTATAGTTATGTGCTACTATGTGGGCAGTTTCTACATTTCAAAAGGGTTGTAAAAACAAAATGGACAAGTATACATACCAGACACCTATGTGTCCCATAAAGCCTACTTATCTGACCTTCCTATGGAAAATGAATCCAATCCCTGCACCAGAACATAATAAATTGACACAAATATTAGAAGATTCATGATGAAGTTTCCAACCACAGTTGAGAAAAATATTAACCATTTGCTTTTTAAGGAAATGGTTTAACTCATTTTTATCTTGATTTTAAAATTATGTGAACAATAACAATTTATGCATGAGAACAAAAATAAAAGTAGGTAAACTTACTGTTTGATTTTGCTGTATTACATTTGATTGTAACATATTTTGCAAAATGATACATCAAATGAATAAATTCACGACCACCAGGAGAAAGAAAACGTGAGCCAACAACCAGAGGAAAGCTCCTTCCACATTCGACCTAACAGAAAAGATATGAGAGGAGGAGACAATCAACATTAACTGTCACATTCTAGTCATTATTTTTTATTATTTTATTTGTATGGTGTTTTGCCTGCATGTATGTCTGCGTATCAGGGGTACACATTGGAAGCTAAGTTCAGAAGGGGCGATCAGGTTTCCTAGAACTGGAGTTTACTGAAACTAGTGCTTGTGAGCTGCTGTATGTGGGTGCTGGGAATCAAACCTGGGTCCTCTGGAAGAACAGCCAGCACTCTGAACCCCTGAGCACCTGTCCAGCCCATCACTCTATTATTTAAAGGTGTATGACAATCCTGCAGAGGAGGCCATGCATGAGATCCTCTCTGGAGGTCAGTCAACCATGAACATCCCCCTTCCTAGCTCAGTGACTTGGAAAGATCTCATTTCCACAGGGGAATGGAAAATGGTCAGAAAACAAAACTTTGGCCAGTCACTATCCTCCACCCACGCTCTCCTACCATTTTTAAAACCTAAGAAAGCAGGGCACGGTGTTACTCATAACTGTGTAGGGAAAGAAGAAACACTGCGAATGGAAGCACACTCCTAAAAGCTTAGCACGAGGGCAGAGGCAGGTAGGTAGATCTCTATGAGCTCAAGGCCTGTCTAATCTACATGGAGAAACCTATCTTAAAAACATAAAGAAGATTTCACTTTGGGGACAGGGTGATAGCTCAGTGGATAAAGTACTTATCACATAAGCATGAGGACAAGAGTTCAATTTTCCAGATCCAGTGAGAAGCCAGACAAAGCAGCTGCCTGTAACCCAAGCACATTAGGGGGTAGAAACAGGACTTTTGGTTGAAAGATCAATAGATAAACCAGCAGTAACAGGCAAGCTCCAAGTTTAGCAAGTGAAGCAACTTTGGCCCAGCATGGTACTGTATACCTTTAATCTCAACAACCCAGGATGCAGGAGAAAGAAGATCTTTGAGTTCAAGACCAGCCAGTTCTACAGAGAAAGCTCTAGGTCAGCCAGTGCTACACACAGAAACCCTGTCTCAAAAAACCAAAAAAGAGAAAAAGAGAGAGAACAAGCTCCAATAAAATAAAAGTATACAACAATCAAGTTAGACATCCAAAATCAACCTCTGGCCTACACACACACACACACAAAAACACAGACATACACATTAACACAGGTTTAATGTAGTTTAGTAGTGTTGCTTTGTTATCCTTGGTTTGGTTTGGTTAGAGTGCTACTGATGGAACATGGGACTAAGTCATGCTAAGCAAGTGTCCTACCACTGAGCTACTTCCTCAACCTTAAGGGTTATTATTCTTTGTTATTATTATTGTTTATTTTCCTAAGACAGTCTCACTATGTCACCAAAACTTGCATGGATCCTAGTGTCTCAGCGATTCAAGAACTGGGATTACAGACAGGCCTAGAGCTTCTTAAAGTCTGCATCTCCATCTTACAAAAAAATACTTACAGAAATCTCTTTCAACCAGTCATAGCAATGTTTCCGGAACTCTCTGTCACGCTTTTGGTCACATGGAGGCCAGCAGTGTCTTAAAAACATAAGAGCAGTAAACTGATGATCCCTCTCAAAAATCAAACTTAAGCACAATTTAAAAGACATCAAATTCATTCCCCACAGTAGAAACATTAAAGCACCTTTATTCCGAGCACTAGAGGCAGAGGCAGGTGTATGTGTATGTGGTGAAGGCCAGCCTGGTCTATATAGTATGCATAGTGAAGTCAAGGCTAGCGAGAGGTACATGCTCAGACCCTGTCTCAGTCCCCACATTAGACAAAAGACAATGAAGAATATCAGAACATTAGAACAAAGTTTAAGGAGGAAATCTACAATATTCATGAAATATACAAATTTTAAGGTAAACACACACACAACCTCACCAGCTATATGAAGGTTAAGCACCACATTTCTAAGGCTTATACCAGAATTGTATTATGTCCATTTAAAACAAGCTCATGGCTAAAGTTGGATTTCTGGCTTACATAAAGAAATAAGTCTATTTTCAAATCTTAGAATAACTAAAAAGAGGAAATAAATATTTCTTACCTGAACAGCTTTTTGGCACGCGATTCATCCAGCGCTTGAAACAAAAAATATACAACTGTCCGAAAGGCTTCCCTGTTCATCTTGTCAAACATCTTCCTGGTTGTTTAGAATGAAAAAGAAAGAAAGATAACTGACTAATAAAGCTATACAACTTCCAAAACTGACTAAAGTGTGTGGCAGGACATTCTGAAGAGGTTTTTTATCATATGTAGCTTTGTGTGTGCTGGCATACTGCTTGGACTTCTGAGAACAGTGTGGAGAAAACCCTGATCTTCAGCCTGTGTTCTGCTGTGTGTCTTCAGCTAATTCTCATTTGGGACAGCTGCTAAGCAATGCTAAGATGGAAAACAGACAAGCCCAGATGCAGTTCATTTCAGCGAAGTCAAAGATTAATTAAAGAGACCTTAATCTCACAAAATAGGAGGTTGGCTTTATGGCTAACTAAAGAACAATAATGTTTTGTATATAATTTGATTTACCTTGCTGATTGTAACCTGGTGGTTGCACATATGCCTTTTTCCCTTGGGATCTATAACCTTGTGATCAAGTCTATGCCTTCTACCTCGTGATTTTAACCCCGTGCTTGCAAGCACACATGGTTTGGCCCCTGTGAACTCAAGATGCAGTGTGTGCGTGTTCCAATTATTCAGGCTACCTTTGAACCTATGATATAAAGAAGAGTATTGGCCCTAGCGCCCAGCACCCACTCCCTAGGACCACCCAGGGATCCTTACTCTCCAAGATGCACGTGTGAGGGGCCCGAGCTCGGGTCCAGGCCCAGCTCACACAGGTAAACCCACAGTTGCTTCTTCTCAGCAGAGGAGTCCATGGTGGAGATCATCCTCCTCTTGCTAAAGATGTCAGTGCGCTGGCTGCTTGAGACTTCCGCTCTGGTCTTTTCATAGAGGACTCCAACTCCCACCATGCAATGTGCCCTCATCTCCCTGAACGAAACGTCCGTCTGGAAAACTACAAGACCCATAGAGCATTGCGTCCACAGCACTTGCACCAGGTTCAGCAACCCTTCATTTGCTGAGGGTGCGGAATTTAGGTCCAAGATTCTTCAGTTATTAGGTTTTCCCTTAGTGATGACTGTTCTGACTGGAGTAAGACACAACTTTTTACAGCAGACTTTATTATTTTACGTGTATGGGTGTTTAGCCTGCATGGATGCCTGTGCAGCATATGCATGCCTGGTTCCCTTGGAGAGCATTGGAACCCTTGAAATTAGAGTTACAAACAGTTGTGAGCTGCCATGAGGGTGCTGAGAACCAAACTCAAGCCCTCTGGAAAGGCAGCCGGCCATCTAAACTGCTGAGCCATCTCTCCAGCTCCACAAAATATTAATGAAGTTTGTTTGGTTTGTTTCTGTATGAGAGGGTCTTGCCATGTAGCCCTAGCTGGAATCAGATTCAACTCACAGCAACCCTCCAGCCTCTTCCTCTTGAATGCTGGAATTACAGGCTTGCAACACCATGCTCCACTTGATTATTTGTTCTCTTGGTGTTTAGTTCTTGTTGCTATCTCTCTACCATCTATCAATTATCTATCTGTCTACTTATCATCTTTCTATCTATCTATCCTCTATCTTTCTGTCTATCTATCATCTATTTTTAGACAGGGTCTCTCTATGTAGCCCTGGCTATGTTGGAACACTCTGTGTAGACTAGGCTGACCTCAAATGCACAGAGATCCACCTGCTTCTGCCTCTGGAGTTCTGAGATTAAACGTGTGTACCACCACTCCTGGATCTATTGTTTGTCAAAATCAGATATTGAATCTTTATTTTATTTTCCTTTTCAAGACAGGGTTTCTCTGTGTAACTCTGGCTGTCCTGGAACGCATTTTGTAGACCAGGCTGGCCTCAAACTCACGGAAATCCACCTGCCTCTGCCTCCTGAGTGCTGGGACTCAAGAAATGCATTTTTTTGGGTTTTATTGTTTTGTCATTGTTTTATATTTATATTTAATATAAATTATAATATTATATTTATATTTAAATGTATTTTATTTTGTCAATGTGGGAGGAACTCTGAGTGTCACAGCATATGTGTGGAGGTCTGAGACAGCTTTTGGGAGTCAGTTGTCTTCTAACACAGCAGTCCTGAGGATCAAACTCTGATCCCCATGGTTGGTGGCAGGTGCTGTTATCCACTGAGCTGTCTCAAACTGACCTGTACCAAGGGAGACCTTGAGTTTCTGATCTTCTCGCCTCAACTATCCAAGAGTTTGGATAATAGGCACATACCATCATGTGTGGCTTCATGTTTGATTTTTGAGTTCATCATATATCCTGGATATTAATTTCCTGTCAGATGAAGGAAAGACAAATATTTTCTTCCTCTGTAGGTTTTTCTCTTTACTGTGCTGATTGTTCCCTTGCTGCATAGAAGTTTTAAATGCCATACACTCTCATTTGTGAATTCTTGCTATTGTGTCCTAAGCAATCAGAGGCCTATTAGAAAGTTATCTTGAAGTGTTTTCCTGTAGCACTTTCAAACCCAGGCCTTCAAAAAGATTACTCTGCTCTATTCACTTGCATGATTTTTTTGCATCATAGTGCATGGGTAGGGGTCAGAGGAGAGCTTTCAGGGTTAGTTCTTCTAGTATGTGGGCCCTGGTAATTGAACTTAAATCATCAGGCTCAAAAGCACAAGTGTTTACACAATGAACCAATTTTCTGTAGGGAGGAGATGAAGTCTGGGATGAAAATGTACTGTTTGTCAACATGGACACACCCAGTACCTCAGATTATCAGGAGTGGCAAGTCCTTCCTCCGGCCTGAGTACGAATATTGATAGTGGGCATAGAAATTACCAACCACAGCGTCCTCCTTCCTGGATGGCTCTTGAGTTCTGGGTTTAAAGGTGTGTACTACCAAGCACAGCAAAAGACTTTATCTTTTAGAGATATAAACTGAGATGTTTATATGGGAAATGATAGGTTATTTGCTTGAAAATACTCAGGGAAAGGTGAGATCTGGGTAGAGGTACACAGAAAATAAGATTAACCTTAGTCAGCTGACAGAGCTGGGTAATGGATGCAGAAGCTATTTTATCTATTTCTGGGGCTGGACATCAAACCCATGGCCTTGTACATGCTATACATGTGTTGTCTTCTAGGTCTAGACAATTTTAATGTACTACCTGTACAATAGTAGTCCAATTTAGACTACTCTTGAACTTATGACCCTCCTGCCTCTGCCTCCCAAGTGCCTGGGTAACACCCCATCTGGCTCTCCTCTTACTCTTTTTAGGTTTTGTTTTTATTTATGTCTATGTGTCTGTGTGAGAGTATGCCACAAGTGTGCAGGTGCCCAAGGAGGACAGGTGAAGGCGTAAGATCCCCTGGACCTGGAGTTACAAAAGTTGTGTGCCATGCCATGTGGGTTCTTGAAATCAAACTCAGTCCTCTGGGAGAGCAGCAAATGCTTTTAGCAACCAAGCCATCATCTCTCCAGCACTTCTCCCTCATTATTCTTGAGGTCAGCACACTATTCTCAGGATCACTTCCTCTCCTCCAAATCAGCTTGCCTGAGAGGCTTCACAAAGGAGGACAAATGGAGAATGCATGGAGTACACCCCTGATACTCACATGAGCCCATCCTGATATGCGGGTCAGAGTGTGTGCAGGTAAAGTGTGGGAAGGGAGACGTGGAACCTGTCAGCACTCTGTGTCGTTTAGGCAGCATAAGAGTAAAGCAGATTGCTGGAGGTGTAGCTCAGTGGAACAAGTGCCTGGTGAACACATGACCCAGCACCTCCCATCCACACACACACACAATGCCTGGCTTGGCAGTATGTCTGCTATCCCAGCACTTGGGAGGAAAAGGCAGGAGGAGTTCAAAGTCATTCTTGGCTCAATAGCAGGTCAACGGCCAGCTGTACTATGGAGACCCGATTTTAAACAGACAAATCAGAGTTGGGGGGGACCCCAAGGACACCTAATTAGCTAATCCATTTTCCAAATGAGTTTGTTAGAATAGTTGCTCTCTAAACATTCCATTGAGCATCACACTTGAGGTCCCATAAAATAATAAAAGCATGTTTGTTTGTTTTTTTCCATTATGGAAAACTTTAAAAAGAAAGAGTACTATAAGGAAATCTCAAGTACCAATCAAACAACTTTGACACTTTTGTTGTTGTTTTGTTTTTGAGACAGGCTCTTTCTATATATCCCTGGCTGTCCTGGAACTTACTGTGTAGACCCGGTGGCCAAGAACTCAATACTTTTTTTCCTTACTGTGTATGTGTGTGCACCTGTGTGCAGGTGAGTACAGAAGCAAGAATAATATTCAATGTAAGAAGTGCTACCATTAATGAGCTTTTGCTACTTCCATGCATTACTGAATTGTATTAGTCAGCTATTGCTGTGTAACAGATTACTTCTAAATCTTGTGGCTAATAAGATGAAACATCTATTATCTCATGGTTTTTGTGAGTAAAGAATTCATGCCCAAAAGTGGCAGCACATGCCTTTAATCACAGCACTTGGGAGGAAGAGGCAGGCAGATCTCTGTGAGTTCAAGGCCAGCCTGGTCTACAGAATGAGTTCCAGGACAGCCAGAGTTAAACCAGAGGAACCCCATCTCAAAAAATAAAACCAAACAAAAATAACTCTGGGATGACATAGTTGGGGTTCTTGCTCAGGAGCAATCAACATGAAGGCTGAAGCTATAGTCATTTTAGGGTTCAGTTTTGGGAGGGCACATTCATAAGGTAGTTGGTTTTCTTTTTAAGAGCAAGCAACAATTTCAGAAGTCGAGTGTGTCATGAGAGTTTCCTTTCCGTTATTTTGTTTTCTGAGACACGATCTTGCTATGTAGCCCTGGCTGACTTGGTACCCACTATGTAGTTAAGGGTACCATCAAACCTTCTGGCAATTCTTTTCCTTCTGCTTCCTGAGTGTTTGGGATTACAAGCATGTGCCACCATACCAGACTGAAATTAATAAATAAGTCTCTCCTCCTCATTGAAATAGGATCTCACTAAATATATTCCAAACTTACTATGCAGACCAGGCTGCCCTCAAACTTGTTGGGATTCTCCTTCCTCTCTCTCCCTCTGGTTCTGCCTCTGCATCTGCCTCTGCCTAACCTCTGCCTAGTGCTGTAATTTACACATATTCTCTACATCATCTGTTTTGGTTAGGGTTACTATTTATTTGATAAATCATCGTGACCAAAAGCATGGGGAGGAAAGGGTTTATTTGGCTTATACATCCATATCGGTGTTCATCATTGGAGGAAGTCAGGACCTCAAGTAGGGCAGGAACCTGGAGACAGGACCAGACGCAGAGGTCATGAAGGAATGAATGGTTTGGTCCTGTGTCCTGGCTACTTTTGTCAACTTGACACAAGCTAGAGTCATCAGAGAGGAGGGAGCCTTAATTAAGAAAATGCCTCCATAAGATTGGGCTGTAGGCAAGCGTGTGGAGAATTTTCTTAATTAGTGATTGATTGTGGGGAGGTGCTGCACTCATTGTGGGTGGGGAACCAGCCTTGGGCTGGTGATTCTGACTTCTATAAGAATGCAGGCCTAGGGAGTGAGCTGGTGGTGAGCAAGCTGGTGGTGAGTGAGCTGGAAGTGAGTGAGCTGGTAATCAGCACCCCACCATGGCCTCTGAATCAGCTCCTTCCTCCAGGTTCCTGCCTTGATTGAATTCCTGTCCTCACTTCCTTAGATGATGAACAGAGCTACATAGGTTTAAGCAAAATAAACCCTTTCCCTTCTGCGTTGCTTAAGTTGTGGTTTTCCATCACACCAATTGTAACCATAACTAAGACAGCCTGCTTTCCAGAACTCAGGTCCACCAGCTCAGAGGTAGCCCTACCAACGTTTGTTAGGCCCTCCTTTTGCAATTGCTAATTAGGAAAATGCCCCATAGGCCTGCAAGCCCCAGGTGGAAGTGGGGTAGCTGCGGGCCGGCCTAGGCTGGGTGTGGTGAAGCATGCAAATACTTCAAATTCTCTTGGGAGGTCAAGTCAGAAAAATTGCTATTTTGAGGCCAGCCTGGGCTACAATGTAAATTTCAGGATAGCTTGGGGTCATAGAGAGACTACCTCAAAAACACTACCTAGACTAAATTAAAAAATTAACAAAGCTCACGAATGAGGCTATAGCCCTGTTGGAGATCACTGGGTATCAGTTTATAGACTTATTTTCTTTCTTTCACCCTAATTTGTTTCTCCAGACCACAGCTGAAAACCATTTGGCTAACTTCTATAAGAATGAGGCTACAGACGAGACTATACATGTATGCACTCACCTGTTTAGACATGATGCTTTGGTCTATAGTCATGGTTTATAAATATTGACATATTTGAAATTTAATGCAACATTAGCTTTGTGCCAATTTTTCTGTAAATAGATGATTTATTCCAATTACATGTATCCCAAGCTATTTTGTATAAAATATATATGTTTGGAATTTTCATTGTTTTGCTTGGAGTAACTAACTAACCATGGCTGGCCTTATTCTGCTCTGTAGCCAAGGCTGGCCTTGATCCTCCTGCCTCTACCTCCCAACTACAGGGACTTTTTGTGGGTGTGCACCACCATGCCAGCCATGTATTTGATTTAATAGGAATTTATTGTGTATTTAGGCTTCTGAACATAACTTCCAATTTAAAGTAATTTTAGTCAAGATTTTCAATGTCTAGGTAACTCTGAGTTCAGTGAACTAATGTTCTTCAAGGAGTTAGACATTGTAGTAGAGGTTTCTGTGTGGCATGCTGGGATGTGGGTAAATTGTTTTAAGTACAGTGTAGAGACCCTGCTTGGGAGAATATCTTTATCTTTACTGTTGATTCGTGTCTACAATGGGATTTATAGACAAAAACCTGACCTCTGGTATGTTTGCATGGATTCTTCATTGGTCATCAATAAAAAAAGTGAAGAGTTGCTTGGATGTTGCTTTATGTTTTTGTCTTTATCTCCCGTTTGTCTACTGGAAAGGCAGCTCACGGTGATGTTTTCTGTGATCTTGTCTTCCATGTAGATTCTCTACATTTTGCAGAAACATTTAATATAAAAGCCACAAGATGTGCACAAGTGCATTGCCAGAAGCCATGTAGCACGTAACAGATTTTCAAAAATTATGCAAAGAGAACATTATGTAACCCAAAAATACCAGGAAAATGCACAGTAAGTAATATTTTAAAGATAGAAAATAGTTTTTCATTTTTTTTAATAAGTATCAAAATGTTACCAAACCTACAAATAATTATACCTACTTCTAATTCTTGGCTTCTAATACTGCATTTTAAGTATACAATTTAAAAAAACTATTTTATGTGTGTAGGTGCTTTCTTTGCCCATATGTCTGTACACCACATGTACCTGGTATCTGTAGAGGCGAGAGGAGGGTGTTGAATCTCCTTAGAAGTGGAGTTACAGACAGTTATGAATGACCATGTGTGTGTTGGAAATTGAACCAGAGTCCTCGAAGGGCCGGTAGTGCTCTTAACTACCTAGCCATCCATCCAACCCTGGAATATAGTTTGGAGTTCTAATTGTTCTCATTCTGTTTTGAATCCTTTTTTTGTCTGGGTAGTCATTCTGTAAATTTTTCCATGTTTCCTGTATATGTTTAAAGTTTATTTTATGAGTAGATATTTTATACCTTCCTACAAGTACTCCATATTTAGTCATTTCATAGTAGACTGCTGTATTGATTTATTTAGTTTTCGTTAATTGAGATGGTCTCACCATGATCCTGGCTGACCTGCACCTTGCCATGTAGGCCAGGCTAGCTTTGAATTTGTGTTTCTCTTCTACATGCTAATGGCCAGATTACAGGTACATGGAACACTCCAGTTCATAGTATTCTATGTGTGTGCTCACCTATTCAACAATCTATCTATCTATCTATCTATCTATCATCTATCTATCATCTATCTATCTGTGTATGTGCACTAGTGCACTAGGTTGTGTCTTTACTTTTACTTGTAAAAATAAACGTGTGTGTGTGCACACTGTATTGCCCTAGTGGAAGTCAAGTCAACTTTAAAGTTGATTTCCACCTTTTGCTGTGGTTCTAAGTATTGAAGTCAGGTCAGGCTTGGAGGCAGGTGCTTTTCCGACCCTAGCATCTTGCTGGTACCTTTCATTTTCACTATTAAAATGTTACAGTAAAGCTAAGAAAAGAGAAAATATCCAAGTGGGCCATACCAGGTAAGCATAATGGAAATGTTCCTTTCTGGTCTTTCTTACAGTCTCTGTATCAAGGAAGTGTGAAATTGGAGATCAGTATGTGTGGTCCGCCAAAACCAAATTAAAAGGCAAGTGACTCTTAAAGCTGGAATTTACCTTACACAAAGTTGAGATCTTGAATTTACAAGTAATGAAACTGCTAAAAACAGTAATAGAATTATGTCATTAGCCAGTTGATGCTAGGGCTAGAGAATGTTTTTTTCTTTTTTTTTTACTTTTTAATAAAGTTCTACAAAATCATTATTGCTTTGAGTTTGAGTGTTGTTTGTTTGTTTGTTTTGGAGACAGGATCTCACTGTGTAGCACTGGTTAGTCTGGAATTTATATACATTTATGTGCTTTGAACTCATACGGATCAGCTTGCCTCTGTCCACTGAGCATCAGGATTGAAAGTGTGCACCACCACACCCAGCTGAGAACTTGAGTGTCATTATTTTTTTTTTAAACTGAGATGCCTGTTTATAGATTTCTAGACCAGTTGGTTTCTTGGATGAACAATTAACTGTTATTTTTTTATAATTAATTCAATTGTTTAATTTTTATTAGAGTGGAACCCTCTGATGCCCAGAGTAATATACAAGAGAAAATTCAAAAGGTGAGGCACATTTCTTTTCTTTTCTTTTTTCTTTTGTTTTGTTATAGCAGAGGGTCTGTTCATTGTGATACGACTCTGTAGGTATTAATGTTAGTATGTTTTCAGACCATTATGTTTCAAAATCCTGATGGTGTAATTCCAAGTTCGAAGAATTAACAAAGAATATACAAAAATACAATTTATGTTTATAAATACCCACACATGGCAGATAACAAATTTAACAGCAGGTCATTGATGGATAGGTTTTGTTTTCTACATTTGCTTAATTTTTCTGTAATGAACCTGTAACATATGAGGGCAAACTGGTACTTTAAAAAACAGAGTATAGAGCAGGAGAGATGGCTCAGTGGTTAAGAATACTGGTTGCTCTTCTGGATGGTGCAGGTTTGGTTCCTACACCCAAATGGCCCCCCACAGTCATCTGTGACTCCAGTTCCGGGAGACCTGATGTCCTTTTCAGGCCTGAGCTTGTGGTAGGTGAATCTGATGCACAGACATAATGTGAAGGCAAAACACTCATACATGTAAAATGATAATATGGAAATGGTAAAAAATAAAAAAAGGAAAAGTTTTATCTTAAGAAATATCCCATTGTCTTCAAAGAAAACGAAGTCCACAATGTGTACACAGTCATTTTACCTTCACTCTGAAATGAAGGGCGTCATGACTGTTCCGACTTGATTCTTTGATTTTTTTTGACTAAATCCTGCTTATTTACTTCTCCTTTTTTCTCTTCTTCCTCCTCCTCCTTTTCCCCCTCCTTCCTTTCTGCCCTCCCTCCCTTCCTTCCTTTCTTTCTCTTTCTTTCTTCCTCCTTTCCTTTCTTTCTTTCTTTGTGTTCTTTTTTGAGTCAAGAATTGCATACATAGTCTTGGAACTCAATATGTAGACCCTAGAACTCACAGTGATCTCTCCGCCTCTGCCTACAGAGTCCTAGGAATAAAGGCATGTGCCACCACACCTGGCATTATTAGAAAATTATATAAGCTATATTTCCCCTGAGAAATTCTTTAGGTCAGCCTTGGTGACACAAGCCGTTAATTCTAGCACTGGAGAGGCAGGTTTAGGCTCGTCTCTCAGTTGGAGCCTAGCATGGTTTAAGCCAGTTTTGCCAGCTGAGGTTATGTAGTGAGACCCAGTCTCAATATCCTCCCCGACGAAAAAGTGGAAATAGATCAAGAAAAAAAAATTCAAGCACCTTTGGAGAATAATATGAGTACTTTTAAACAGTTAGACTGAAGGTACTTTATTTTCTCATCGGTTGCACTTCATTTGTTGTTAAGGGTGAACAGATATTTATGTTTGCATGTTCTTTATACATATACATTATGTGTAGATTTTATATTTTCTTTTGTTTTCAAAGGTTCGGGCTTTGTGGACTTCAGCGAATGAGACACTTGTGTTTTTGGAAAAGGAGAGAGAAGTTGTTAGTTCTCTCCTCAGTCTTGTTAACCAGTGTGCTTTAGATGGAACTAATGTTGCAATTAATGTTCCAAGGTTCTTACTTGACAGACTTGAGGAGCAAGTATGTCAGGTAAGCTTTGTATTAAGGAAGCTTGTTAAAACAGTGTCACTACTTTCTATGTTATCTTTCCCACTGCCTTCAGCGTTTGTTCTTTATTGTATCTAGTAAAGCCTTCGTAGAGGTACTGTCAAAGTTGTATGCGTTTGAATCCTTTTGCGTTTGTTAATTTTTTCTAGCATGTACAGTATAGCACAGTATAGAGAGCTTAACATTGCTTAGTATGCAGATAGTACTGTTTTGGTTCTTTACATTTGTGTGTGTGTGTGTGTATGTGTGTATAATGTGTGTGTGTATGCATGTGAGTGTATGCATGCATGTGTGTGTATGTATGTTTGTATAGTATGTTTGTATGTATGCATGTGTGTATGTATGTACGTGTATGTATGTATGCATGTGTCAGTGGGTATGTTTGTATAGTCTGTTTATGAATGTATGTGTATATATGCATGTGTGCATATGTAACTCTGTATAGTATGTGTGTGTATATATGCATTTTCTGTATGTATGCTTGTGTGTATATGTATGTATGCATGTGTGTATGTATGCATGTGGGTGTATGCATGTGTATGTATGTATGTGTGTGTCTGTATATGCATGTGTTTCTGTATGCGTGTGTGTATGTATGCATGTGTATATGTATGCATGTGTGTGTATGTATGTGTGTATAGTATGTGTGTGTGTATGCATGTGTGTGCATGTATGTATGTGTGTGTATGTATGCATGTGGCTGTATGTATGTATGCATGTGTATATGCATGTGTGTGTATGTGTGTATAGTGTGTGTATGCATGCATGTGTGTATGTATGTGTGTGTATACATATGTGCATACGTATGTGTGTATAGTATGTGTGTATGTATGTACTCATGTGTGTGTATGTATGCTTGTGTGTATATGTATTCATGTGTGTGTATGCATGTGCGTATGTATGTATCTATGTGTGTGTATGTATTTGCATGTGTGTTTCTGTATGTGTGTATGTGTGTATGTATGCATGTCTGTGTGTATTCATGTGTGTGTGTATGTATGCATGTGTGTATGTATGCATGTATGCATGTGTGTGTACATGTGTGTATGTATGCATGAGTGTATGTATGAATGTATGCATATGTGTATGTATGCATGTGTGTGTATGTATGCATGTGTATGTGTATGTATATATGCATGTGTGTGTATGTATATGCATGTGTGTTTATGTATGCATGTGTGTGAGTGTGTGTGTGAGCATGAGTGTGTACACGTGTGGTGAGTGCATAAATGCCATGGTGTGCATGTGGGGGTCAGAGGAGGACTTATGGGTGTCTGTTCTCACCTTCCTCTGTGTCCTGAGTTTGAACTCAGTTTGCCTGGTTTGGTGGCAAGTGTCTTTACCCACAAGCCATTTCAGCTTCCTCTGTATTAGTTCTTTCTTTATAGAAATCGCCCTGCCTCAGCCTCCTCAGTGCTGGGTTCCATCAAGCCCAGTTCTCCTCGTTTCTTATTGTTTTCTAATGACAGGATCTACGGCACAGGCTGGAACTGGTTAGGTGGCCCAGGCCAGCCTCTCCTTCAGTGTTGGGATTTAAGGCATGCACCGCCATGCCGGCCTTCCTCATTTTTCTTTAATGCCTTGTTTTCTTTCCTTCACTACACATTTACTTATATTCTCTTAACAGTGTCATGGGTTAGACAGCTTTCTTCCTACTGATAATTTTATTCATTCATTCATTCCTTCATTCAAACACGGTCTCCCTCTGTTCTTCACTGGAATGGAACTAGTATTATAGACCAGGTTGGCCTTGAACGCAGAGAATCCATCTGCCTCTGTTTCCTGAGTGCTGGGATTAAAGTCACACATCACAATATCTGGTCTCCATACAATAATATTACTAAACTGATATTTTTTAGTCTTTCTTCTTCAACCAAAGCACTGCTGTCATTATGTATTTCTGTGTCCGTAAGGAACATTTTAATTGTATGGCTTACTTATTTTTTCCTTAGTAAGTACAGTTTACTTAGTAGTTATCACATATGTGCTTTTGATTGTAGTGTACAGAAGTTACATAGAAACTTTTATGAAGAGATTTCACTTTAGGATATAATATATGTATATTGAATTCATAGAATATAACAAGATGTATGAATTCAGATTGCTACACAGTATAGGCAGGTAACAGGAGAGGCATTAATATAATACAGATAAGGCAGGAAGTGATGATGCCTTTAGAGAAAATCACTCAATTTTTTTTTTTATCTTTTTGAGGCAGAGTCTGACTATGTAACTCTGGCTGGTTCAAAAGTTACAGTATAAACCCTGCTGGCCTCTACTGGGATTAAAGTTGTGAACCACCACTGTCTGGCTCTATGAACTTTTTTAATGAAGAATTTTTGATTTAAAAAATACTTAGAATATAGGACAAAAAAACATATTCTAAGTTTAGAGGTCATCATTTTGTTCTCTCTCTCCTCTCTCTCTCTCTCTCTCTCTCTTTATGAGAGGGTCTTACTCTCTAGCTCTGACTGTCTTGGAACTCACTCAATAGACCAGTTTGGACTTGAAGTCAGAGATCCACCTGCCCCTGCCTCCCAACTTGAGTGCTGTGATTAAAGGTGTGTACCACCATGCCCAGCTTCCACCTTGTTTTTTGAGATAAGTTCTCTCACAGGGACCTGGAGCTCACTGATTAGGGTAGACTGGCTGGCCCGTGAGTTCTAAGGATGTGCCTTTCTCTTCTTTGCCAGTGTTGGGATAATAGGTACATGCTGTCATACCTACTTGTTATGTGGGTAATGGAGGGTTCATGCTTGATGGCAAATGCTTCATAAGTACTGAGTACTCTCTCCAGCCCACTAACATTTTTTCTTTGTTTCTTAATTTTGTGTGTGTGTGCACTTTTTTATGTGCATGTGTGCTTTTGGCTTTTGGGAGCACATGGAGGCCAGAGGCCAATTTCCAGTGTTATTTTTCAGATGCTCTCCACTCTTTTTTTTTAAAGACAGGGTCTCTCACTGGCTTAAAGTTCACCACAAGTAAGCTGGACTGGATGGCATTTGCAACTTTTGTTACAAATAAATTTTGTTGGGTGTGGAGACATGGCTCAGTGGTTAAGAGCACCGACTGTCCTTCCAAAGGACCCAGGGTCAATTCCCACATGGCAGTTCACAACTGTCTGTAACTCCAGTTCCAGGAAATCTGACATCCTCACACAGACATACATGTAGGCAAAATGCCGATGCACATGAGATTAAAAAAAATAAGTAAAAAGTTGTTATTTAGAAGGCAGAGATTGCATAGATCTCTGAATGCAGGACTAGTCTGGTTGATAGAGTGAGTTCTAGCCCAGCACGGCTGCATAGTAAGCGTTGTGGGGTATTCAGCAGAGAAGACTGCTCAGACACAGGTTTGAGCAAATAGAAATTCTTTATCAGCCAGCTGGTGACTACAGTGGGTATTCGGGATCCCAGTGTATCCCTGAGCCTTTCTCAGGATAAGCTTTTAAGAGTAAAAACCATGTTCTGGGTTGATATATTTCTGTTATCAAGAACAGTTAGCCAGAAGCAGAACTACACAAGATAAAAACAAGGTTAGTACATTTTGAGACTTTCCCAGAACTGTATGTACTTTGATGGATTAGACCTGTTTTAGTTTTGGGGGGGCTGTGGTGTCTGAGTGCTGAGTCTCATGCTTACCCACTACATGCATACCTCATTCCTATACATGCAAGAAGGGAGTCACATACCTACGTGGACCTGGAGGTAGAGACAATTGTAAGCTACCCATTGGGTGCTGGGGACTGAACAAGTCTTGTAAGAGCACCAAGTGCTCTTACTGGCTGAGCCATCTCTGTAGCCTCTCTGTTTATTGTTCTTTCCATCTATTTAAAAATAATGAGAAAAGTTTTTGGCCTTTTGTATGGTATAAAAATGTACCATGATGTGGAAATTCCTTGACAGTTTTCAGTGGATGAAAATTATTTACAGAATTGGTGATTGATTCCCTCTCCTCTCTTCCTTAAGGTAATGTTATGTAATAGTGAAATCATAAATACATAGTAGTTTATTATCATAAGAATCTACAGATCTTGTTTTTTCTCCCTTCTGAATCTTTAGTTGCAGAGAGGAAATGTTTATGAGGCTGGAAAACTGAACCTCTTGACAGTTATTCAGTTGTTAAATGAAGTCTTGAAGTTACTAAAATATGAACATTGTAAGGCTGAGCAAGCACGATTGACAATAGATCATCACTACCTAGAAAAAGAAACCAAATTCCAGAGGGAAAGATTATCAGCTATGAAGCCTATGAGGTACACATGTCATTTGTTATTTTACTGTGGGGTGCATAGGGTGGTTTGCCCGGTAGAAGTTGTGAATAATTTTCAATTTTGGTAAATAAGTTAAGACAAACTGGTTATAAAGAGCCTTATATGTAATGAATTTCAAAGAGACAGGTGAGGTAAACAGACAAGTAATAGAGTTTTTATCTTGTTTGGAATAAATAATTTTCACTTGATAATTTTTTTTGTTTTTGAGACAGAGTTTTAATTTGTAGGTATAGCTGGCCTGGAAGTCACTATGTAGGACAAAGTAACCTTGAACTCATACATGGTGGTACATGCCTCTAATGTCAGTATGTGTGAGGCTGAGGCAGGAGGATTGTGAGTTTGGGTTGACCTGCTGTGTATACTGAGCTCTCCGAAAAACTGAGTTTGAGAAAAGTTTCTTTTTTGGTCAGGGAGACCAGGAGTCTCCTTCTTAGGATAAAGTGGGAGTGGAGTTCAGATGGAAGATTAGAGCTGGCCAAGAAGGGGGAAAACACCAGGCATGGTGGCAAAGGCTATAATGCCAACACTTTGGGAGGAGAGGCAGTAGGATGTGGAGTTCAAGGTCATCTTCTGCTAACTACCCTAGGGCAGTTTATGCTGTATGTGACTCTGCCTCAAAGGAAAAAGGCTTATTTTTAAAATAAATGGAATAGTAGATGCATGATTACTTTTTCATTTTAATAGGAGAAAAGTTATATATTAGGTTCTGAGGAGTTACTTGTTAGAGTTAATTTAATTTAATGTATTTTAATGGTTAATCTTTGTTTTATATCCTCCGCCCTAGCGCTATTGTCTTAAATTGTGCTGCATTTTTTATTTATCTTTCAAGTACAGTTATTTCTTATGATATCAGAGGCATAAAATAAAGGAGAACATCACTGCAATCAGACATTCTATCGTTGAAAGGGAAGGAAAATGGGACAAGAAGTGGAGAGAATCTCTTGGTCTGTCTCCTTTCAGTCTAATTAAAGGCGGTGCTTCAGTAAGTGATGCACACTCATCCTAGGAAGGCAGTTTAACTTTGGCAGTTCTCTATCTCTCTTTACATTTTAACAATTTTTAATTCATAATGTTACAGTAAGTTAGAAATCTTTGTGTTTGTGTGTGTGTGTGTATAATTCACATTTCCATTAAAGTCTCAGGTTTTTAAAATAATTCTGTATTATTGTGTGTATGAGGGAAGTGGGCAGCTCTTGTGCCCTGGTGCACACGTAGAGGGCGCAGGATGACTTTACAGAGTCAGTTCTTGCCATCCACTCTCACCTGCGTTCCTGGAATTGAACTCAGGCCCTCAGGCTTGCCTGGCAACTGCTTCTACCTGCTGAGCCATCTTATCACCCAAGTCACTTCTTTTGGTTTCAGACAGTTTCACGTATCCCATGTTGGCCTTAAACTTGATATATAGCCGATGATGAGTATTAACTGCCAATCCTCCTGCCTCTACTCCCAGTGCTACAGTTGGAAGCCTGCCTCAGCATCCATGGCTCTGGTTCTTTACGACATGTCCCTCCTCTGTAGATGTGCATGCAGGGCTGATCCGGAACACATGTAGCCTAGGCTGTCTTCATACTCGATGAGCAGTAGGACCTTAGGTATGTGCTGCTGTGAGGGTCAGATGGTTCAATTTCTTTAATTTTTCTAAGTACATAATAGTTTTTCATCAAGCTGTCATTTATAGTTATGCATTTTTAATTCAGGGGTTAAAAAGTAATTATTTAAGTAAAATTTGAAACTTGTTTATATAAATATTTTATTCTTTGATTTAAAAAAAAACTGTTCATAGGGCCTGGAGAGATGCCCCTATATTACTAATTACTTGCACTGTCTGCTTTTCCAGAGGACCTGGGATTCCTAGCACCCACATAGTATCTTCTAACCAGTATCTTTTAAATCTGATCCTAGGGTATCTGATGCCCACTTCTGGTTTCTGTGGGCACCAGGTACACGCATAGTGTGTGTACATATACAGACGTACGTGCAAAAAAACAACCATACACATGAAGAAAAATAGTGCTAGGATAAATGTTTGGTAATTTATTGTTAGGGCAAAGCAATCCATTTGTAGATGAACTTAACTTTGTCATTGGTGTATTTTAATGTGTGAATTCTGTGTTTTAAGGCTGTGGAGCTTTTGCCTCCTATGTCTCCACTTTTGTTTGATCCTTTGTCAGAGAAAGTGTATGCAAAGAGCATACTTGCGAAGTATTCTGCTTCACTTCCAGGTTGGTAGGCGTCCCCACCACCTTTAAAGACACTGTCTCCTTGTGGAGCATTGACTGTCTGGACCTTACTGTGCAGATAATGGGGGTCTCTTCCTCCTGAGCATTGGGAGTACAGTGTGCACCACTGCACTTGGCTTCCCTCTCATTGCTCATAGTAGTTAGTGTGTTAATGTGTGATGTTTATGTGTTTGTGTGTGTATACAGAACAGTTCATGTGTGGAAGTTGACGAACCAGGTGGGACTCCAGGCCAAACTCCGGTTATCTGATGTATGGCACGTGCTGCTACCTACTGAGCCATTGTGCTTGCTCTCCAGTTATTTATTGTGAAATGTATAGCGTATAAATGTATAGAGTACAAAATTACTGTTTTGGTAATGAAAATGCCATGAAAGGAGGATAGAACCCTATCACTTGTAAAACATGAGTGCTTCAGCCTATCTGAGGCTGTGATTACAGATGTGAAACACCAAACCTGGCATTTATTCGGTACTGACCAGTGGTTGCCCTGGATTTAGAGTCCTGGGTTGACCTATTTTCTTTAGGACTTTGATGGGAAAGTATCTTTTATCTCAGACTTATTGACCACTAGTCTCATTGCCATTCATTTGTACATAATAAAGTTATAATTTATGGTTGCTTGTAAGACTTATTTTTATATATGTTTATTTGGACATGCCTAAATGTAGGTTTGTTTTTATCTACTTGGTTTGTGTATGTGTGTGTTCTAGATGCTTATTATTTTCTTAGTTTGAGAATTTGCCTTCCTATGTCTTCTCCAGTACTGCCTTTCATTTTTAAGAAGATTGTGTGTATGTGAATATGTGTGTGAGGGAGCCTATGGAGGAAAGAACAGGTGTCAGCTCCCCCAGAACAAGCATTAAGACATTCATGAGTTTCTGTTGTGGGTGCTGGTAGCTAACCTCTGGTCCTGTGATAGCAATAAGCCCTGTTAACTGCCAAAATTTCTCCCGCTCATCATTCAGTTTTAAATCCTTTCCTTCTGCAGCTCCTTTTCGGATTCCATGTTGTCACCGGTGCTATTGATTTTGTTTCAGGCAGCGTTTACCTTGTAGCCACGGCCAGCCGCCTCAAACTGGAGATTCTCACGCCTCCACCTCCAAGGGCTGATGTGACTGGTGCACTGTCACACGTGGCTAGGACTGCGGAGCTGTGTTCATTTCTGTTGTGTCCTCATTGTATTACAGAGCCTTAATTCTTGAGCTTGGATTGCAACACAGTTGTTTAATGACAGGACGGTGAAATCAATGTGTATGTTGATTGACATCATAAATATATTGAAATTATATTGTCAGCACATGATTTATCTACTTGAAACTTGGTTCTATGACACGGAATTTGGTGCCGATGATCAAATCAGGACCATGCACCCCATCCCCTTTTTTTGAGACAGAGGCCCTAGCCCAAGCTGGCCTTAAACTCTATATAGCAGACATTGGACTTGAATTCCTGTCTTTACTTTTCAAGCTAGGCTTGTAAACATGCAGAACCATGCCTGGCTGCATCAGTTTTTTAATAAAAGCCTGCTGTCAGAGAATCTGTTACTTCATTACTGTATCTTAACAATTTGATGGTTTTTTTCCACAAATATTATTTTGTGTATGCATTTGCATGCATTAGGAAGTGCATGTGGAGATTAGCAGACACCTCGTGGGAGTTGGTTTTCTCGTCATGGGGTTTTAGGGGAGCTAAGTGAGGTTGTCAGGCTTGGTGCACCCTTCCCTGCTGAGCAGGCTGTCTTTCACTGGCCCTGGTTAGTGTTTTGTTGTTTTTGTAAAACTTTCTCCTGTGTTGTTGGTGTGGGTGTGTGAGTGTAGGACAAGGTCTCCTTTGTTGCATTCTTGTAAGTTTGCAAGGCCAGTTGACCCGCAGTCCTCCGTGTCTGCCCCTGCCACCCATTTCCTGCGGGGTCCAGGAGCAGATGTACACACACTACGCCTTGGTCTTAGGGTTGGACTCAAGCCACCAGGTTTGCATATCAAGTATCTTACCCACTGAGCCATACAGGTGGCTCCTTACTCCTGTTTACACTATGTTTCTGTTTTCTTCTCTTTAGAAGCTATTCTTAACAAATAGTGTAAAGCTCAATGATAGAGCGCTCTTGTGACGTTAGCTTGCATTTGGACCTTGTTTTACCGTTTCTACAGGTCCTTGAATATTAGAGTATATGAACATAGTTAAAGAATTCTTTCTGTCCTTCCTTAGATGTACATAAAGATGACCTAGCCAACAGGTAAAACATCTGACTTCCATGCTGACTACTGATTTTACTCTCTTTTCTAGCCACTTTAGAACTTTCTGTGTCTTGGAATAGTGCATAATTTCTTCCTCTCAACCAGAGAGTATTTTTCTCCTGTCACCCACATTTGTAGAAGACGTTCAATACATACTGTGCTCTGGCATTTTTTTCCCTGTTCTATTTATCTGTGTATTGGGTTTTATGGGGATTATCTGAGTTTTGAAGAAAGTATAGGTTTGGAAACTTACATAAGGTAAGTTTGGAAATTTTTGCCCTTTTCTATGTGTGTAAACTTTTTTTGAAATTTTATTTTATTTTAATTTTTGTTAGTTTTTGGAGACAGGGTTTCTCTGTCTTAACTCTGGCTGTCCTGGAACTCACTCTGCTGACCATTATGGCCTTGAACTCATAGAGATCTGCCTGCCACTGCCCCCTCCTGAAGTGCTGGGATTGAAGGTGTGTGCCACTACCGCCTGGCAGGTGTTTGTTTGTTTGTTGGTTTGTTTGTTTGTTTTTAGTACAAAACATACAAAAAGCAAAAACAATAACAACAAAAATACCCCCAGGGCTGTTATACAGTTCTATCATGCCTGGGCTACATGAGGAGACCATTTCTAGGGGAAAAACCCACCTGATTAATTAGCAAAGCTGTTCTATGTATTCTGGTTCTGAAAAGGAAGTAGAGATAAGTGCTTGCTCTTGGTGGAGCTTATCTATCTGTCTGTCTGTCTGTTTGTCTATCTATGTATCTACCTACCTCTCTACTCAGAAAAAGAAAATTTTTGACCTTAGAGTTTAAAAGATCTTTTGAGATTAAGATGGGGTTTTCTATTTCTTTTTCTCTCTGTGTATATGTGCTAGAGAGAGAGACAGAGGGAGAGGGAGAATGAAGTGGTAGAGAGAGAGGAGAGATAGAGAGAGAGAGGAAGAGAGAGAGAGAGAGAGAGAGAGAGAGAGAGAAAGGGTCTCATGTAGACCAGGCTGGTCTTGAACTTGCTACGTAGCAAGGATGATCTGGGCTTACTTTGTAATACTTTTTTGTTTTTTGTTTTTAAGTATTTACTATTTACTTATGTGTATTTGATGTATAATTTCTGACCTTCCTGTCTTAACCTGGAGAGTTTTAGAATTACAGGTACATGCCACCAATGCAGCCTGCTTATGGGGTGCTGAGGATTGTGTGTTTGGCAATCATTCTACCAACCACATCCACATTCAGCCATATCCCAGAGTTAATTTAAGGTTATTTCCCCTAAGGGTTTTAAAATATAATAACTTCTTTGATAATTAAAAAGGAAAAATAGATGGCATTTTAGTGTTTGTGCAAAGGAGCAGAAGAATCTAAAAGACGAAGGCATTTAATATACATAATGGAGTAAACTCAAACTCTCAACAGACAGTTTCATTGTGTGTATGTAACTGAGTTGATGTAGAGCAAGATTCACAGGAGAAACTGAGTTTGGACATGAAATACAAAGTCTTTCTGTTAAAAAATTTGATCCACAAAATTAAAATTTTTTTATGATTATTAAAATGAATATCTCCACATGGGAAGTAAAGTAGTGTACCTAATCCCTGAAACAAGTTAACATTTTACAAATTACTATTTTTATTATTAAAACAGACAGGATATTGCATAGTGATTTGCACTTCCATGAACATACATATTTTAATTAGTATATTGTGTTTTTCATGGCCTGGAAAGGGAACAGTGTAAAGAGTATTTAATACAGCCACACTCTCATTGAAAACTTAAGCTGGGTGGACTGCTGTTTGCTCTTTCCGTATTTAAAAATCATTTATATTATTATTATATTTTTAATTCAGTACTTTGTGCTGAAGTTTTCAGAATTTCATTCAGAGTAGTATATATACTTAAATTTTGTCCTTGCTATGAGATTTTAATTTGTCAGTGCTATTAATAATCTATTACATGAACACAGTCCCCCGAAAAAAAAAAAGTAAATCCTCTCTGAAGAAGGAAATATTTATTACTAGTGTATGTTTGGGGAGGAGCAAAAGTTTGTCTGTGTGTGCAGAGGTCACAAGACAACTTTGGAGAGTTGGGACCTGGGGATTGAGTTCGGGTCGTTAGGTTTCAAAGAAAGTGCTTACCACGGAGCTTTCTCCCCAGCGCCTGCTTCTGTTTTTTGAGACAGTCTCATTTTGTAGCCCAGTCTGTTCTGGAAACTGATCTTCTTGCCTCAGCTACTGAAATTCTGATATTATAGTCTGTGCTACCATACCTGGTTAAAGAATATTAAAGACTCTGCTACTATGAAATTGTATTATTAGTATGCTGAGGGACATTGTAATAATGCAATTCTAGTTATTTGAGTTTGTTACTAAGTTGTTTTCAAGTTGTTGTGTGTCAAGTCATTTAACCTTGGAGAAGTATTATTGACATAAAGATATATAGTAAGGAAGTTGTAGTTAATCCGGAGACTGATACAGAAATTGACAGAAGTACTGCTCCAATTGTCACTAGACCTCCCTAGAATAAACTGCCTTTCCATGACCAGGACGAATTGAGTGAAATCGTCATGGATGGATACGGGGCAGACAATTTTTAGATATTCAGATACAACAAGCTAGTGAATGCCTTCCTACTTATAACTTGGGTTTGCTGTCTTTTCCCTTTCAGCCCTGTGCCTTTTCCCTCACAACACGCTTAATAGTCAGAGGCAAAGTGTTTCACCCTACTTGAAGAGGTATATTCTACATACTTTTTATTTTTTTGTTGATTTATTGTGAGACATGCTCTTGCATATTGATTCAGGCCATTCTTGAACTCATGGCCATTCCCTTACTCAACCTCCCATGTACGGGGATTACACAGGTTTCTAATGCCTGGCTTTAAAACAGTTGTAGTTAATTGTGACTGTAGTGATTTATAATAAAATTTTATGTCTGGTGACATAACAACTTAATCACATTCATTACTCCCCCCCATTTTTTGTGCCTTTTCTATTCTCTTGCCCAGTGAGCATGTGGAATTATTTTTCTCTGTCAGTGCACAAATCCTTTCATAATAATTTCGCTAGTGTGATAACAGGCTCCTGTGATCCTGGTGCTTGAGAGGCTGAGGCATGTTTCCATTTGAGGCTATCTTGAGCTACATAGCAGTTAAAGGCTAGCCTGGCTACTTAATAAGACCATGTCTGAAAAAGTAAAACAGCCCCACTTTTAACCCATGAATCTGTAATGAAGAGATTCATTCAAAGTGAAAGAATATTCATTTGGAATCAGCCATAGTCACTAAGGTTAAAATGAATGTTTCATTTCAGGATCCAAATGTGAGAATTCCCAAAGAAAAAAAAACATAAGGACTTCAAGGAGAATACCAGACCCTGAAGTAGAAGACTCTCCTTTGTCAGACACCACAAAGAATACACAGAATAGAGTACTCAGAGGGTTTCTCCAGTGAAACAAAGTGATCCATTCCAGAAAGAGCAAAATTGTCTGGTAGAAGAGGTTAGAAAGATTATTAATAAATCTACTTATATATTTGTTCTTTTCAAAGTGACGTTGGGATCAGAAATGGAGCACAGTTAATTTTTGAGTAACAGGTGTAATTTGAAGTAAGTGAGGTCACAGATGAGAAAAATTAGGCCAGAGGATGGAGAGATTGCTCAACAGTTAAGAGCCCTGGCTGCTCTTGCAGAGGACTGGGATTTGATTCCTAGTACCCACCTGGTGACTCACTACCATCAACATCTCCAATTCCTGGGGATCCAGTGCCCTCTTCTGACCTCTGTGGATACCAAACACATACACGGTGCATACATGAAGATAAAATACTTATACACATGAAAAAAATTAATTAAGTAAGAAAAGAGGCCATCTTTTGTCTTGGGCCAATTTGACTATAGCTTTGTGTTCATTTTATTATTGATCTGAAAAGCAGGGATTATAATTTGCATGCAGTTTGCTTTCCGGTGTTAATTGCTATTTGGTTAGAGTGTGATTTACATGTTATACATTTACTATTCCTTATTTCTTATTTAGTAATTTCAATCTGGTAAAGATATTTCTGACAAAGAAGTATGTTGTCAGAGAATGTGTTCTGCTTGGTAATAGAGTTGTTACTGGCAGTGGTACACACTTTTAGTACCACCAGAGGTAGCGAGATCTCTAAGCTTCAGGGTGGCTTGAAACTCTGTCTCAAAACAAAAGAAAACAAACACAAAATAGAAGTCTTACTGTGCAAAAGGACTGTATGGAGAATCTGCTAGCTTAAAAATGTTATTTGATGGATACAGAGGTGCCAGGCTCCAGATAGCTACTAGGTCACTGTGGTCAGAGTGACCTTGAATCTTCCTGAGTATAGGTGGGTGGTGGTGGCTCACACTACTAATCCCAATCCTTGAGAGGTAGAGGCATGAGGATCTCTGAGTTTGAGGCCAAGGTATTCTACAGAGCAAGTTTCAGGTCAGCAGGGGTACCCACGGAAACCCTGTCTGAAAAAACCAGCCACCCAACCAACAAAAAAAACCTTTCTGAGTGTAAAGATTTCTTTTTTCTTTCTAGACAGAATCTCAATTTGTAACCCTGGCTGTCTTGGAACTCACTATGTAGACCATGTGCTGGGGTTAATGGTGTGCACCACTACTCTCAGCTGAGCATAAAAATTCTAACCCTTTCCTTCTTCCGTATTATCCATTTGAGACACCAACAAGGAAAGCCTTTGGGCTCCATTTGGCAATGGTACCTGGAGGACCTGTAGAGTGCCTGGGAGCTTTACTGTTGCCTTCTCTGCCATCTGCTAGTGAAGGGTGGGCTGCTGAGTGACATGCTCACAGTGACATTTTCAATCTCTACCTTATTTCTATTTCCGCTCGGTAATTTTTCCTTTGCTTTTTTCTGTTGTAGGTTGCCAGCGTAGTTCTATCTGATTCACCACAGCTCTCTGAAGGAAAGGCAGTAAAATTGGAGGAGCTCATTGACATCCTAATTTCTAACCCCTTCTTACCCAGGAAGCAGACTCCCCGAACTCCAGAACACTTGAGTAAGTTAATGTTTTTTGTTCCATTTTCCCTTTCTTAGACATGGCCACCATGAAACTTAGTTCTTTGGGAACAATTTGAAACTATTTCTGTATTTCTTGATTAGTTGGCAGTGCCTATTTATTCTGAGAAAATGAAATTTTGTTAAAGTATTCAGTGCGATCACTCACATTTATTCAAGTCTCTCATAAACTTGTGATTTCAGTGGAGCTGCACAAAAGCATAACTAGTCCTGATGTTATGATCTTGTTTTACTTATGTTACTTGGCTATTTTTCTGCAAAATATTTTATTTGGCCACTTAAAAAATTCTGGGGCCATTTGAGCCATATCTCACATGGTAAATAGAGAGTTGATTTCTGGAAGATGGTCCTCTGATCTTCATATATGCACCATAGTACTGCCCCCCACACACTAAATGTCCTAAAAAATTCTGACTTTCAGATTAGACTTCGGTGTCTTATGAGTGTGGGGATTATGCTTTCTAGCAGTCATAAACAGCTGTCACAAGCTATTTGCATAGATCTTTACCCCTTGGCAGAAATAATCACTGTGTCACCTTACCCGTAACCCCACAATTGGTGTCGGCCAACCTCTGATACTTACTCCGATAGAAATGGAAATTTTATGTATTATTTACTAGTGAGTCTTGCACACAGGGAACATTCTCTTAATCAAGAAAATTGCTCCTACTTTTTAAATAAGGTTTATTATTTCTCTTTTAAAAACCAATTTTGAAGAAGAAAAAATCTCAAGTGAGAACCTTGAAGCAAGGGAGTTTGATGTGACAGAATAAAAAATGAAGCACTCCCACTTAACTTAGCCATGACCCACTTACACTGAAGCCTTGCCGCCTAGCTGCCGACGACCCATACACACGTTGGAAGATAGAGTCTTTCCAAGCTGAAGAAAGTTTTGAGTGCATTTTGGCCTCTTGTAATGTGTTTAGGTGTTTAAGTGTTTTTGGGTAAATATTTGAGGTAGAGATGTGAAGAATTTAGAAACAGCAATTGTCAAGTTTTGGGAAGCCATTTGATTCCTACATTAATCGTGTAACATAGAAAACGGCAAATGTAATAGTTATGCAAAAATGTCAGGTTTTAATGTAAGGATGAGTGCAATTTACTAGCCTTTGAATAGTCTCATCTTTCATTTTAGAGAAATAAACAGTTTTGTTGGATCTTTATGGAATAATCTGGTACTAATAAAAAATGAGCAAAGTATAGTACCTTTAGATGAGTAATTGAAAGGACAAATTTTAAAGTTTGTAAAATTGTAAACGGGCTAATTAATTCCAAGTGTTTTGAACCTGCAGAATGGGGTTGATGGGGTACAATGTGCTGAGTGAGGACTAGATGGAGCGAATCACAAAAGGCAAAAGGCAGAAGATGGCCCGACGTTAAAGAACACTTCCAGACTCTATTTAGTCTACTTTAGACTGAGAATTTAATTCTACTTCACATTTCACAATAATATAAAGGAGAAAGTCACAAGTCTGTTCTATTATTCTCTTGGGAGAAAGGAGCAAGTCTTGTGTTACTGACTGGACAGAATCTATCAAAGTTCCCTAGTGTCTACAGAGTATCCCAAAATAATTTTGAAAACTGAACATGGACTTAAGTAATGTGTAATATTTGTACATTTTGCCTTATTGTCAGGGCCCATGGCTCAGAGTTGGGCTAGTTTATAGCATCCAATGAATGAATACATATATGCCTGAGTAAGCATGACTAGAAGAGGCCCTGAAAGGCTGATTTATCTTCTTCCATTCCTGGTAGAGCCTTAGAAATGCTAGTTACCTTTGTGACTATAAAAATCTTGTCTCCAAATTCTCCAGATAATGAGAGAGGATAAATGTTGTAGAAGAGAGCATTCGAAGCAGATGGGGGCTGGGTTTCAGAAAGACTGTGCAGAAGGTCAGAGGAAAGAGAACTGGAAGTGGATGGGCTCAGTTCCAGAGGGGCTGTAAAGCTCCTTGGTAGTAGAAAAGAACGAGGACAAGATCCAAAGGTGCTGGGTTTCTTCACAAACACAGCAAAGCTTGGACCATGCAGGTATAATGGAAAGCATTCTTGTCTGCTTTATAGAAAACCTAGTATCTAAATTCTAAGTAGCATGTTAGGGAAGAGGAAGGACTGTCAAATGAGCATATGCCAGAGGCAGAGCTGTGTTTAATATGCATGGTTTCATTTAAACTCCATAATTGAGAGAGCAGGTATACTTAGCCTGCTGATAGTGAAGGTAGGGAGATGAAATGGCTGGAGTAGGGTGCCGGGACCAACTATATTAGAACCATCTGAGATGCCTCTTTAAAAATGCTTGCATAAGAGAGGGCATAGAAATTTCAGAGGGCCTAGAAATCTCATTGCAAATATGCTCTGGTAATTCACAAGTTCAGCAGTTTTCTGCTAAGTGGTTGGGATTCGTATTTAGCCATGAGGTACCTTTAAGAAGTGGTGTGCTATTATATATATATTGCTCTTGGATCCCTTCATTATGAGTCAGGAGATCAAGTATCTGTGTTTGGATATATGTCAGGCCCGGCCTGACAAGTCAGATAGTGCCTGAATAGGGGGTGGGACTGAAGGGCCTTATGAGGAGAGGGGAAAAGAGACATGCAGGGAAGGGATTAGACCACACACACACAGCATCCTTGAGCTCAGATGGAATGGAGCTAACGTTTAATTTTTCTCTCAATTCTTATACCCCTATCCTCAAGGGGCTACGTGCAGCTATAGATGCTACAAAGTTAATGATCATGGATACAATGAATGTTCCAATCGTTGGGTAAAACAATACATGAGAAGAGCATCCCACTCTCTGAGTTAAACGGAAACCTAGTAGCTTCCTTCTTTCTGCCAGAGAAGGATGTTTATCCTGGGAGATAGCCTGTTTCAGGGAATATAGATGTTTGCCCAGGGAAATAGCATGTCTGGGTGAAGTTAGAGGCTTGCCTAGGACAATCGCTTCTCTGGATAAAGTTAAAAGTTTAGCCAGAAAAAGAGCATTCCTTCAGAGGACTTTGACTTCCCTGAAACAAGCCGCTCTCGGGCAGTTATTAATATTTTCATGACTCAGTTTTGCTCTGAAGATCTCCCAATAAAGGAACTAGGCAATATTAGCCAGAGCCTCACAGCAGAGTCTAGGCCCAGAGTCTGAGGGTCTCACCGCAGATTCATAAGAGTCATTGAAATTTACCTGTGGTTGACTGAGTGTTCCTGACATGTTTATTTCCTGCTTCAGCACCATGAACAAAATCTAAAATCTGTCACTTCTCCAAAAGTGGTTCTAACAATGCTCTCAGTGCCTTTGCACACAGTATCTCCTGCAGTTCCTTTTGATAGTAAGGAACTGTCTTATCATGTCAGGTCCTTGCTTAAAAGCCCATGGGGGTTTCAATGTAATTCTAGAAGAGGTTTCTGATGGACAGAGACTCTGTACTTAGACTTCTCTTTTCGTCCTCATCCTAGGATCTTTTAGAGTACTTACGTTGCCCTTCTAACTCATCTCAATTCTTTAATTATTTTGACTTGAAAATTTTAATAATCTTCAATTATACCAGTTAGTTTTTAAATTCTGTTATGTGTATAGATGTTTGTCTACTGTCTGTCCTTGTACCACTAAAGTGCTGAGTGCCCACGAAGGGCAGATCCCCTGGGATTGGAGTTACAGACTGCTGTCAGCTGCCATGTAGGTGCTGGGACTTTAGCAGCCAATACTCTTAACCCCAAAGGCATTTCTCCAGCCATTTACAGTTCTTTAAAAGCCCAGAACAGTACTTTAATACTTTAAATAAAACACTTAATCCTAGCACTCCATAGATATAAGTAGGTGGATCTATGAGTCTGGTCTATATACTGAGACTGTCCTAAAAACAAAGAAAAGAAAGAAAAAGCTCAGAACAAATGACATTTTCCACCTTGTAGTCTGAATCTGTCTTCCCTAAATTCATGGTCATATTTCTGAAGTTGGAAGCAGGAGGAACAGAGTCCAAGGCCAACCTCTGCTATACAGTGAATCTGAGACCATTCTATGCCACAAGAGACTCTGTATCAGGAAACAAAATACCACCAGCAAAATTTCTTTTGCAAATGAAATTGTAAAGGGGTTTTTGAAGTGCATTGTTTAGGCTTATGGTCAACAAAAGCATGGTAACAGATTTTAAATCAAAGCCACAATCATGCTGGTCTTAAATAACTATATATATATATATATATATATATATATATATATATATATATTTAAATATTCTCATTTGAGCCAGGCATTCTGGTGTATCCTATTCATCCCAGTACTCAGGAGGCAGGGGCAGTCTCATATTTGGGAGTTCAAGGCTAGCCTGGTCTACAGAGTGAGTTCTACATAGTCCAGGGGTATATAATGATACCATGTATCATACCTTTCATTTGAGATGTATTCTATGCACCCTTAAGTTTTTAAAAAAATCTTCTTAGCCTCCTCCCTCATTACTGAATTTGTTATAAAGATTAAGTAATCAGATTTGTGGGAAGCTTAGTGCACCACCGGTCACAGAACAGTATTGAGACTGCCCAAAATGAGCCTTCAGTTTCTTAAGAAATTGAGTTAAGTTCTCTTTGGCCAAATCAGGGATAATTTGAATCTATATGAACAATCTATACCAAATCCAGTGACTGGAACCCTGGAAGTATGTGTAATTCATGAATTCATGTCTGAATGTATGGGATGCGCAGGGCCCAGGCTGGAAAGGTAGGGGGTTGAGATTATAGAAGCGTTACAGTGATAACGACAACATCTAGGGCTATATACCATGAGAGAGGGTATGTAGAAATGGAAGACAAACTTACAGGAGAGGAGGTCAGTTAAGTGGGAGGCCAGGAAATTTACAAGGTCACCCAGGTGGTTCTTGATATCACTGGCATTTGGAAGGTGGAAGCAGGATGACTCAAGTTTATCCTCCCAAAAGGGGGTTCCAGGCCAGACAAGGCTACAAGAAGCTATCTCTGCTTCCAACCTCTACAACCAAAGAACCGTTCGATGATATAAATTTTGCCCAACGCCCAGATGAGGCAAACAATAAACAACTCTTGCCTGTCCTAGGAAGGCAGGTACATGAAGATTACATCAAGTTGGATGCCAGTCTGGGCTTCATACTGAGTCCAGGTCCGTTAGAGCTACATAACAAGCACCTCTTAAAACCAAGGAAAAGGTGTTTTGGTGAGGGTCCTACACCTGTGTTATTCACTACAGTAAGTTTAGCTCTTATTAGCAGTAATCACACCCTGAGCAGCAGGAACCAATTAACTCAAGAATCTGGAACCTAAAATTCCACACCCTCAGCAAATGATATTTTAGTGGCCCTACACTAAAACAGGTGACAATAAATAGAGTTAATTAGCCAGTTTAAATAACATTAGTATATAATAAAAAATCAGGCTAGGGTTGTATGTCAGTTAGTAGGGTGTTTACCTAGCCCAGGGTCTAATCCCCAGCACTGCAAAACTGGGCATGTGCCTTACACCTCCAACCCTAACACAGGGAAGTAGAGACAAATGGATCAGGAATTTGAAGACATCTTTAGCTCTCAGGACAGAGGATAGCAAGAAGGGCAGAGTACAGAAAAGATGTTAAAAAATGCTATTACATAATAACTAATTAAGCAGAAATTAACAGTTATCTTATTTTAATTATCTTATTCTCTCTTGTAAAATATTTCTGCAGGCAGAGGCAGAAAGAAAAGGACCACAAGTTCCAGGCCAACTTGGGCTATGTAGCAAAGACACTGTCTCAGAACAACAAAGAGGAGTTAGAGAGATGGGTCGATGCTTAAGAGTATGCACTGTTCTTACCTTGCATCAACTAATCACACTGGGATGCTTAAGGCAGCTAGAAATCTGACACACTCTTCTGGGCTCCACGGGAACCCACATATGCTTCTCTCTCTCTCTCTATCTTTCTCTCTCTCTCTCTTTCTCTCTCTCTCTCTTACACACACACACGCACACACACACACATAGACACAATTAGAAATAAAATATTAAAAAGAAAGAAAGAGAACCAGACACAGACTGAGAGAATTCCCACTTGTGTCTGTGGCCACGGACCCACTCCGTCCTCAGTCACCTGAGCAGAGCTGGGGATACAGTCTCCTCAAGGTGCTCAGCAGAATCTTGCATGGCTTTTTGGAAAGCTGCTTTCAGTTTATGTACTTCTTTTCATCAGATCTATTAAATCAGAAGTAGTAAATCTGTTATTCATAATGAATGTGTACTAATCAAGACTTCTATGTCAAAGTTAGAGAGGAAGGGCTGCTTGGCCCACGCGGGCTGACACACGAGAGGGAGCTAGAGGCTTTAGGCACTTCTCTCCCTTTCAGTTGCCCGCAGTCTCCGTGACTATCTCCGATTAAGCCTCTGGCAGACTGACAATACTGACTTCAAATTTATGTTTAAATATTATGATATTTTAAGGGTTATATTAACTGATTTGAGATGTTAGCCTATTGGCAGAACTCTAAAATACTATATGCCCAAACCAAGAACCAGAATTTAACAAAGTAAAATACACTTAGTTCTGCGTATTCCTCATGGAGGTGTAAAAAGAAATTAATCCATGACCATTAAGGCATTTAAAAAACCCTAGAGACACAGATATGAGCTAAATAAAAGAAAACATTTCCAAAATTGTATAATCCAGAAATATAAAATAGAGACTTCAGCTTTGAAAAATACTCTTCTACAACTCAGCATGTATGTACCATGCTTTCTTTTATAATATAGCTTAGTCTTCAGTCTTGGATGATAGAAAACCTACAGAAACAGCAAAGCTTCATCTGACTCTAAGGATTAATTAAAAGAGCGTTGGATTTTAAAGGCCTCTGTTTCAGTCACAAACTAGTAGGGTAAAAGAACTAAGACAAATAAAACTGAGACTCATTAATGTTGACTTAGCTTAGCTTTCAACTGGGAAGAAGGGATTTTCCCTTCAATTACTACAGTCCAACCAAACATCACCACCATGATCCAAGAAACTCCAAGTAATTAACTTCAAATACTCTCTGGCTGATAATGCCACCAGCACAGAAGCAAATACGATATTCTCTCTGGCAGATTCGTAGTAACAACTCCCATGTTCAAATACACATACTTACCTGGGCATGATGCCTGCTATCTATGGCTTAGGCAGCAAAGGAAGTAGGATTGGTGGACCCCCCAAAGGCCCAAACCGGGACACCGCACCCCCACAGAGACTCACAGACGGGATATCGATGCAAATAGCAAGAGGATTTATTCCAGTTCACTGGGACCGTTCTAACACGCAGGATAGAAGGGGCCCCGAGGAGCAGAAAGCAAGCCTTTTTATTTCCAGTTCAAACGGTTGCTAGGCATAAACCGAGTTGGGACAAGTCGACTGGTCCCCAAATTGTTTTCCCATTTTGATAGGTAGGGGCCAGTTAACCTTTAAGCTGATTGGTGTTGGCATATAGCAAGATTGTGGGCTCCTAGACAATGTAAACTTAAGGGTCTCAGTCAATGTGGGTGGGGGGATACTCCTAGCCCGAGGCTGTGGGCTGTCTACTTGGGGAAACCTTTTTAGCCCAAGGCTGCCTTATTTGTCTTAGAAATTGCTTTGGGAACTATTCTGGGTCACGGTGCTCCTGGCTTGGGCCTATATAATTTGGCTTGTAGTTATCTGAAACAGGGAGGTCTGGAAAGCACCCAGTAATTTTCTTGATGCTGGCTTGTGCTGATGATATGAAACTTAAGCTTTTTGCTTAGGAAGTTGAAACTTAGGCTCAGTGTAAGGGGTCCCGGGCCAGAATAAGCGGTCCAGGGCCCCACATCTCCCCCCTTTTCTTGGGTAAATTGATTCCAATCATGGAATCAAAGGTCATTGTCTGCAGATATCTCCTGATATCATTGTCTCAGCATTAATACTTGTACTGTGCTAGTAAGCACTCTAATAAAAGTAACTAAGTGATTAAGAATGCAAGGGCCAAAAGTAAGCAATAAGAGCAATATTATAAGTGGTCCCATAAGTGTAGAAATTAGAGTTGTAAACCACGGGGACCGATTGAACCAAGATTCAAACCATCCCTGGTGTTGGTCTCTTTCTTTTTGTCTGGATGCTAATCTCTCGTACCTCAGCCATAGAGTCTTTAACTACTCCTGAGTGGTCTATGTAAAAACAGCACTCTTCTCTAAGGGCCGCACACAATCCTCCCTGTTGGAGGAAGAGGAGGTCTAGTCCCCTTTGGTTTTGTAAGACCACTTCAGAGAGGGAGGTTAGTGATTCCTGAAGTTTGGAAATTGAGTTTTCCATGGCTCTGATATCTATATCTATTGCATCTTGAAGGCCCTGATAGTAATAAGGTTGAACTGCTAAGGCAGTTTCTCCCGTGGTTACTCCAGTAGCACCTCCCAGACCCAAAAGTACTGCCAGGGTCATTACTGACAGGTTCTCTTTTAAACCGGCTTCTGCTTCCCAGACATCTAATAAGTCACTTTCTGTATGACAGATAAGCCTAGGTACCAGCCGAACCATTACACAATAATCATTTGTCTGATTGCGTACACTTAGTTCAATACAGGGAGTTAATCATTTTCCACAGGCCCACCACCCATCCTCTGAGGGGATAAGATATCCGGATTCGTTTTGTCCCGAGATGCTGTAATTACAAAAATGGGTGTGTTGTCTGAGGAATTTTGCCAACACATAGTCCTTGCCCTGAGGCAGAGGTTAGGGTGATTTTTGCACCCTGTGAGTTCCATCGGCAGGCGGTAGTCTCACGAGAGGTGATATAATTGCCTTTTATTCCTATTGCCTCATAATAGGGCAGGGCTACATCATAGCACAGCCAACAGGCTTCGGTGACTCCAGGGTTAGTTGTATTAAGAACCTTGAACGCTTGTTCAATCATGTTAATCAGACTCGAGCCTTCTGAGTTGGGGTTTACCGGTATAGGAGTACTGGGGGCTGAAGGTATATCTGTAATAGTGGTAGGGGCCGGACTTGTAGGCTTATGCTGGGGTTGTGGGTGCAACACTAAGTTAGGTACTATCCCGGTAGTGGGGGGGGTGTTTGTGATTTTAAGCCGGATTGTCATTAAGAGTCCATTATCATTGTTGGACCTCAGAGATCCAAACTGGGACCCCCCAGGGCCCAAACCGGAACGGCGCACCCCCACAGAGACTCACAGACGGGACATCGATGCAAATAGCAAGAGGATTTATTCCAGTATACTGGGACCGTTCTAACACACAGGATAGAAGCAGCCATGAGGAGCAAATGATGAAGCTTTTTATACAGTTGAAACGGTTGCTAGGCACAAACCGAGTTAGGACAAGTTGATTGGTCCCCAAATTGTTTTCCCATTTTGATAGGTAGGGGCCAGTTAACCTTTAAACTGATTGATCCTGGCATATAGCAAGGTTGCGGGGTCCCAGACAATGTAAACTTTAGGGTCTTAGTCAATGTGGGTGGGGGGAAGATCCTTAGCCCGAGGCCATGGAATGTCTACGTGGGGAAACTCTTTTAGCCCAAGGCCATCTTATTTGTCTTAGAAATTGTTTTTCTTAAACTCTTGGAAATGTTTTGGGTCACGGTGCTCCTAGCTTGGGCCTACACAATTCTTGGTGCTCTTAGAAGCCTTAGAAGTAGTCAAAGTTTGACTGCTTTGGTCTTGTCCTTTCAATCATAATCATATTGATATAATCTTAGCCCCCAATGATTTCCTGTTATCCAATTTCAGTCTAGTTTCCCTTTCAATGTAAATCTGATAAGGAGGGGATTACACGTCAATTTAGAACACGGTCCCTCTCCAGTCCAAGTTCCATATACTTGTTGAGCTCCCCTGTATGCAGTACAATATTGTCTTGACATTTAATTTGACTTAACCCTGCCCCACTAGAGTTTCTTCCTACTGTCATCAGATCCCAATTCGAGCTGGGACTCCAAAAGACCGTTCCTGTAGTTTCACAACCCCAGGCTTCACAGTAAAAACTCTCTGAACCCCCACACTTATAAATTGTTTCCCGTGATCTTCCATTTCTGGGGCATATATAGAATGGGGTGGCCTGTAGGTTATTTCTTACGTGCAGGTGACTGCAGCCAACCCCAGAACCCCTAACACTTCTGGTTGCACAAGGCACTTTGTCACAAGTTTGTTTTTCCCCACATTCAGGCCTCCCGATTCTTTTGGGATCCATACCTTCCGAATAATGGTACTCTGGAATGTCCCAGGTGTTAAAGCCCGCTGCCAATTGGCAGAGGTCCGGAGTAAGGTCTGGCCACCAAGTGTAGGGGATGGTGGTCTTGGATATGGACCATACCATCTCTCCAGTTTGGGAGATAATTTCCCAGGTTAGTTGCTGAGGGGCATGGGGATTAAGGCCCCCGGTCACTTTACCTAATGACTGGGCCCAAACCCATACCCAGAGTACCACATATGAAACCAGGAACATCATTCTCTAGGATCAGATTTTCTCTGGATCTTAATCTTGAGAAGATGTTCAGTTCGCTGTACCACCCAGCTGGAGTCGGGTTTTTGATCTGCAGGCTTGATGTGTGATGCGTGGATTCAGGCCACCATGCCGTCCACCTTGACTGCTGTTGGTGTGGTCAATAGGACGATGTATGGTCCCTTCCACCAGGGTTCTAGCGTCTGGGCCCGGTGTCGGCAGACGTAGACTGAGTCTCCAATCTGATACGGGTGAGGTGTTTCGAGAGTCCCAGGCTGATAAGCCTCAGCTAGCCGTGGCCACAGTTCCTTCTGGACGGCTTGAAGACCTCGTAGCCTAGCATACAAATCACTATTACTTATTTGAGAGGGCAGTCCAAGGTCATACATAGTGGTTAGGGTCGCCGGGGCCCCATACAGGATCTCAAAGGGAGATAAGTTATGTAAGGAAGGAGTATTTCTGACCCAGAACAGCGCTAAGGAAAGGAGCATCACCCAGTCAGCCCCGCCAATCTCCATGGTTAATTTGGTCAAGGTCTCTTTTAGAGTTTTATTCATTCTTTCTACCTGCCCTGAACTCTGGATGTGGTAGGCACAATCCAACTTAAAATCAAACCTCAGATACATGGCCACTCCCTGACTTACCTGGGCAATGAAGGCAGGTCCATTGTCAGAACCTATTACCTTAGGGATCCCAAACCGCGGGAAGATGTCCTCTAGGATTTTCTTGGCGACCACCGTTGCAGTTTCCTTCTTAGTGGGAAAGGTTTCAACCCAGCCTGAGAAGGTATCTATAAAGACTAGTAGGTATTTATTACCATATCTGGCTGGCTTAATATCAGTGAAATCGACCTGCCAGTAAACACCTGGATGGTCCCCTCGCAGTCTTTTACCGGAGGGGGATTTGTTTGGGTGGGTATTCACATCTGACGGGCTACACAATTCCGGACCACATGGTACACCAAGTTTTTGAGCTGTGGAATGATATACTTAGTATTTTAGGGTGGCTATTAATTTCTTTTCTCCTAGATGAGTCCAGCGGTGCATCTGCTGTATCATCTGTTCAGCTTCCCTATGGGGAAGTAGGATCCTACCATCTCGATTTATCCATACTTGTAGATCAGTATCTCATTCTTTTTCATAGTCCGTTATCATGGCTAGGTCCTGTACTGTATACTGAAATGGCGGTTCGAGTTGTGGATCTTGTCTGGGCAAGGGCGTGAGTGGATGAGGAATCCATGTCGGCGGGATGGTGGCGCTATCACTGTCCGCTGCCACCTTTCTGGCCTCTAAGTCTGCCATCTGGTTACCCCTGGCTACTTTTGAGGAGTCTCTCTGATGCCCCAGACAGTGAATTATACTAACTTTAAGAGGCAGGTGGAGGGCGCCTAACAAGGCCAGTATATCTGCCTTGTTTTTAATTTCTTTTCCGGCCAAGGTGAGGAGACCTCGTTGTTGGTAGATAGCCCCCTGTACATGGGCCGTGGCAAAGGCATCCCGTCTGTCTGTATATATGTTGATCTTTTTACCTTTTCCTAATTCTAGTGCTTTGGTTAGGGCTATGAGTTCAGCCCGCTGAGCGGAGGTTCCCTCCGGCAACGATTGGGCCCAGATAACTTTTTCTCCATCTACTACCGCTGCCCCTGCTTTCCGCTTACCTTCCTCGATGTAGCTGCTGCCTTCAGTATACCAAGTAGCATCAGTATCTGGTAGGGGAAGGTCAGTCAGGTCCTTTCTCCATCCATGAGCTTCTGCCAAGACTTGTAGACAGTCATGTTTGGGGACTTTGATAAGTCCGGATCAGGCAGCAAAGTGGCCGGGTTTAGGTCACTTGCGGGAGTGAAGGTGATACGGTCGCAATTCAGCAGCAACGTCTGGCAGTGGGTCATCCTCCCATTGGTGAGCCGCCGGTCAGGAGGTTGTCTGACCACACTCTCCAATGCCTGAGGGGCAGTTATGGTTAGATTCTGGCCAAGAGTCAACTTGTCAGCATCTTTAACCAGGGCTGCGACCGCTGCTGCTAGGCGCAGGCAAGGGGGCCATCCTGCTGCCACAGAGTCCAATTTTTTTGATAGGTAGGCCACGGCTCGCCTCCAAGTGCCCAATTTTTGGGTGAGGACTCCCTTGGCTATACCATTATGTTCAGTAACATAAAGGTGAAATGGCTTGGAGACATCAGGAAGTCCCAATGCTGGGGAGGATAGCAATGCCTTCTTGATGTCTTCAAAAGCCATCTGGTGTTTTTCCCCCCAAGTAAATGGGCAGTTCTCCTTGGTTAGTGAATACAGGGGAGCCGCTAATTCCACAAAGCCGGGGATCCAGAGGCGGCAGAATCCAGCCATGCCCAAAAACTCTCTCACCTGTCAGGGCGTCTGGGATGCTGGGATGTGGAGCACAGTCTCTTTTCTCACTTCTTAACGCCACCGCCTCTCATCTTGTAGAAGATACCCCAAGTAACTAACCTCCTTCTTGAAGAGTTGTGCCTTTTTAGCCGAGGCTCGGTACCCAAGTTTCCAAGTTCCATCAACAGCCGTTGTGTTCCCTTGAGGCACTCAACCTCAGTCTGGGTGGCCAACAGCAGATCAACATACTGAAGGAGGGTTACCTGTGGACTCTGTTCTTTAAACGGGGCAAGGTCCGGATGAAGTGCTTCATTAAAGATGATGGGTGAATTTTTAAACCCTTGGGAAAGCCGAGTCCATGTCAGCTGCCCAGTTATGCCAGATTCCCGTATCACGCCACTCAAAAGCAAAGATAAGCTGGCTGGCTGGGCTTAACGGCAAGCAGAAAAAGGCATCTTTTAAATCTAAGACGGTGTACAACTGTGTCTCAGGTGGCAAGGCACTCAGAAAATTATATGGGTTAGAAACAGTGGGGTGTACATCCACGACTCATTTATTAACCTCTCGTAGGTCCTGGACTGGCCGATAATCGTTGATGCCAGGTTTCAGTACCGGTAGCAGTCGAGTGTTCCAGGGGGACTGACATCTTTTAAGCACCCCCAGTTCCAGTAGCCAGCGAATGTGGGTCCTGATCCCTTCCATAGCCTCCTTGCTCATAGGGTACTGCCATACCATAGCAGGGGTAGCAGAGGCTTTTAATTCTACCAGGACGGCAGGTTGGTACTTTGCCAGTCCTAAGCCAGTGGTTTCTGCCTATGCTTTTGGATAGGTCTTAAGCCACCAGTCAATATTCTCCCCTTTTAATTGACGAGGGGCTTCGAAGAGTCTATACCCATCTTCTAGTTTGACTGTTAGGGCCTGAATGAGCCTCCCATCTCCAGCTTTTACTTGGGGCCCATCTGGTAGAAAATGTATCCAGGCCCACATTTTGGCCAGGAGGTCTCGCCCCAGCAGTGGGTAGGGGCATTCGGGGACGACCATAAAGGAGTGGGATACCTGGCCCACACCGATATCCACCATTCTTCGGGTAGTCCATGAATATTGTTTGTATCCGGTGAACCCTTGTACCCAAGATCGCTTTTCTGATATCGGACCCGCTGATTGTAAAAGGACTGAATGTTCAGCCCCAGTATCCACCAAGAACTGATTGGAGTTCCACTCCACTCTTAAGGTTACCCTGGGCTCAGGGAGGGGGTCCAAACCCCGTCTCCCCTAGTCGCTGTCTTCGCCGAAGGTCAAAACTCTGTGGCTAGGAGCCTCTTCTTGGGGTCGACGAGACCCCCCCCCCACTTTTCCTTGGGGCAGTCTCTTGCCCAGTGTCCTTTTTCTTTGCAGTAAGCACATTGGTCCCTGTCTACCTGCACTCCTTTACTGCCCATTATCCTCTGTCCTTCTCTTTCTCCTACTCTTCTGCCCTCCCTAGCTGCAGTGGCCAAGATTCTTGATAAATTCTTTTCCTGTCTCTTTTCTTTTTTAAATTCTCTATCATCCTGCTCCTTTTGCTTTCTTTCCTCTTTTTCCTCCTCTGTCTCCCTTCCGTAAAATACCTTCTCAGCTAGCTGCACTAATACACACAATGACTTATCTTGCAAACCATCTAACTTTTGTAACTTTCTCCTAATATCCCTAGCTGACTGATCAATGAAAGCCACTGTAACTGTTGCCCTATGCTCTTCAGTGGTAGGGTCATAGGGAGTGTACTGACGAAAGGCCTCCATCAGCCACTCAAGAAAGGCTGAAGGCAATTCAATTGGCCCATGGACCACCTCGCTTACCTTAGCCAAATTGGTGGGGTGCCACGCAGCCCCACAGAGACCCACCATTAGAGTCTGGGGATAGCGTCTGAGGTGCTCCCTACATTCTGCCGTATTGGAGTCCCATTGAGGGCATGTGAAGGGAAAGACCTCATCTATTTCGTTGGGGAGCTGAGTAGGTCTCCCATCTGGTCCTAGAACATTTTTCTGAGCCTCCAGCAGGACTCTCTGTCTTTCCTTGGTCTTAAGGAGTGTATGCAGGAGCTGCTGGCAGTCAACCCAAGTGGGCTGATGTGAGTGGAGCAGGGATTCTATCAGATTAGTAAGAGCCTGGGGGTTATCAGAAAAAGAGGGGTTATGATATTTCCAGTTATATAGGTCAGCCGAAGAGAAAGGCCAATACTGGAGTGGCTGATTTCCCTGGTCATCTGGAGGCCCATAGGCCCGTAGAGGTAGAGAGGTCGAGTCTGGAATGATTGCTTGCCTGCTTCAGGTTCCTGCTGTGGGCCCTTCGTGATCTCTGTTGGCCAGAGGCGCCGAAGGAGCTGCTGCTGCTGGTGGCGGCATGGTAGCCGCAGCCTGTGGAGGAAGAAGTGGAGGATATGGGGGAGGGGGATCTAAGAGGAGTAAATCTAATTCTGGAGTGAGAATATCTTTCTTAGTTATTGCTTTTTGAGCTTTTGCCAAAGAAACAACTTTGGCAGTAGAATTACATGGAGGAGGAGAAAGGGCCGTATCCAAGGGGGTGGATGATATACTAAACTCTCCCAAGTTAGAATGTAGGGGAACTGATCCGGTTGACCACCGTGTTTTTGAAGTATCTTTAGTTTTACCTGTTTAATTCTGTCCATGAAAAAGGACCCCTCCAGGTGCCAGCCACTTTGGAAGGTCCGCCACTCTGAAGTACAGAGTGTCTGCCACTTCTGTTTTTATATTTCAACCGATACATTCTTTGCCCTAGCCTTTACCTCCATCCAATGGTCAAAGGCCAAAGAGAGAAGAGTCGCAGTCTTTTGTCCCACTGTTAGTAAGTCAGAAAGAACCAGTGAAATTACAAGACAGCATGCACACACTACGTAACAAATTATGCATACACGCCCAGGAGGGGACTTCCAAAGCTCCTCTACAGAAGTCACAGCAGGTTGAGAACAGCCTCTAACAGGCGTCTCCAGAGAGAGGAGGGGCCTCACGAACTGTTCTCCTTCTTCCCGATGAAGGAGGTTCCTCAGGGACACCTCTCCAAATAGATAGGGGGAAGTCCTCACGGACCCCTCCCTGTTACCAGACTCTGGAGCTTCCTCCAGGGTCCACGGCTCTTGGTGGGCCGGCACGTCTGCCCCACCTTGAGCCCCACAGCCTCTGACATGGCCAGAGGTACAGATTCCAGACCCTCCCGTGGCGCTTCTCACAAACAGACAGACAACAAGACCTAATACAGACAGGCAGACTAATAGACAACAGATGCTCGAGCTTACCTCCGATACCTGACATGTCGGGTCTGGAAAGATGCAGGGTTCCCAGACAGGGAACCAAAATGTTGGATCCCAAAGGCCCAAACCAGGATGCCGCAGCCCCACAGAGACTCACTGATGGGATATCGATGCAAATAACAAGAGGATTTATTCTAGTGCACTGGGACCATTCTAACACACAGGATAGAAGCGGCCCCGAGGAGCAAAGAGCAAGCCTCTTTATTTACAGTTCAAACAGTTGCTAGGCATAAACCGAGTTGGGACAAGTCGACCGGTCCCCAAATTGTTTTCCCATTTTGATAGGTAGGGGCAACCATAAATGAAAACTTAATTATGTACAAATGAATGGCAATGAGACTAATGGTCAATTAGTCTGAGATAAAACAGACTTTCCCAACCATTGGAGTGCAGAGATTGTAAGCATGGCCACTACAGCCTTCTTCAGCCTGGGGACAGAATCCAGGTACTCAAGAGTACCAAGCAAGCCCTACAAACCAGGCTACAGCCCCAGTCCCCAATCTTCTCATGTACACATTGTCTGCCAATCCAGCTTATTTCTAGGTGTCTCTAAATAGCTTTAATGTATATGGTGGGAGCTACACAAGGGAGATAAAAGAAGATGAGTCACTTACACATACAACATATTCATATCCAAGTCAATGCAAACAACATCCGGTGGGTCATGAAGATCAAAGTACCTTGAGTCAACTGCAACTATAAATGGTAAAGGTGCACTGAGCACTCCAGCCAGTGAGAGAGGACACAGAAGGATATATGGGCACTGAAACTGAAATGGGAAGATCATCTAGGGGAAAAGTTTTTTAAAAATTAACCAAACTCAAATTTGCAATGACAATTATACAGTTAACTATCATGAAAGTGACTACTGAAAAGCAATGAAGTCTATGTTTTAGAAATTTTAGATTTCATTCCAAAATTAAGTGAGTTGTTACAAACTCTACTAGATTAAAATATTCAAGAAAAATAATGATCACAGCACATTGACAATGCTAACAGCTCTTTGCAGGCTAATTCCGACATCTAGACAAATCCCACAAGCGTATTTTATGGAGAATCAAAGCAAAGAGATGAAACTCCTCTAAGTCATAGAACAATCATGACTTTATACACTTAGGCATTTTACCCACTTATGAGCTCCAACCAAAACCAAACTAAGTGCACGAGAAGGTGTGGCAGAGGAGGCGGGACAAACTGATGTGGGGCTGGGTTAAGCTCCATGACAGAGTATTGCTTAGCACACTCGGGAATCTTGGGTTCTATCTAGAGTACCATAATAAAAAGTAATATGTAACAAATATTTAAATTAAGGAATCTCTTGAGAATCACTTGAAGACCTCAACAAAACATCTTCTACACTTCAAATAAATATTTAAAATAATTCAACTTCAGTGAAGCCTGATCTCTTCAAAATATAGTTGATATGAAATTGATAATCTGATAATCTCAAGGAAACAAACAAAAGCCAGGCATGATGGGATTCTATAATCTCAGCAACGAGGAGGCAGATGCAAGCAGATTGTCTGTGGCTGCCTAGGTACCCAGCACAGCCAGTTGCAGAAAGGGTCTCAAAGGGTGAGGTGGGTGCACCAGAGAGGAGTGACAGTAGAGTTTCATCTCTGTCCTCCATACACACACCCACCACACAAACACACGAACATGCAAAGACAATCTATACAAAATATCAGTAGGAGTTTTAATTTACAAATTGCCATCTTAGTGTGTGTGTATGTGTGTGTGTGTGTGTGTGTGTGTGTGTGTTTGAGGGTGTTTGTTTTGTTTCTGATTTTATGAGCAGTTTCTGATAGGTTGAAAAACAGACTAAGGGGCTGGAGAGATGGCTCAGTGACTAAGAGAACTTGCTGTTCTTGCAGAGGACCTGAGTTCAGTTCCCAGTACCCACAGTTAGTGGTTTACAATCTTCATAACTCCAGCATCAAGAGATCTGAAGCCTTCCTCTGGCCTTCAGGGGCACTAGACCATATATAAACAGATACAAACATAAAACATATAAACAAACCTTTAAGAAAAATAAAGTATTATTCTTTTGGTTCACAAACAGTTACTTTCACAACCAATTGTACTGTAGTGACTACAAGGCCTCATTCAAAAAATATATTTTTATATGAGACATAGCATTACACAGTATAGCTGGTGAACACTCACTATATAGTGGAGAAGGACCATGGATTTCTGGTCTTCCTGTCTCTGCCACCTGAATGTGCAATAATAATCAGCTACAACTTTAACCAGGGAAGACCTTTTGCTCTAAAGTATGAATCAACACCCTGTCTCTGGTTCAATTTTCATCCTTACCCATCATCATCCACGCCACAGAAGTATCAATAGCACCACCCCTGTTAGGCATTACAGATTATTATTCAAGACTGAGGTTTCTGTCTTCAAGAATTAAATATTTAACAGACACATGAACATTCATTAGATGGCAAGCACTCTTCGAGAATGAGTCCACAGTATCAAAAAAACAGACCCATTCCCTCCTAGCCTCACAGTCTAGAGATTTAGTCTCCTTTTTTACCTGTAAAATCCACAGTATTTTAGACCTTACAGCCTTTTTAACAACTACTTACGTAACTATTTTTGACTATAGTAGAAAAACAGTGACAGGTAATAAGTCAATTAGTAGCCTATGTTCAATAAAGCTTTATTACTCACACAACTCCTGGCAGACATAAACCAGTAGGCCAGACTTGTCCAGTCTGTTGACAACTTGTCTGATAGGAAGAGGCAGAAAATCAATAGAAGACATAATAAGGTATACACACTATTAAATAGTGAATAATTCTATGGAAAAACAAAAGACCCCATTAACTTGTTTAAGGATTAGAGCATACTGTACTAGTAAGGCAAGGTGAGTCTCACTGTGAAAGACGACTACCTGAAACAGGAACAAAAGTGCTCCAAGAACAGAGTGAGAAAGCAGGGTGACTGCGCATGGCAGCTCCCACCTCTAATCCCAAACATAGGAGGCTAAAGTAGGAGAAATACTAAAGTTCAGACCACCAGCCTGGTAAGTAAGTTCTAGGTCAACTTCAGCTGAGTGTGAGTCTGTCTAAAACAAAACCAAAGGTGGGGGGATGGCTTGGCATTTAAGAGTGAGTTCTGCTCTTGCAGAGGACCTGAGTTTGTTCCAGGTACCCATATCTAATGGCTCACACCCACCTGAAACTCCAGCTCCTGAAGCTTCAGGCCCTCTTCTGGCCTCCACAGGAACCTGCACTCATGTGTTCACGTGTGTGTGCGTGCACATGCACACACACACACACACACACACACACACACACACACAACAATTAATTAAATAAGTAGCAAAATAAAATAAAGGCTAGAAAGAAGGCAGAGTCAGGTGGATCTCTGAGTTCAAGGACAGCCAGTCTACAAAGCAAATTCCAAGACAGCCAGGGCTACACAGAGAAACCCGGTGTCAAAAACCAAAAGACAAACAAACAAAAAAGAGCTATTTATATAGCTCTGGTTGTCAGTGCCAACATAAAGAAGTATAAATAAGGAATTTAATCCAAGTGGACAAACTTAAATGCTATTTCTCTCTACTTAGAAACAATGTTTCCCAAGTTTTCTCCAGAGCTCTATGCCTTGGAGAGACAGAATGTAGAATGTACCTTAACAAAAGAATAATGACCAAATCACTGACCTGAGTCTAGTGCCTAAACACAGATCTCAGTCGTCT
>JAMJFZ010003727.1:0-50122 GCA_026225945.1 Cricetomys ansorgei | reverse complement strand
CACAAATTAGCAGTGTTTTCACTCACTCACATGAACTGGACAATAACAGTGGAAACAGAAGTCTATCAACAAGCACTGACTCTCTATTCAGAAAATCTCACCACTTTTCTCACGGCTTCCCTTTCCGCCGGCCAGCAGATGCCATGCGTGACAGGAACAGAATGTGTCCAAGAGGTCCAAGGACCTCAACGCCTACCTTTCTGATTGTCTCTGCACAATGTGACCTTAGGTAAGTTACTTTTTCTCTGAGGCCCAGTTTCTTCACTGGATACATCTGTTGGTTCAGTCATCCAAATATCCAGAGCTATTTCCTGAGCAGCTTCTAAGAGCCTGAAGGAATGTTGTCTCTGTCGGGGGTGGTTATCTGGCCTGAGACGCTGTTAGGTCAAAACCAAAGCAGACATCATGAAAGAAGTCTTTGCTTCTTTCCCTGACCCGTTCCCCTGAGCTGGAAGCTGGAGTCTCCCGTGATTCCCAGAGCCTCAGCAATCCATTCCAATTCAATTTAGTTAGGTCCTTGACTGCATGCATGCATGACGTACCCTCCACTTGGGCTCTTTGCTGTTTGTCTTGTCTAACTTCAATGTGTCCGTTTTTGTACTGTCTTTTATTATTATTCCTTAGAAGTTTGCTTATTTTCTAATGAGAGACAGGAAGGGGGTGAGTCCAGATGAGAGGGGAGGTGGAGAAGAACTGGGAGAAGTTGAAGGAGGGGAGGCTATATGTGAGAAAAATATCTCTTTTCAATAAAAGGGAAAATAAATCGCTTGCTGCTCTTCCAGAGGATTCAAGTTCAGTTCCCAGCACCTATGTCTGTTGGCTTACAACTCCAGCTCCAGGGGATCCATTGCCCCTTCTGCCCTTGGTGAACAGCTACACACAAGTGAGCATACTCACACATATACACACACATATACATAAATAATAAAATAACTTTTTAAAAAAAGACACAACTGGCTAAGCGCTAGTGAACACGTGCAAACAACACTCTGAGTAGATTGTCCTGGTGTGTGAGTATTCACCGTCAGCAGTCAGGTTAGTGGTGGGTTATTTGTATATCACATGGCTTTGACAAGTGTAGATAGATTTAAAAATTAGGTTCTTCTCCCCCCTCTCCAAAGTCCCCAGACCTCATCGCCTTCGGGTTGTGCATCCGGATTTGATTCCGCGCACCCCAGCAGTGGTCCGTGACCCTTCTCGCTGTCTCCCTACAAAAGGACCTCACTCATTTTCAATCTTAGTAAAAATCTAGTGCCCAGGGGAGTGCTGCAGAGAAAAGAGGAATCGACAGCTAACCGCGCATCAAAGCTCCAGGGACATGGACCGGAAGCCACATGCCCTTCCTTCCGCTCCTTGCAGCGTCCCTGCCAGCGAGAGGCAGCGAGAATATCGAAATCGCTGTGATAATCCCTTCCGGATGCAATTCTGTTCTGGCTACTGCGTGCAAGGATCTGCTTACTGTTTCTCATCTCACCACGGTTGCATTCAAAACTTGATTACATTCTATTGATCCTGTCATTTAAAAAAAAAAAAAAAGACAACAGCATGCTCTCCCCTGTAGTGTCTCCCTTGATGAGCGTGAAAATCCACCTGTGCTTCACAAGTTTCAATGTCTATTTCTTTGCTCAACCCTTTGTTCAACCACCCCACCACTCTGTCCTATGCATGGCCTTAGTTCTTAGTGCTGTTGTTTGCTGGTCTCTGTTTCAGTGATTTGCTTTTCACAACCACCAGAGAGGAATGGAGAACTATGTCTCCAATTCCCAGAGAGTGTCATTGGCCAAATGGTTTCACAATGAATTCATTTATGTTTATTGGTTCCAAGTGTTATTTCTTTCCATTAAAAGTGTCTGTCCTCATGATGAGGGAAAGGCTAGCTGTGACCTGCAATGAGGTCAGCTTCCTAAATGGGCCCTATCCCCATGCTACAGTGTACCCACAGCTCATTGCCTGTCCAAAACCCAACTCTATCCTCTGCCAAGTCCTCCATGGCTGCCCCGGGAATTGCAAACTGATGGAAGAAATTAAGAAAGAAAAGCAGGCTAAGAGCCCAAAGCAGAACCATTAATGAAGCTCCTTCAAAGAAAGATGCAGCTTGAAGAGCTCACACTGGCCGATTACTAGCAAAGCCTGGGTTCCTGTGACTTCCCCACATTTCAATGGATTAAACATCATCATGTCTGATTTTAGGTAGCTGGTTAGATACCTGCTGGCTTGTTAGACACTGGGGGTGGAGCTCTCCCTCAGAATCAACAGCCTATGAAATAAAGACTAAAACTTCAGAACTCTAATTATTGGTCAGAGGAATGGGATCTGGGCCCTGTCTCTGGGTCTGGGAGGAGATGTGCCATCCTGAGCTGCCTAGAAAGTCATTAATAGATACTATCTAAATCTGGTTGCAGGAACTCTAAGGTGAACTACATAGCTGGAGGCTTTCTTATAAAGAACAGGGCACACCATTGCCCACTCCTGCAATGGGCATGTCAGACACATGGAAAGGGGAAGTCTCCTAGGAGAGCTGAAGATTCTAGAACCTTTAGAAATGGCATAAAGTCTTGTCTGCAACACAGACTAGTGTGCTGTTCCCTCCAGTCATTGCTTGCTCTTACCCTTTGAGAGTACTTTACTTGGAAATAAACTCTTGTCTTCTACTCTGTGCTCGATGTACCTTCTCTGAATTCTTTCAATGGATATCACAAGGACTGGAGCGAGAATAGGAGTCCAGAGCAAGATCCCAATGACAAAGTTTCTTTTGGTTGGTTGGTTGGTTGGTTTTGTCTTATTGATATTTAATCTTTATACATTCTTATGTTTATTTTTATGTGTATGTATGTTTGTATCTGTGTGTGTGTGAGAGAGAGAGAGAGAGAGAGAGAGAGGGAGAGAGAGAGTCAAGTCAGAGTCAGAGGACATCAGATGTCATTTCTCAGGTACTATCTACCTTTTTCTTTTTTTTTTGAGAGAGTCCCTTACTGGCCTGGAACTAGGCTAGGCTGGCTGGCCAAGGATTCCCCAGGATGCTCCTGTCTCCCCTCCCCTTCCCTCTCCCGCTTCCCAGTACAGGATTTCCCTGTGTATGTTGCTATGCCTGACTTTTGCATGCCTAGAGACTGAACTCAAGTCCCCAAACTTGCAAAGAAAGCATTTTACTACTGAGTTCCCCCAGGCCAGTTTACTATATAAGATAGTTTACTATCTAAGATAGATTTGTTTTAAAGAAATCTTACCCTTATCAAGACTTTTGCAATAACCAAAAAATAACTAGCTACTTTACAATATAAACACAATGAAAATGAAACAGCCAAGAACCAGGTGTGAATTCTGACCACAGACATATAAGATGAAAAGATTACTTTAAAACCCAATTCAATGGCAAAACTGCAATCCTTTTAGCCTTCTACGCTTACTGTTTGTCCTTCCTCTTTCCCTAGTACTTTTAACAGGCTCCTAAAAAAACAAACAACAACAACAAAAGAAAAAAAAAAACAGTCATGAAGAATCTGTGCAAACACTGCTCCCTAGATCAGTTGGTCTCAACCTGCCTAATGCTGCAAACTTTTATTACAGTCCCTCATGTGGTGGTGACCCACAATCATAAAATCATTTTATAAAATCGTTGATACTTCATAAGTGTAATTTTGTATCTGTTATGAATCGTAATGTAAATATCTCATATTCAGACGGTCTTAGATGAGGCCTATGAAAGGATCATTCAACCCCCCGCAAAGGGGTCACAACCCACAGGTTGAGAAATACTACCCTAGAAAAACCCTGTTTTGTATGAAGAGATATTTTAGGGAGCAGATGTTATCCTAATAAACTAAAGTGACCGTCAAAACATTTTTATTCACATGAAACACACACACACACACACACACACACATAGCATGCAAAGTGGAAAAATTCTAAACTCTCAGGAGTAGAATATGTCTACCATAAATCACAGGATACCCAAATAAAAGAACTGTATGCAATGATTAAAAATTATGTTTTAGGGGCTAGGGAGATGGAGCAATTAAGAACACTGGCTGCTCTTTGACTCCCAGCATCTACATGGCAGCTCACAGCCATCTGTAGCTTCAATTCCAGAAAGCATGATGTCTTCTGGCCTCTGTAGGCACTGTACACAGGTGGTGCACAGACATATAGGCAGAACACTCCATACACATAAAATAAACACACTTTTAAAAAGAAAAGAAATAAAAGCCTGGCATGGTGATGCATACCTTTAATCCAGCACTTGAGAGGCAGAGGCAGGCAACTCTCTAAGTTCAAGGCCAGCCTTGTCTACAGAGCGAGCTCCACAGAGAAAGGACTACACAGAGAAACCCTGTCTCAAAAAAAAAATAAAAAAAAAATAAGTTAACAAATAAACTATTTAATTAAAATAAAAAAGTTAAAATTCTGTTTTAAGAGAAAATAGTTGATATGGAGAAATACTAACCCCATCGAAACTATTAAAATAACTAACTACAACTATATATAGCAAATCTGGCCTAGGCTTCAAGATCAAGTATTCATCTCCATCAGCTTTCATGGAACCTTAATCCCTTGAGCTTTTAAAAAATGGAACTTCCATATTTTTCTTCTTTTCGTGTGATTGTGTGTGTGACATGTGTACAGGTGCATGTGGAGGTCCAAGATCGATATCTGGTCTCTTCCGTCATTCTTCCACCTTACTCCTCTGAGTCAGGGTCTCTTAATCAAATCCGGAGTTCAGTGATCTGGTGGGTTCACTATGAAGCTTGTTCCTGGAATTACCCTGCCTTTGCCTACCAAGGGTACAGACACTGGTGGGCTGCCACGCACACACAGCATTTATGTGAGTTTGGCGGATGCGAATTCTGGTACAACAAGTGTTTTAGCCACTGAGCTATCCCTGCCCCTCAAGAATTCCATGTTTAAGAACACTGGAAAAAGTCAAGATTAATAACAGTAAACCGAACTTCTTGGCTACCAAGTTTCTCAAATCTCGTTTGTTTACTTGCCTGCTTTTATAGTGCTGGGAATTGAACCATGAATGCTAGACAAGTGTTCTACCATCCAACTATAACCCTAGGCCCCAATGTCTTGTCAAATCTTTTAACATGGTACGGTACCTGACAATCTCTGGCATCCAGAGGTCCATATTTTGGAAGAGACAGATAGATAGGTGATGGAACACGTGTGTCGACAGATCCATGCAGAAGTCTAAGGCAGGCACCAAAGAACAGCCGTGATTCTGGATGATCATTATAGCATTAGTGGTATCTTGCTGATCTTTCCACAATTCATATTTATGTAACAAAAATTTCATTTTTTTAAGATGACTGTCAAAGGGATGGAGATGGGAAGAGAAGTCCTAAAGCTAGCTGCACAATTATCTCGTGCACACTGCCAGTATTATTTCTCTCCATGAGTCATGGAAGGACTTTCCATGGTTTCCTTAGCAGGCATTGTGGAAATCACTCTCTCCAACTACAACCCCATCCTTATCCCAGAAGAATCAGTTACATATCTACACACACACTTTAAAAAAGTCACCTAACATGAAACCAACCATTTTAAAAGTGTACAGATAGGAGTTCTGAGTTCACTCACAGTGTTGAGTACATACACACACACACACACACACACACACACACACACACACACACACACATACACACACCCCTTCTGTTAACTAGTTCTAATGAAAAGGCATTTGATGAAGATAGGGAGCACTATACCTTGAAGTGTTGAACCCCTTTCCCCTTTCTCCAGGAAGAGTTGAGGTAGCTTTTAGGGGAATCAAGGTATACTAAGATCATAAAGCAGAAAGCCAGGACCATCAAAACAGAAAGAAGTAAACAAATCAAGCATGAACCTAACACAATGCTTAGGCCTGAGCAAAATAATAACTCTAACACACCTGTAATTCTAGCACTCAGGAGGCTGAGGCAGGAGGATCACTGAGAGTTTGAGGCCAGCATGGGCTACATAGTGAGTCACAGGCCAGCCTGACATATATGATGTCTTAGTTGTGAAGAGACACCATAACCATGGCAACTCTTAAAAATGAAGGCATTAACTGGGGCTGCCTTACATTAGAGGGTTAGTCCATTATCAGCATCGCATGAATCATGATGGCATGCAGGCAGACATGGTGCTGGAGAAAGACCCGAGAGCTCTACATCCTGATCCACAGGCAGCAGGAAGAGAGACGGGGCTGGCTTGAGCACTTGAGACTGGAAGTCCATCTCTAATGAAACACTTCTTCCACACCTACTCCGACGAGGCCGCACCTCCTACTTCCTATCACTAGCGCCACTCCCTAGTGACCAAGCATCCAAAAATACGAGCCTATGGGGGCCATTCCTATTCAAGCCACCACATATGTTGACTGTAAGGCCAGTGTGGGCTACACAGTGGGAATTTGTCTCAATAATAAGATTCAGCATCAGCATCATTTTAGCATCCAAACCCAAAAAGTAACTTTGAGTTCCCAAGCAGGCAGTAAAAGATGAGAAACACAGTGGCTGGTGGCGAAGACCAGACGAGGGAACGTTTGCGTTACTCAGATGAGAAATGGGAGTGCTTCTGGGTCTAAATTCTAAAAGGAACATCTCACACAGACTGTACACATGGAATATTGGCACATACACTAGGCGGTGCCCTTGGCTGGGATTTTAGAACAAATTCTCAAAGAATAGCTTTATGTGGCTTTTCTTCGATGAATATTTACCGTACGAATTAATAAGTAAATGAATAAGCAATTTGAAAGATGAATCTCTGCCAGCCAGGATGTTTTCCCCTCACACAAAGCACATAAATTTAGGGGGCATGATGGCCCTAAACACCTGCTGGAGGCTGCAATGGCCCCTAAGATAAGTCATTTTTAAATCCGCAACTGGATAGCAAGAAATCATCCGACCAAATGAAAGCGTAAGGATCACCCAGATTCCCTGCTCACAGCTCTAGCACTGTCTGTGGGGTCCAACCAGCCCGGTCTTATGAGTTCATGGGGCTTGCCTGATGGAGGAGTCCCTGCTCATTGTTCCTTCTGGATTTACATCCCTCGGTTAATATCTCAGCTTTCTTAGTGAAAGAAAGTTTTCAGGTGTTCCTGGACTAGACCTGCTCCACAAGATGTTTGACGAGTCTGAAGAACAGTCACCTAGGCACAGCTGCCCACTGGGCCTGCCCAATTCTGTCAGCTGAGGAAACTCATCCCATTCACAACTCAGATTCCTCAGTCGTTAGCTTGCTCTCAAGAGGGGAAGTGTTTCCTCCCAGCGTGTAGGCTCACGACTTCTTTAGGCTGTAGTCTCCAGAAAGGCGTAAGAACAAATGGAGGTAGTGGGAAGAAATGCATCTGTAAAATATTCGTCATCCTCCCAGGGCTGCTGGCACGATACCTTTACTTCAAGCCAGAGCATCGAGCCCTGGACCTTACCTACACATAAAGCACATGCTGTGTCACTGCGCTACACCCCGGGCCTGTGCTACTTTTAAAGTTTTCTCCCACTCATTAGTTTCTGATTTTGCTTAAGCTTGTGTTACTGATTCGTGAAAAGCTGTTCAGTTTTGTCTTAATAAGAAAGCAGGAGTGGTAGAGAAAACAGACTGCAGGTACGAGGGGCTATCTATGGCACAGAAGGTGCTCATCTGTCCCCTCGTGGTTGTGAGGCTTTGGGTGACTCCTTTACTCTTTCTCCCATAAGCCAGGGATGAACAAGCCCGGATCACACGAGTCAAGACCAGTAGCTCAGACTAAGCTAATGCTTATTATATGGATATCGTACCACAAGGAAAATCTATTAATGTTACCATTCGGTGCTTGGATTTCACAGAGCAGCAATGACACCGTGGATAACCTTGTCTCCTCAACTGACTTGTATATAGTTAAGATCATATAGTAGTGGGCTGGAAAGATGGCTCAGCTGGTAAGAGTACTTGACACTCTTGCAGAAGAACCAGGGTTCCATTCCCAGCACCTACATGGGTGGCTCACAGCCACCTGTAATTCCAGCTCTGGAGGACCCCATCTTCTGACCTCCACAGGCACCAGACACACATTTGATGCACGTAATGTCCATCAAGACAAAACACCCAAATACATAAAATAATAAATCTAAAAACACTTTTTAAAACATTGTGCTGTAAATGCAGCACTGTATTCTGATTTTTCCCCTCTAATATAATATGATAAGCATTTTCTGCTGGCTATGAAGCATTGAACGATTATTTAAAAGCCATATGCATTGAGGGACAATAAGATGCAGTGACCCTGCGTGCTCTCTAGCAGAAGCCGTGTTCTCCACATTTCCTAAATTAAAATCAAGAAGAACAACTCTGGCCCTTGAAGAAACCAAATTCAGTATCGTATAAGCAATGTCACCAGGAGGCCAGCAAATCAGGGCACTTTGGATGGAGATGGAACATTAACCTTTTATGAGGCCGAAAGCCGCTGGGTTTCACGTTGCTACAATTTACAAATGTACCTTGGAATGTGATCCCCCCTGTGGGCTGCCTCTCCCAGTGTGAGTGCAGAGTCTGACCTCCAGCTGCAGTCTGGAATATCTATCTGAAGCCTGCCAACCAAGGAAAGCCGACCTAATGACCTAAGGTGCAGGCTCTTCCCTCTGCACGCAGAAGCCTGGACAGGTGGAGACGTGAAGGACGGGACAGCAGGACAAATCTCTGAGCCAGCCAGAGCTAGCAGAGACAAAGCTTGAGCTGGTTTAGGAACAGAGTGCACACAGTGCAAGAAGTGGTGAGGAAATCCAATGTCAAAATCAGTTGACCGAGGGCTCCTGGTAGAATGCATGCGTGGCTGGAGCCCTGGTGCGCATGCGCACACACACACACACACACACACACACACACACACACACACACACACACGTGCACGTATGCACGCACACAGAACAGAGTTGTTCCGGAGAAAACCTTGAGTAATTCTACTTAAGATCCTGAAGATAACCACGTGCTTCCTGAAGATAAGCAGGTGCTTACTAAAGAGCTTCTGAGAGTTTTGGAACAAGGAAATGGGCCTGCCAAGGTGCTGAGTTAGAAAAAGATGCGCGACGTGTGTGGGAAGATGGAGAAAACAACTGTGCTAGAGTTTGAAGAGAGGAAAATGACAAAATAAACGGTGACCGTGGAGTCGAAGTCCTGTGTGCAGGCTCTGTAGTCACTGATTTAACCCTTGTAACGGCGCTTTTAGTGGGGTCCCATGGTTATAGTCTTGTTTTCTGATTAAAAATACAATCAAGGCTGGAAGCTGGGGATGTAGAGACCTTGCCTAGCGTGCTTGAGGCCCTGGGTTTGATCCCCAGCACCAGATAAACCAGGTAGGATGTCCCACACTTGTAATCCCAGCACTTGGGAGGTGGAGGAAGGATGGTCAGAGATTCGAGGTCATTCAAGGTCATCAACAATCTGGGGAATTTGAAGCCAGCCTGGGATAGATAACACACCATTTCAAAAGAAGAGAGAAAAGAAAACAAGCCCCACAACTGTTAGGTGGTAGGTAACTTGCCTAAGTCCTAGAGGATAAGGAGGTGGGGCTCCAGGATTGAAATGCCTGAGTGCCCAGCTCCGTGACAGGCAGCTCTGATGGCCAAGCCAGGGTCTGACAGGTGGGTGAAGATCCTCAGAGACATCAGTGACAGCAAGGGCAAAGGCACTAGGTGAAACACAGTGTGTCTAGGGAAAGGCAGACACTGTGAGGAAAAAATGCAAGCAGAAGGTATCCCTGAAGAGTGGCATGGTTTGGGTATGAAGTGTCCCCACAGCAGGTTCATGCATTGAAAATCTAGTTCACCAGCTGGTGGTGTTATTTTAGGGGATTATGGAAACTTTAGGAAGGAGGGACTAGCTGGAGGAAGCAGGTCCTGGGCTGAGGGGTCCTTGAAGTTCACATTTTGCCCCCAGTGGTCTCTCTAATTCCTATCTGCCATGAGGAGGGGGTAAGTAAATAATACTCCGATTTCCATGCTTCCATCTCCATGATACCCTCTGCAAGTACAGGGCTCAGCAAGCCAGAACTGGACTCTCTGAACCTGTGAACAAAATCAATTTTTCCTCCTTTGTCAGAGTGACACAAAGTAACTAACACAGATGGAGAAGATGAACTACTTCTAATTTCTGTGACTGGAAATGTGGAGGGCCCCACATATTAGCCAAAAATATCCCCTGCCCTCCTTACTTTCTATGATACTTGTCCCCAGCAGCCTGCTATGTTTCACATCCTGTAACATGATAGTCAACGAGAAATGTTTTGGTTGAGCCACCTTCAATACAGCCATTCAACTTCCTGCCAAACCTCATGCCTCTCAGGGTAAAACACCAGCTCTCCAGAGATTAACAAAGTGACACAGTGCTTGCAAACCCTGGACCTTAAGTGAGCCTCCTTCTACCCATCATGGAAGAAGCTTAGGCAAAGAGACTCCATATTGGGGGTGGGGAACATCAAACCTCTTCTTTCTTTCTTCGGAAAATCTCATTCGGCATAGCAATTTGCTTATACAGCTTCCTGGTGGAGAAGATCAGATTTTATTCAATTGTTGCTGATAAAAGAAACGTGCCCAGGTGAGTGATTTTACCTTGATGGTAGCTGCACTGGTCCCATCTGGTCCAAGCTAGACTTTCTTCTGAATCTGAGTCTTCAGCCCAAAGCATTTCCTGTAAGCCAATACTCCTGCCACCACAGCCCTAAACTGTAGGCCATTAATGGCTTCCACAGCTGAAGCTAGAGGTGCTTTAAAGACAGGAGCTGGAACCCATGTGCCTGCAAGTTGTAGGACTGCAAACTCAGAGAGAATGAGAAATCCTTTCAAAGTTGTTATCCATGGTTCTAAAGGTTCAGAACATGATTGTGTCCCCTGAACACCAACCAGCTACAAATCCTTTGATCTCTAATGATGACCTGCCTGCAAGATTCTCTAGTGCAATACTGGCACAAAAGTTACCAACCACTATCTGATTGGAATTAAGGCCTATTCCATGAGATGGACCCATGCCTGACATTGCTTTGGCGGCTAACAACTGGAGACCAGATAGGCTATGGACCTAGGGGAAAACCAAATACCACCGCTCTGTTAAAAGAATGTAGCAGTAACACGAGTTCTAACAACGTTCTGCTATACTCATAGATCAATGTCTCCCTCAGTCATCATCAGAGACACTTCCTCCCGCAGTAGACGGGAACAAACACAGAGACCCACCACTGGACAGTGTACAGAAAATGAGCAATCTTGAGACACTTAGTCCTAAATGGGACGTCTCCGCAAATCACTGTCTCCCTGGGGTTCAGAGAGCTCTGCAGAGGAGGCAGAGAGACTGCGCGAGCCAGTGAGGATGGAAAACACAAGGAAACAACAGAACCGATGCACATACGAACTCACCTCTCCGAGAAGCAGCACGCATAGGGCCTGAACATGTCGAAGCCAACTGAGGTCCCAGTGCTGAGAGGGGACATGGACACAAGCTCAAACGCAGAAGCTACCTCCAATTTATAACAAATCACAAAGCAAAAATTAGTTTTCTCCAACAGAGTATCGCTGGGTATTCAAACCACTTTTAAGGTCAGAAACCCTGCCCAGTTTAGATTGCCCGCACAAAAGAAACTCAGTGGCATCTTGGATGTTTTGTTTTTGTACTTTCTTTTTCTTTCTTTCTTTCTTTTTCTCTGTCTCACAATGCTTAGTCTGGACATTTTTTAATGCCTTACAGGTCATCGGCTTATATGTTATGGCTTCTGATTTTTGTTTTTATGAGTTTTCCGCGCGTGTAAATGTGTGTATCACTGTGCCTATATACATTTCTTGTGCTTTTTACTTGGCTCTTCTTTTCATGCTTGTTTTGTCTTATTCTGGCTTATTTGTTTTTATTTTATCCGATTTTATTTATTTATTTTTAGATGCCTTTTTGTTCTCTAATGGGAGAGAGGAAGGAAGGGTATGGAGTTGGGTGGTGGGCAGAGATGGGGAGGATCTGGGAGGGGTTAGGGAAGGGGAAACCGCAATCAGAATATATCGTATGGGAAAAAAATCTATTTTTAATTAAAAAAACGAAATCAGAAGGAGCTGCCCCAGGACCTAACCGCCTTCCACGGGGCTCTGTCTCTTACAGGTCCACACCTTCAGGACAGCCGCAGGTTATACACGCGGGGTCACACACTCTCAGCACAGAAACCGTTAGGAATCAGCCCTATTGACACGGCAGCCCCGCTCCGCGTTTGCCTTGTGCTGTCTTTCCAGTGTCCTCATTGAAAACGTACCTGTCCGTTTCTCAAAACCACTCTTTCAGCTACAACTCAGATGGAGAGTCCTCGGACAGTACCATCAAGACTGGGGTGCACTTGCCCCAAGTTGGGGGAGTGCTGAGAATGCAGTGGCCCAAATGGAATTCAACACACAGGTGTCCAATTGTCATGGAAATAGAGAGCCATTTATAAACACAGAGGCAGGAAGATTTGTGTAGCACAGGTCTTCAAAGAACCTACATCTCTACTCCAGGAAGATTGCCTTTTATGCAATTAAAATGAGCCCTCCATCTGTCTAAAAACCACTTACATAAGCACCCCCTTCTCCTGCCTCCACAGGTCCTTCATCCCTTCATCCAGTCATGCTTCCTCGCTGGCAACTGTCAGGACAGTGGCTTATGTGTATACAATTATGTTCAGCCCAGGGCAGCTGCTAAGGAGAGAAGCCCCCTAGCAGATCACTTGCTTTAGAAGGATCCTTAATTACAGGGGATTGCTCTTTATTCCACATCAATTAACAAAGTTTCATCTACACCTCCACTCTGAGCAGTTCGGAGGCACAACAGTCTGAAAATATTATGTCTGTCTGTCTGTCTGTACATAGCCAGAGGAGGTCTCTGAGCAAAGGATGAAGAGGTGGGTTTGCTTGAATGGCCTCAACCCCTCCCCCTTTGGATGTACACAAGCATGCTCACTCATCCCCTTTAAAGATGAGGCTTCTGAGAGAGATGTTCCCAAGATGGACTTTCAGACACCAGAAGAGTGGTGATGGCCTGTTTGCCCTCCACATCTCAGAGGCTCAGAAAATGACAGAGCAAGCCAGGAGGTGGGGACAGAAGGGCACATATGTCTCACAGGAAGGAACAGCAGAGGCATCCTCCCCAACTTCCGATGTCCTCCTTCCAGGCCAACCTGGAGCTCACCCTGCCTTCCTGCTCCTGTACACTCCATCTGTGACAGGCCACAGGAGTGACGTAGTCAAGCTACCAACAGCATGCGTGCAGACACTGGGCAGATGTCAACTTGGTCTGAGCTCTGCTATTTTCTAGCTTTCTGACCTACAGAGAGCTTACTGCATCTCTCCAAACTTCATTTCCCTCATCTACAAGGCAGGAGTAAGCATGCTGTTATAAAGCACTATCCTCGAGCGAAACAGCCTCCATCTTTGTAAGAATAGCTGTGCCTGCTCGTAACAGATCATTATAATCAGGCTTGCTGACTGTTGACATTTATGGTGGGGGTCAGCACAATACAACTGTATTAAAGGGTCATAGCATTAGGAAGGCTAAGAACCACTGTTTTGGGGTTCTGGAAGTGCTAGCGTATATAGGCTGGGGAAGGTTAACTGAGGGGTGGGGCTCCATCTACACAGCTATAGGGAAGCATCATCCATGCAGGGTGACCACTTCTCAGTGCAGCAGCTCCTGTTAGCAACTCTTCATCCATGCTCTGTAAGTAAGACCAATAAACTCATTGGCTGCCCAGGTGAACTTTGGTTTGTCTTGGGGCTTTATAAGGAGGACACGATTTGTTTGTATCTTTCTAGGAAGGAAATTCAGGCAACACATGCCTACCTATCAGGTTAAATGAGACAACATAGTCAAGAAAGCTGGACTCAGACTCCACCCCACAGAGAGCAACCCATTCGGCAAATGTCTTAATCCTACTCAGCTACCGCTTACTGGACCGTGGTGCTTTGAAGGCGAGCACCACACTGACTCCAGCAGATAAACCTGTGCCAGGTACACAACGGGTGCTCAGTTTGCTTTGTCAAAGTAATCATCTAACAGAAGCTTGAGCCCGGTGTACTAAGGCCATCTTTCCTCCCTCCCACCCTTTCTTTCCTTTTCTTTCTTATTTATTTATTTATTTATTTTGTTGATGCTGTAGATTGAACCGACAGCCCAGGTGCACTAGTAAGCAATACCCACTGTCACTCAGCAATATCTCCAGCCTTTTTTCATTTTTTTTTTTGACCTTTTTATTTTTAAGACAAGGTTTTGCTAAGTTTCCAGGCTGGCCTTAAACTCCCTCTGGAGTGCAGGCTGGCCTTGAGTACTTTACCTGCCTTGGCTTCCTGAGTAGCTAGGATGACAAGCCTGTGCCACCAGGCCTAGCTATTTATACAGTCATTGATCAGTGTTTTGTGGTGTTTTGTAGAGCTCATCTGTCTTAGGGAAGTGCTCTCCCATGGAGCCATGCTCCTAGCCCTGTTTCATATTTATGTTATGATTAGAGTTATGTTCATTTGTTTTAGCCACAGCAATCAGGTATTTGGGCAAACATTATAGTACCCTGGATAGTTCTGTGAAGTCATTTTTGGATGAGATTGACATGGTGGTAGTGGTGAGGGGGAACCTCGGGCCTTGCATTTGCTAAGCGTGAATTATGTACATTCCCCAGCCCCTAAGATAAACATTTAGACGGGTGAACTCTGAGTAAAGAAGACTATTCTTCACAGTGTGTGTGACTCATCTAACCCAGTGAAGGCCTTGCTTGGACCAAAACTGACCTCCCCTGAGTGAAAGTGAATGCTTCCTGTCTTTGAACTTGAAGTGTAACTCTTCCTGGGGTTAGACCACTGGGCAGAATGTAGACTCAACACACATCTCCACAGTCTCATACAACAATTCTGAAAATGCAATTCTTAGCAGAGCACAGTGACACATCCCTGTATCCCAAGTCATGTGGAGGCTGAGACAGGAAGATCCACAGTTCAAGACCAGCCTGGGTTTAAAAATATTAACACAGAACTGAATGTGCCAAGCTGAACTGCACAGCCTGATCTTCACATTTCTCAAAAGAAGAGTGGAGTGGGGGCTGGGGATATAACTCAGTAGTTACAGCACTGGCCTAACCGTGGACAAGGCCTGGGTTCTATCCCAGCATTGCAAAACTAACTCATAAATTTCTCTATAGATACCCATCCTGTTGATTCTGTTTCCTGAAGAGCCCTAGCTTATACAGTATCTCATCTGTTATTAAAGAAACAGCCAACAGGGTATATTTACCCTCCTTAGCATGGCAACAGAACTAATGCCAGCTTCACAACACTCGTGTGAGCTTAAATAGCCAGTATCACACCCATTTAAACAAATTCACTTATCTGATTCACTCAGTCTTCAACAGCTAAAAATCATGAGTCCTACTTCAAGAGAAAGAAAGGGAAATTGGGGTTGAGAAAGGTCAGTTAACTTCCCCAAACTTACACATGGTAGTAAATTTCAAAACTGACCCCAATTCTTCACCCCTCCCTGTCTTCAAGCTCTTTGTCATGTTACAGGTCTATCCACTCCAACTCAAATGACTTTGTGATTTGTTTTGACCAACGGGATACCAGCAAATGTGTTGCAATGTGTTTTTGTGACGGGGGTCTACTCTTACTCTCAGTTCTACCTTGCATGAGAGCATGGCTTCAGTAGCCTGCTGGGAAAATGGGAGATAGATAGGTGACCAGAGTCCAGGCATCCCATACACCCTTGCCAGTCCATCTGAGGCCACCCCAAGAAATGTAAGGAAACTTAATCCAGCTGCCTGGCTGAGTACAACTCCCCTCCCTCTCCCCCCCCCAAAAAAAACCCTGCTTTGTGTGACCTGGGATTTGACTCCATGATATTGAGTCTAGCTTGATACCAACATCCAGAACCCAGCACGCTAACCAGACCTGCCTACCTTCTCAGTCTGGGCTCTTCTGGCCACATCAGGGAATATAGATGTCACAAAGAAGGCATGTCTTACGGCTAAAACAAAACTTTTAATAAGTTGAACAAAGGTTCTTTTGTAGTTTAGCTACAAAAGAAGCAGCATTTTTTTTTTCTGCTCACAGGATACCTCATAAACAGCAGGCTAAGCACAGGAACCAGCCATGTCCCAGAAAAGTAGGGGTTAGCGACGTGAAAATGAGAAAAAAAAAAACAAAACCAAACTTGATATTTCAAAAAATAAGCATTGAAGTAGTCATGCTAACTTTTTTAGAATTCCTTATGGTTTGGGCTTTTTAGGATGAGTATTACATCTAAAGGGGGTGTGTGGTCCCAGAACCAGCCACAGTTCTGGGGTCCCCTAATAGGTCAGTGTACCTGATAGAGCCACATTTGCTGTCCATGAGCTGCCTGGAGAGACCAGATCTGTGCTCAGCCCGGGAGCCATGAAAAGGAGAGCATGCAGGGAGGGCAAGGAGATCTGGGGGTGGAGGGGACACCCAGGGACACCCAAGGAAAAGGATCTGGGCCCTGCAATCTGTTCCCTTCTGCTTCTGCCTATGAATCATCTACATCCACACTCCCTCACAACCACACATTACATAAATAAGGTACCAAATGAGCAAAATCAAGCCTTCGCCACCGCCATGGATGAACTTGCCCTTGAACTATCACAGAGAAGTTAGGAGTTAGGAGATAGGCTGCTTTGGAGAGTCTGGGATCTCTCCAGAAGGTCAGATTTTGCTTGGCTTCTTTACATGACTGACTAACAGCTTTTTGGAACCAGTCACCTTGCAGGCCAAGTGCTTGGAAACTATCTTCATTGTCAATTTCTCACCCAGTAAAAATCTCAGAGGGAAAAAAAAATCAAAGTAGGCTTGCTTGCACACCAGTGAGAACCCGTAGCGCTGAGCGGTCTATTGCCGAGGACTTGGAACGCGGTGGCGTCCAACTTCAGCTGAGAGTGGGTGTAAGAGGGGGTGATCGCTAATTAAATGACCGAAATTGTTAAGTGCTGAGCTCTTCTGAAAACTCTGGCAGTGAGGCTCTCGGAGGTGTCTCCTCTGTGAGATTTCAAAGGCTGTGGGAAAACCACCACTGCTGGGCTAAGCTGAGCAGTGAGCCACAGACACCACGTGCTTCCAGGAGATCAGGCGTGGACACAAGCAGGGGGAGTGACTCACAGCCAGGTTAGATAGCAGGAGGGAAGAAAGGAGGAAGAGGAAGGAAAAACGAGGGAGGAGGAAGGAGGAGAGCTTGCAAGAGCTGATATTGAGACTCACAGCAGCATGGTCTCACTCAGTCTTCCTTACTCCCCTATGGAGTCGCTGCTATTGCTATTACACAGATCAAAGAACCCTGTGCTTAGGCAACTTGCCTGAGATCTTTCAGCCAAGGGACCCTGACCTAATCTCATGGCCTAAGTCACGGTCGGTCTTCGCCTGACTCCTGTCAACTACATACTTACAATAAGGAGTATTTAGACATTTCCCATCTGGGTAAAAGCACCAAGAGCTGCAAAGTCCTACACTTTGTATCAACACAGGAAATGATTGTTCTCAAAGTACAACATTTATTTCTGAAATAAGCTTTAGCTAACAGAGTCAGCCTCAGCCTGCCTTAAATGAACACTACATGGATTTGTTTTAGTGGAGACTGCTTCCTCCTCATCCCCCGCCCACCAGCTGCTGTTCTTCCTCTTTTTATTTCTTCCAGTTTTTGTTGCTGTTTTCTTTGTTGAGACAGGATCTTGCTATGGAGCCTAGGATAGCCTTGAACTACCATTCCACCTGCCTCACCTCCCCAGGGACAGGATTGCACTAAGTGCTTAAGGACTCCTTCTTTGAAATGTTCTATCTTACTGGTCCTTCATTCAGCATCTGCATTACTTACCTTTCTATTGCCATGAAAAACACCATGACCAAGGCAACTATAGAAGGCAGGGTTTATCTGTTGAGCAGTTCCAGAAGGACAGGAGCTTACCATGACAGAGAAACACGACATCAAGCAGCAAGCATGGCAGCTGGAGCAGGAAGCTGAGGGTTCACATTTTGGATTGCAGGCACAAAACAGAGAGCTCAGTCAAAGTGGTGTTAGTCTTTAAACTCTCAAAGCCCACCTTCAGTGACACACTTCTTCCAACAAGCCTCCCCAAACACCACCGACAACTGACAAAGTATTCAAATGCCCAAGACTACAGGGGACATGTCCTTCAAACCACCACAGCATCCATCCATTCTTCTGGGACATGCTGAGTACCTACTAAGTTCTAGGCACATACTGATTTAAGGACTGAGCAGAAGATATCCCTGCCCTATAGGGACTCACAGTCTATATATGGGGCTGCTCAGGACAAAGCAGTCAGAATTCAGTCTACTAGTGGGACTTAAGTGTCACAACACATACATGACCCAAGGAAAGAATAAACAGTGAAGGCTGTGTTATAGCCAACGTTATTCCAAAAGGGGAAAAACTGAGAGCATTTCCTAAAATCAGGAATGAGACAAGGGTACTCACTTTCTTCACTTTTGTTTAGTTCAACAAAGTACTTGAAGTCAAGCTAGAGAAATAAGACAAGAGAAAGACATACAAATAGGAAAGGAAGAAGTCAAATTACCCTGATTTGCAAACAGAAGAATCCTGTACTTACAAGACCCTAAAGACTCCACCAGAAGTTTAAAACTGATACACACACGGACACATACACCTGAGAGAGAGAAAGAGAGAGAGAGAGAGAGGGAGGGAGGGAGGGAGATACTAATTGAATAGGCATTTCTCAAAGAAATAAATTAAAAAAAAAACAAGAAATACTTTATGAACTGTTCCTCAACCTTTACCATCATGGAAGTGGAAATTAAAACACAGACAGGTTGAGCATAGTGGGATATGTCTTTAATTCTAGCACTCAGGAGGCAGAGGCAGGCGAATGACTGTAAATACAAGGTCAGCCAACCTGGTCTACATAATGAGTTTCAGGAGGCCAACCAAGGGTACTTGTGTAATAGTGAAGTTATTGTGGTGGTCTAAAAGGAAGACATGGAGGCATATTCACAGGTGCAGAAGGAACCACTGTCGTGGCAAGCGTCATACTGGACAGTGGAAGCCCGAGCCTCTCATCTCAGGGATTGTTATTGACACCTAAGCTCCTCAGGGGTTCTATTGATAGCACACGAAGATCATGAGCAATCAGACATCTTTTACATAAAGCCAACACGTAAGGCTGCACCTTCACCAGTGGCCTCTCCTGGCCTCTCCGAACGCCGAGCCCCAGCTGCTCTTTGTGAGCCCTTCATGCATTCAAAACCAGCACCACCTGGGTGACTCTTACAGTACTAAGTTTGGCTACCAGTACAAGATACAACCTCATCCAGTTCCAGAAGACAGCTTCTGTGTGCGGACCCTAAGGAAATACTTTCCATATTTTAAGATAGGGTCGTGTTTGCAGAAAAAATAAGAAGTCAGTTCATGTTTGAGTTCAAAGTTTGGTAGAACATTCCAAAGACTTCTTCATAATGCAGCAACCATTAGTCCTGATTCTTTTAGAAAGTTGCTTTTCCTCAGCATCATCACGGTGATCCTTGTTTGCAGGAAGGGTTCCTTCGTGGGGTGGAGTTCTCATCACCATAGCAAGTTTGTCTTGTCAGGACCGCCTCCCCAATATCCAGACTGGCTTGTCTTTCTCTTAGATTTTCAGGGGAAAAAAAAGGTAAATGAGCAGCTTCTCAGCTCCAAGCCCTGGCTTCCACAGCAGGGGGTCCTGGGCCAGTGGGAAGAATCTCAGGCAGAAATATCCTGGTAGATTGGCATTCTTTTCACCACTGCTATAGGGAAACATGCAGTCTTCTTATAGATCTCAAACACAAGATCTGCCTGAGCTTCACACACACAAAGAGCCATCAGAAAACTCAGTTTATAGAACAGTATTCCGTGGTTTCCATTTCTCTTCCCCGGCTACTACCAGTGGCAGGAGGGAGCTCCATGATCAGGAAAAGTGGTTAGAACCTTGCTTTCTAATGCTCTGACTCCACCAGAAGGACTTCTCAATGTTTTCAGTATCCTTTATCTGTACACGGCTCTCTCTTACAGAGCTTCCCTTTTATTCTGGCTCCCTCTGTGGAGTCTATTCTTTATTCTTTATTTATTAATTTTCACTGCCTTTTCATAGAGGCGTATTTCCTTTCTCACTCTCCTCTTCCTTCAGGAGGCTTCATTAGTACCTTAATTTCTGTCCTTTGGGAACTTCTCTGAGGATACTTTACCAGACCCCGTGAGGTCTGAAGTTTCTTATTCTTCCTGGGCCCCACATTTCAGGTGCCACTTGCAGTTATCTGCCTTCTGTGGTGGCTCAGCAAGGAAGACACCGAGGCATATTCATAGGTACAAACTCTGCCAGACGCCAGCAGAGGGAACCACTATCACGGCACTGCCGTACTGAACAGTAGAACTCCGAGCCTCTCATCTCAGGGGTTTTTATTGACACTGAAGCTCCTCAGGTGTTCTACTGATAACACGTGCAGATCATGAGCAAGCAAACATCTTTTACGTAAAGCCATAAAACCTGAAGACAATACAAAATGCTGAGGCCTAGCATTGAATCTTACCCCTCTCATAATCGGAGATGTTAAGAGAACAAATGCTGGTGAGATGTGGGGAAAGGGAAGCTTTATATATGCTGGTGCGGATGTGAACTGGTATAGCTGTTATGGAAATCATAAGGGAAGTTCCTCAAAAAACTAAAATCGAGCTAATTAATCCAGGCATATCTATCATAGATGTTTACCCTAAGGATTTAAGTCTAGACTTAGACTAGAAATCAGACTAGATGTTTACATTCACCAAAGGCATGAAGAAAATACATGATAGAATTTTATCTAGCTGTAAAAACCAATGTAGGAAAATGGATGGAACCGGAGATCACTATGTTCATAAGTCAGCATAAGTCAGACTGGGGAAGACAAATATCACATGTTTCTCTCACATACAGAATTCAGATTTAAATTTATGTAGATGTATATATGTAAGACATAAAAGTAGAAAGGGACCATAAGGAGTTGGGGGACAAGATATAAAGGAGCAAGGGAAGATGGGAAAGAGAGGTTAATGGAATTTATGTGACACAAAGCAGTGGGGGACCTATTAACTAGGGAGCAAGGGAGAGTGGGGGTGGGGGTTCAAACTAAAAAGGAATAAGCAAATTCGCTAGATCTGAGACCTAAATAACTGAGTCGCCATTTCTGAATGACCAAGTGATTACCAAACTCCCAACCAAGCCACCCACATGCATAAAATAAATTGAAGCATTAAAAATATAGCATTATGCTCACAATTCACTGCTTCCTCATTTGATTCCAACCACACTCCCAAAATAAAACAAAACAGTCAAACATTTCAAAACTGGACTAAAGCCAGTACACTGGGCTTCTGCTGTAGAATAACCAAGACCCTTTCAGTAAGCCTATAAATAAATTTCAGCAGATGCTTGCACTCAAAGGGTCTAAGTGGAAAAGCAACCCACTGGTCCTCAAAACTGTATGCATGGTCCCTTTTCCTTACCTCTCCCCAGCATTAGAAGGCTCTGTTTTGGAAACTTCCAAATGGTAAGTTACCCCCAGAAAGTGCTAGGAAGGCCTGTGCTCCCATGGAGAAGAGAGTAACTAGTCTTAGATGTCTCTTTTACCCTAAGGTTCCGGAGGGATGTAAGCAATGAAAGCCATGGCACCGGCTTCCTGCCGAGCAGCTCTTTCTCTGCCCAGGATGCCAGCTTACAAACCAGTGACGCCAATCTCCACTCCCCTAGTGTTAGAGTGGGCGTGGCACTATTGCCACGCATTTTCCAAACTGTATTCATTCCATTTGAAAAGAGGAAGTTGCCAACACCCCTTTATAGAAGGAGAAGAGCACAAAAAGACCCTGCAGCTAGGGTAGCAAACAACAGGAGTAATGAGAATAAACTAGGACTTCCCCCATTTGTCCTCTACTGAAGATAATGTGCCTGAATATTTAGATGTTGGAGCCATGGCCACTGAATGAAGAGACGATGTCGACGAGGAGCACTGGCCACGCTCCCAGGCCACCACGCTGTCTCAGTCACTCTTCTACCACTGTGAAGGGACACCGGGACCAACGCGACTTTTAAAAGAGGAAGAGTCTGAGGGGTTGCCTACAGTTGCAGGGGGTTAGTTCGTGATCAGCATGGCGGGAAGCATGATGGAATGCAGGCAAACACTGGCCCAGGTTAGCCTCGGGCTAACAATCCTAAGTGCTGAGACTGCACTCGTAAGCCCGTGCAGAGCCTCCGGTGACTCATAAATTTATGCTAATGCCTTTCTTCGGTGTTAAGTCAGTCCGAATTTGAACTCTTTCCCCAGTGAGCGGAGAGGAGTCACCTGTTTTCATTAATTAGATTATCAAATTTCCAGGAAGCCTTTCACTCTTCCTAATTAAGATGCATATCTTACCATAAACGAATAAGTAAAAGTTCTTTCTGTTAATTAATGAATTTGACGGTATCCGAAAACTTTTTTGCTAATCATCTCACTACCTACCAATACCTTTATTGCCCTTATCTTGTGTGTGTGGGGGGGGGGGGTCTGTGTGCGTGTGCGCGTATGTCCGCAGGCCTGTGTGTATGAGTGTGTGGGGGGGGTGTTGTGGCACACGTGCCACGGTGTCCTTGTGGATGTCGACGGCTCCTAAAGGACAGTCTTTAGGAGTCAGTTCTCTCGTTCCACCGTGCAGGTCCTGGGGCCTGAGCTCAGGCCCCGAGGTTTGGCAACAGTTCACCTGCTGAGCCCTCTTGCCTGCCTTCCCTTGGTATTTTTGCTTTGTCTCTACCACTTCTATTTCACGGTCTTGTCTGAAGATGAAGAAATGGAAATGAATTTTTCTTTATTTGTTTAAAATGTTCAAAGATGATTACAAAAAAAAATGAACCATTCACCTACGTCTGAATCAGGATCTACCACTTTTCCCTTCTATTGACACATCCCAAGTGACTTCTCAAGTTCTGATTGAGGCAACTTGTTCTTAGTTCAAGTCCCCTTAGCCCCCTCAAAATGTCCTGAGCAATTGAGCGTTTATCCCCACCACCACCACCACCACAAAAAAGACTCAGAGAAGAGATCAAAGCAGAGACAGCAAGGCTCCACCCGTCCCATGGCTTTGGAAGAGGCTGGGCAGGGAAGGAGCCTGAGGTTTCATTGTCATTCTTTTAAGGTAAGGTATCTTGCACAGTTAGCCTGTGATGACGCTATAATGCAACGTTGGTCTGGCTCTGGACCCTTCTAGCTAGGAAGCTGATAAAAGTGCTGGGCTTGGTGTCATAAGCTCATCATCCCATCTACTCAGGAGATTAAGACAGGAGGATCACAAGTTCAAGTCCAGCCTGATCAACTTAGAGAGGGCCTGGAACAAAATAAAGGTAATTTGTAGGACTGTGTTTTAGCTCTGTGGTAGAGCACTCCACTAGCAGGCATGAGGCGCTGAGATCAGTCTTCAGTGCTGCAAAAATGAAGAAAAAGAACTAGACAAAACAGAATATATATCTTCAAGATGAACAGGCTTCTTTCCTCCAAAAGTCCTCCATTAATTGCCAAGGAATATTCCAAATTGGTTCTGGAAAGCCACATAAAACAAAGGTTCAGGGAAACCTTGAGCTCAAAGGGTTAAACTAAACACCAAGTGAAGAATTCTCAGAAAAATAATTTTTAAAAAAATCAACACATACACACACACAGAGTACAGAAAGGCAACTCTGCATTTCTGCATTCCCCTGGGAACAGAAAGGGCTTGTTGGTCAACTGAGGTCCTAGCCAGTCACCCTCTTTCCAAGTGATTTCTACCTGCCTCCAAGCATCACCAGTCCTACCACCAAACCCATCCCCTAAATGCTGTGAGCCTCAGCCTTCAGGGAGCCAAAAGCCTTTGACACTGCACAACTGGGGACACATCTACCAGCTCCCAACAAGGGCACAGAGGGACGATCCTTGATCATTTCCAGAGAGAGTAGGAGGAGAAGGGAGGGTACAGGTATGCAGTGTGTGCATGCACATGGGGGCTGCATGGTGCACGACTGTACAAGTGTGCCTAACTGGCTTTTTAGATCCTGGAAACCGTAAACAAATACAATTAGCTGAAAGGATGTTTCTCAGCTGACGCATCCATCCTGTCCTCCTACTGATGGTTAAAGATATCAGCGAAGTGTATGTTCTTCATCTCAGAGTCACCAAAACATGCATCCCAAGTGAAAACTCTCATTATAAAACTATTCTGTAACTCAGTTTTCAAAATCATAGTCTTAAAATAACAATTCCGCCTACTCGCGCCACTGAGGGATTTCCTGTTGGTGAAGCATACATAAGCACGAGGCTGCTCTCAACAGACTCACAATCTGAAGAGTGAAGAGCAGGATGCAAACACCGTGTAGTGAGCGAGGAACCGGCATCAGACCCGGCACAGCGCTGTGGGCTCCAGGGAAACACTAGAAAATTCCAAAGAGGAGGCGCTTAACGCAGGACCAAACATCCAAATCAAGCCTGCACTAAAAAGCCAAAGCAAACTGACACAGTTCTGAGAACCCGAAAACACCTTGACAAGTCAGGATGAGAGGGAGAGATGACAGAGTGCCTGCTTTCTTCCTCCTCTGCATGGGATTTTTACACAAAAATCGATACCGTATTTATTCTGTGTAATTGTGCTTCACTAATCAGAGGCCCTGTTTCAGCGTCCTCTGGATTATCCTGTTTCCCTGCCTCATTGACTTTCTGCTTCTACGCCCTGGCAGCGTGCTGCCCTACATTATCAGAGTAAATTTTAACTGAATTTGCAATTTGAAATCATTGATTTTTTTTCCCCAAGTTTAAACAAACAGAAGTAACTGCCAGATATTTCATAAGGAAAATCTTCTGAAAGGGATTTTTTTTGAAAAAAAAATGCTAGAGGGAGGAAGAGAAAATTTTAAATGAATGCAAAAAATAAGCACCGTGAAGAAGGGTGCAGAGTAGAGAGCTCTCACAAAGCTGGGGCAACTGGGGAGAACTTTCTAGAAACAGTAAGAAGAGTACTTTTCTTTTCCCGGCACCACAGGAACCTCGTGGACGCTAGGCAAATGTCCTACCACTACGCTGTGTCCTCAACTGTCTTGTGCTTTGTGTGTGTGTGTGTGTGTGCACACGCGTGTGTGTGCACGTTTGTGGGGAGCGTGTTACACAAATGTGTGGAGGTCAGAGGACAACCTTCGTACCCGTCCATGTCTTTCACCTGGTTGGAGACAGAGTCTCCTACTATTTGAAGCTGCATATGCCAGACTAGCTCCCAGGGGTTCTCCTGTGCCCACTTCCCATCTCACACAGAACGCTGGGATTACAGGTGAACGTACCTCCTCCTTCTGTGTGTGGGTTCACCTCTTCATGTCCGTACAGTAAGCGCTTTTCCCAGTGGACCATCCCCGGCCTGCCCTTTCCAGGCTTTTGATGCTGCATTAAAGAGGCTTCCTAGGTCTGCTTTGGAACATCTACTTAGAGGAAAGGAGCAGGATAGATTAGTGGCCATTCAGAGTCTCCATCACCCCTGCGTTTGTTGCCATGTATAAGGAGGCTGGAATTTTGCTTCCTTTCATGCTTGTGTGTCAGTGGAATGAAACGCCAGCACAGGGCAGTGGAGCCAAGTGCACCCTAGGTAAGGAGATGGCATCAAACCAGGACCCTGCACCTCTGACGCCACTCACCTGTGTGACATCTCATTCACATTTTAGTTTCAGACAGGGTCCCACCAAGTTGCTTAGGTTGGCCTTTAACACACTCTGTAGCCCAGGTTGACCTTGAATTTGTAATTCTCCTGCCTCAGCCATCCTGAGAAACTGGAATTACAGCCTCCACTCCTCTTTTAGCATTTTATTATTTTTAATTAAGTGCAAGGTGGGGTGTACGTGTGTGGCTCAGCAGTTAAGAGCACTGGCTGCTCTTTCAGAGGTCCTGAGTTCAATTTCTAGCAACCATATGGTGGCTCACAACCATCTATAACAGGGTCTGGTGCCCTCTTCTGACATGCAGATAGAGCACTCATGTACATAGATGATAGGTAGATAGATGATAGTGAGGCAGTGGGCAGCTCCCAAGGGCAAGCAGAAAATTCCAACGTTCTAGAGCCCTGTGCAAGGGAAGGGAGGAAGGGTGGGAGAGGTAGAAACTAGCCGGAAGTGGTATCCAACAGGGACGCCAAAGACAGAAGCCAGTGAGCGGGGACTCAAAGCCAGAGACTATCGCCACTGCCGCTGAACTCTTGGTTCCCCTTCTCTAGGCTGAGAAAGGACAATAACTCTGAATAGCCTGAGCTCCCCCGAACACCGTGTAAGTCATACTAACGGGGCCCAAAATTCACTAGCTCCCATCCCACTCGAGTCTTACACAGCTAGTGTTGAAAAGCCCTGGGCAGCCTATTTGAGTTACAAACATTCTGGTGTTTTCCTGGGGCCTTTAGTTGGTATCAGCTTTCCTAGGTGGCCCTGGGACTCTCCTAATCCTGACACACAACACAGGAAAGTCGACAGACACGACTCAGTTCCGGCTACTTGGATCCCCAGGGTGACACCTCTCTAGGTGACAAGGTAGGACCACGGTCTCTGAAATCTGCACTACAACCAAGTCTGCATAGCATTCCGCACACCTCTCCTCCGTCCCACCCTGTGCTGCCCGAGGCACACCCCTGACTGGAAACTGCTCTGTGTGTCCTGCAGGTCTCTCCAGAGCACTCAGATTCACACAGGTCCAGTGGCCCATGAGGGCTCAAGGGAAACACATAATATCAGTTCTCTTGGGGGAGAAAGTATCTTACCCCAGCAAGACTTGTCTTCCCTCAGGAGAGAGATGGGGTGACTCTTGCTGTGCTAACTCCTTACATACAACCAAATGGTCAGACACTAACCAGGAGCCCAGCCTGGGACTTATGGTCCTCAGTGAGCACTGTTCGTGAAGGCCAGCACCAGAGGAGCATGGGTGAGAAGACCAGGCACTGTACTGCAGAGCAAACACAAGCATGTCACCTACGTAACAGAATTCCCTTACAGACAGAGATACGAGAGTCTCTTAGCCGTTCTGCTGCCATAGCAAACGACCATGGACTCAGAGGTTTATAGACAACAGAAGAGTATTCTCACAGTCAAGCTACAAGTCCAAAATCAAAGCTCCAGAAGAGGGGTATCTGGTGAGGCCTACCTCCTCCACAGATGATGCCAGCGTCCCAATGCTAGAAAGGGTCACCCAACTCTTGAGGCCGCCTTCGGAAAGGCAGTAGTCCCAGTCTCTACACTCATTGCGTAGCCATTTCCCAAAGGCCTTGTCTGCTAAGCTCCTTCCTTTGAAGGTTCTATCTGGATTTACAAATCTGGAGAGGTCACAAGCATTTGGAAGGCAGGAAGGGGCATGCCAAGGCACGACAGAGCCACAACAAATCCTTCTGGTGCCATACTCACTTACTAATAGATTTTAAATCACACCCCCCCACACCCACGCACCACGGGCTGCCCACTCAGCACGCTGACATACAGCAGGTTCAGCACATCATAAACTTCCTGGAGAGTAAACAAGCTCCACACCCATGAATCCCAGAGCTGGAATTACCATAGCTCTTTTGCTTGTAAACTCTGGGAACCCGAGGGACCCAGAGGGATGGTTGGTAACTGATATTTATAAACAATCTCCTCCACAGCTGGGGGGATCCTGGCTGGCGCAGCATGAGTCACTGGCTCCCCACAGCCCTCACTTCCGGGCTCCCTGCACACCCTCTCAGCAGTGAGAGCCCCCAATGGTGTCCTGAGTCCTTGGCTGCTAGACAGCCCACTGCCTGGAACGGATGTGGACTGAGCCACACGCCACGCGGTCCTATTACGCTCAGGAACACCCTGCACCAGATTCTGCAGTTCTCGGAGATCTAGAGTGGAGAGGCGGCTTTGCTCCAATGCCTCAGAAATAGAACAGAGTGAAATCTGCCAGCTTGCAGCTTCGAGAGAAGGCAGCTCGCCTTTCATGAGCGAAGCAAGCACCGAGCAAATGACCATCTCTAATGCTCCTATTCATCTGGCATATTATTCCCCTTGGAAGTGAAATGGCTCTTCTTCAGGCCGCAGCTAATGATCATCTTGACCTCTGACGCTCAAACTTGTGAGCAATTAACCATGTTAGGTCGTCAGCTCTGAAGGACGTCGGAGCTTGGAACACCGGCGGCGCGCTGGAATTCCGGAGCTGTGGCCCCGTGGCACATCCCCATAGTGAGCTATTTCATAAGCCCCTTCTCCTTACAGGTCTCAATTCTCCAGGCCCTGGGAAGGCACAAAAGAAAACTCATCTGCTCCACAAGGCCTTAAAGGAAGGCATGAACAAAGGCAAGAGAAAGCAGACAGGTGTGGAGCTGGCTGGGGCTAGTGACTGTTTACCTGCCTGGCTTTCAGGAACATCCATTGACTTCCTCCCAAATCTTCTCACAAACACACACACTTATTTGAAAATCTAAACTCTCAGTAGCAAACATCTATCAGTTGTTTTGGAGCCACTGGGTGGGCAGGAGCTGGGTAGAGCTAGTATTCTGGGACAGCACTTGAAGCACTTGAGACTCCCTTGAAGACTGGTCTCAAAACCAAGGGTTGGGGGCAGTGTGCCCAGAGATGCCCTCCTATAGTTAGGCTCCTGTACATTTGAAAATAGGAAGATCAACAGATAAAGCAGGGGGTGGTTATTTGCATGGTTAAACAGATTCTTGGTGGGGACTAGACTCCGCACTAAACTCTTGTCTCTGGACAGATTGTGGAAACATCTGTTGATGGCAAGCTTCTCTGTGAGCTAATTATGGTGCTAGGCACTTTCAGTTCATTATCTCTTCAGTCCCTTTTGATTGCCCCATAAACAGAGGCCTGCTCAGATCACATGACCTACCTACAGTCACCAGTGTAGATAGGATTTCAACCAGGTTGCTTGGCCTCCAGGCTCCTGTTCTTTCCAAGATCCCCCATTGCTCCACTGGGATGTGGAAGGTTGGTTCGAATTCATGAATATTTAGGACTCTTTTTTGGAGGGAAAAAAAAAAAAAAAAACCCTTAAAATTAGCCACAATGTAATTGAAAGGGGACGGGATTCCAATAAGACAGATGCATCATTTGTACGACAACCCTTCGACACCTCAGATCCTGCAAGCAGGAGCCCTTGGGATGTTTATGGTTGAATCATGCTGACTTTGACCCTGGCATACTCGAATTGCTCCCGTGTGCATGCAGCCCCTCACGAGGGTACAGAGAGGACTTGTACCATTGCGTTTCGCTAAGGCGGCCTACATTCTTCATCGTCCCTGGAACACAACTTTATGGCATCAGTTCTCTTTGCTCACTTTTTCAGGGCTCAAACTCAGGTCCCCTTGACCTGCTAAGGCTAAGTGGTTCTCAACCTTCCTAATGCTGTGACCCTCTAATACAGGTCCTCATGTTGTAGTGAACTCCCCCAAATCATAAAATTATTTTTGTTACTACTTCATAGCTATCTATAGTTATGAATCATAATGTAAATATCTGGTATGCAAATGGTCTCAGGCGACCCCTGTGAAAGGGTCATTTGACCCCCAAAGGGGTCATGACCCACAGGTTGAGAACTGTTGTGCAGCTAAGCCATCTCCCTGGCATTTCACAGCCGCCCTTGCAGCTAACCATGCAAGAAACTTCAAGAAAGCAGAAGTGTCATGCAGGACTCCTAGAGAGACTCTTTAAAGGAAGCTGGCTTGCCTGAGGAGAGACCCTTGAGACTCTTTCTTACTTTATCCTCTGTACAATCTTGAATTTGGATGTGATGTCCAGAGTTCCTACGGCTACTTTTAGCCAAGAATTGACCTTGTGGATGGAAGCACTCCAGAAAAATGATGGAGGAGAAGACCAGTGAAGCACCAGGTCCCAATACCAGCTGTATCAACCGTGGACTGCCCACATTTGGACACTAAGAGTAAGAAATATCTATCTTGTTCAAGTTTTATTCTGTGGTGTTTCCTATAAATAAAATCAAACCTAATTCTACCTAGTAGAAGGTTCTTAGATTACCAAATCTAGTAGTAAACAATTAGCTACCTGTGTGAAACCCACATGATAACACCCTGAGCAGCCAGGAGGCTGGGGACATGGGTCCGCAGGTAAAGTGCTCCCTATCCAAGCATAGAGACGCAAGTTCAGATCTTCAGTGCTCACATACAAAGCCAGGCTTGGCGGTGTGTGTTTGCAATGGACCCCAGGGGCTCACTGGCCAGCCAGTCTAGACCATTGATAAGCTTCAAATTCATTGAGATACCCCCGTCTCAAAAATAAGGTGGAGCATGAATGACAAAAGTACGTAATGTCAACCTCTGGCCTCCATGAGTGAACCTGTCTGTGCACCCTCTACCCTAAACACTCATGCAAGACAAGTATACACATGTGCAAGTATTATACGCATACACAAAATGATAAAACAAAACCTAAACAGGCACGTAAGAATATTATATGGTCTGGTGAGATAACTCAGTGGATGAGGGGACTTGCTGTTGAGACTGAGGATCTGAGTGCCATCACCATGACCCACATGGCTCCAGCCATGGCAGGTGTGTGCCTACATACACGCATATATACACATAAACATGGAGTTATGTATTTTACAAATATGTAATTGGCAATAGAATAGTATATACTAATATCTATCAAATGAAGCTAGGTGTGATGGTACATACCCATAATCCCAACCCGAAGGAGACTGAGACAGGAGGATCGTAAAGTCAAGACCAGCCTGGGCTATGCAACAAGATTCTGTCTCAAAGTATAAGTATTTTTTAAATATATTCACAACACTTTAGTCCTTGATAATGACATGTTCAAACTAATTCAGAATGATCCCTGAAAAAAACGAAAACTGATATTTAGTCATTGAAAAAAAGTTAGTCAAAAAAAAAAAAAAAAAATCAGGGGCTGGAGAGATGGCTCAGCAGTTAGGAGCAGTGGCTGCTCTTCCAGAGGTCCTGAGTTCAACCAGCAACCACATGGTGGCTCACAACCATCTGCAATGGGATCAGATGCCCTCTAAAGTATGCAGGTGTACGTGCAGATAAAGCACTCATATACATACATAAATAAATCTTTAAAAAAGAAAAGAAAGAAAAAAATAAGTCTAGAGTTATACCCCAAAATCTAACAGTGGTTATCTGTGAGTGGCGGGTCTGCAGTGACTAGCCTGCTCCTTCCACAATGTTTATTAACCTCATCGGGTATTGGCATGTGATCTGTGCGAGACAGTAAGTCTCCCCAGAAAACCTATTGACTTCCAATTGATCAGAAAAACTTCAAAAGCCACTATTCAAAGCATCACTGTCCTGTGCACACAGAGGGTGTCCGGAGGAAAGACTAGGGAGCGTATTTACTCCTGCAGATCACAAAGGAATCACTAACTGAATCACAGTTCTGCTCCATTAAAGTTCCTCGAGAGGCCAGAAGGGTTAAATACAAAGGCACATTATTTTTCGGTGTCCATATGTGTTTCAAGGAAGGAGGAAGCCCGCAGAGACGCTTCCAAATGTTCAAAGGACACGTTCCCAGGTCTGCAGCTGTGCTTTATTAAGGGGCTGTAGTCAGTACCCAGAAGAATTTGGCAGAACTTACTTGAGAAAATGCTAACGTGCCACGAGAGCAGATTTACTATGTTCGCTCTTTGGAACATGGATACCAAACAGTCTAATAGAAATGTTCCAGAGTTTTCTGTGGGCCTTTTGTTTACTTGTTATTAAGTTGTGTGGGGTCATGCATGCCATCTGTGGCGGTCAGAGGATGGCTCAAAGGAGCCATTTTCTCCTTCCATGTTCAAACTCAGGTCATCAAACTTGACCCTAAGTGCCTTTACATACTAGCCCTCTGTGGCCTTTTGAGACTTGCTAGGCATTTTCCACTTTCCTGAGATGAGACAGCGGTGGCTGTTCTTGCGGGGAGGAGCCTTGTGAAAGCCACCTGGACAGCTTCATCACTAATGGCATTTGGGAGGCTTCTAGCACAAGCTTTCTGTTTGCAAAGGTCGCAAGTCTTGCTTTAACATCTTTTCCCAAGTAGCAGCAGTGAGCTGGCAGCACGAACACATCAGCGGCCTCTCTCCACCATGGTGGGATAATTTTTTTTTTTAATCAGATGAAAATCAACAGGAAAAAGACGGTTGGGGTTTCAAACAGCTTTATGTTCCCATCTGGAGTCCAAAAAAGGCTCATTTAACTTAACACAGCCACATTTTTCAAACACCTGGTTCTTCGTTGGCATTCTGTTAAAAAAGAAGAAAAAGAAAATAAAACAGTTCTTGCAAAACAAGAATAAAATCTCAGTTGTTGTTTAACTGCACAGCAGCGTATGTGGTGAGGGATACCCAGCGTCTGTGCGTCCAAGCCCTGCAGATACATCCAGTAAGTAATGACTTACCACCAAGACCACCTCCACTGCCCACTGCAGAGTACTCTGGGCTAGGTACTAGCTGGTTAATTTACATTCCACAGCAACTCAGTTAGTCAGGCACCATTATCATCCCCACTTTCAAAGAAGAAAAGTTCAGAAATGTTAAGTCACTGGCCCAATTCTTACAGGTGGGAGGCATTTCTGTCTAGATCCACTTGTTCTCTCCATCTGCCACACCTTATTCTTTTATTTTAGACTTTTTGTGGAGATTAAATACATACTTTAGCTTGTTTTTGTTTCTTACCATGATGTACCTCAGGCTTGCCTCAAACTAACTATGTAGCCCAAGCTGGACTTGAACTCATGACCCTCCTGCTTTGGCCTCCTGAGTGCTGGGAATACAGACACGGACCACCATGGCTGCCCACTTTAACATGTACATTTCAGTGGTATTGAATATATGCATAGTGTTGTATAACATCACAACTATCTAATCCCAACACTGGTTTTGTTATTTCTAAGGCAGGTCTCACTCTATATCCCAGGCTGACCTGACACTCATGGCAGTTCTCCTGCCTCAGCCTCCTGAGTACTGGGATCACAGGCAGGAATCATCATCCCTGGTTCTAGAACATTTAATCATGCAAAGCAAGCTCTCTAGTAAGCAATGACTCCTCATCCCCTCTCCCCCAGCCCTGGGTTCTGCTTTGTTTCTGCAACTGTACCTCTTCTAGGTGCCCCGTTCAAAATATTCTTGCTATTCTTGTCTTTCTGTGTCGGGAGTCAACCACTCAGAACAGTGTTTTCATGCTCATTCATGGAGTAGCACGTATTAGACATCATTCCTTTTCATGGCAGAACATTTGTCTGGCACATGTGTATACCACACTCAGTTTATCCGTTCAGTCCAAAGATACTTGGATTACTTTCCCCTCGGGACACCCTGAATAGTGGTGCAGTGAACCCTGGCATACGAATAACTGTTGGGTTCTTTGCTCTGAACCCTTAGGGTATGTGCCTAGAAATGAAATTGCCATGCTATATAATTATTCTTTGCTTAATCCTTCAGGAACCCAGGTTAACTCCATATACAATTGATTTTTGTGTGTTTGTGACAAGATTTTTTGACGGAGGAGACTAGCCACAAACTCACAATCCTCTGTTTTAGCCTCCCAGGTAACCAGGGTTCCAGATAGGTGCCAGCATGCCTGATGTATCAGTCACTTTCCTCATTGCTGTCATAAATTACTTGGCAAGAGCGACTTAAGAAAAGAACTTGACTCACAGGTTGAGAGTATAGAGTCCGTCATGGCAGAGAAGATCACAAGGTCCAGAGGAAACAGCGGAGAGAGATCAACACTGCTGTTCAACTCTTTTTTTTTTAAATTTATTTATTTTAGTCTAAGACCCTATCCCACGGAATTGTGCTACCCACACTTGGGTGGGTACCCCTATCTTAATCCAACCTGAGAGGCTTACCTTGAGATTTGTTTCATGCTGTTCCTAAGTCCCATCAAGTTGATGATCATCACACCTGATTATGATCCCAATGTGCATATCAAACACACAACAGAGAGGGGGTGGGGGGGGGCTCTTTGGTTCCAAGTAGGAAGAGAAGGGACCGGACAGACTGACCTGTGTTTAGACTATGGGCAACATCATTCGAATGAGTAAGTCCTCTCTCTGAGTTTGGTTTCTTTGTCAAATGGCAACAACAAAGACCTACCCTGAGCATCTGATGATTTGAGTTCAAGCGCTCACGCGCCTGTCTGGAACAGACAAATGGGAACTCCTTTCTGCATTTCCACAAGACAGAGAAAGGAGAAACTTGGATTTTTGACACATAAGTCACATCAGGACAAGTCTGGGGACTTCGGCTACCTCAGGGACAGCAAGATGCATGGCTTCTTGGTTTTTTACCCAGGCTGTCGAAAATAGATAGATATGCTTACCTGCCATGGTTAGCTCTTCCTCTGGCCACAGGGCCATGAGTTAATCAACCCCAGTCTTCAATAAAGCTGTCTGACTGCATGGGGCTCAGAGCACTACACAACCAAATCAATTTACCTGGATGACAGGGCCTGCTCTGTCTCTGTAGATGAGAATGAACACCTTTACTGTGGAGATAGTTTTAATATTATCCGTAGGTCCACACTAGTTGAAGTTCGTGAGACTACTACAGTCTGAGGGGACGTGCACAGACGCCATGTGACCAAGGATTTTCTTTCCTCTGTCCTCCTCCCTCTCAGCCCCAGCCACAGACCAGGGCTGCTCTCTACTCGGAGTCTGTTGCCCTTGAAGAGATGGTCAGATGGTGTCCAAGAGCTATGATAACTTGCACCCAGAGGACCTTTCAAGAAACATGACTTGATAAAGTGATTAACTCTCTTCATCAATTTTGCTTTGGGCTCATATGCATATAATAGCTTTTCATTGCGATTAATGACTATCGGGGCGCTCAACACAATCATTTGCTCGGTCAAGGTCAGTTTCTAGGCTTTCATCCTGCTTTGTCAGTTTCCTTTCACCTTCCTGAAAGATCACCATGGACAGTCCTCTCTTTCAGTAAGGGACAAAGACCTACCGAGAGGAAGAGTGTACTGAGGCTATGAAACAGCTCTGAGGCTTGAAGGCGTGCACCTTCACTGCAGGCAGAGAACAAACACTTTCAAAGCCCAGTTTTCATCTGAAATTTCAAGGCTTTGTCACTACTTACATTTACAGTGGCACTGATCAGGCACTCAGATACACTCGGAGTCTCCATCTCCCCAGACCCTGAGGCCCAGGAGGCTGGATCCCTCATTTGGGATCCCATAAGAAGGTTCAGTGGATCTCTGTGTTTGGGATCTCATAATGAGGTTTAGTGGATCTCTGCGTTCGGCTTCCCATAACAAGGTTCAGTGAGTCATGTTTTGTCTTTTCCTCCTTCCACTAAGTCTAAAGATGCACTTGACATTTAGAGCATGTGAATACAACTTCAACCTCCATCTGTAAGCAGAAAATAGTTCATTAAATGAATGTCTGTTGGTAGTACATCTTGAACATTAAGTCTGGTGTTTGATTCAGCCCTGAAATTCTTCTAAAATGATAACAAGCTGGTTCGTGAGCACTCTCATTATGTTAATCCAGATTCCTTCAGGAACAACTAGGATAAAAGTTGGGAGCTGCAGAATCTGTTGGTAGCGGGAGGTAGGCCCGCTCTTGCCTGTCTGAAGTGCATGTTGCTGTGACCACAGAGCTTCGTTTCTAATCTTTGAGCTGCTCCCTCTCCTCGTTAGACATGTGAAGCTTGCCTGCCTTACATGCGCAGAGTTTATATTTTAGGAAGGGCAATGAGCACGCAGAAATGTGACTGAAATGTTACCGCCAGGCTGACTGGGGAAGAGACAAAACTGTCTGTGTCTGGTTGGGTGCTGTTAAAGGGAGATCATGCTAGGGGCATTGGCTGGTTGGTAAACAAGCAGAAAGGAAGTGGGCCATCAATAGAAACTCAAAGTTCCCTACTCAAACAGACTTTTAAGATAATGGCTAAATAAATATTGTTTAGAGGAAAAACATATATTTACGTGAGCTCGGAGGCATGCGCCCCCCAGTTGTGTGGAAGGTGGAGGCAAAGATGCGAGTTTAAGGCCTGCAGGGAGAATGTTTGTGCCTCTTCACCTGGCGTGGCGATGGAAATGACAGAAACCTCTTCCTAGCTTGCTTTCCGTTGCTATGGCAAACACTACAACCAAGTTCCCTGGACAGAAATCAGGCTAAGAGTGGGGTTGTTGCCGGAATAGACTTGGCCACGATGTTGTGGAAGGAGCATTTGGAACTTTGAGCTGAGTGGGCTTCTTTGCGGAAGCCTGGACCGTGGGAATGCCGAGAGCAGTGCAGACAAGGAGAGCTGGCCAGTGACGTTCCAAAGGGCGGTTTCACAGCCCCCTAGGGCTCTGTCAGGGCCTTTGTGTGGTATATCTGAGGCACTTCTTGTGTTTAATCTCCACTATCTTCCCATTTAAGTAATCTCTAGACTTCTGAAAACACCCAACACAGTGTAAATGCCATGTAAACAGTTGTATTGTTTCAGGAGCAGCAACAAAGGAAAAAGTCTGCTCATACACAGAAAAGAGGGGGGAAGGAGGGAGAAGATAGAGGGATAGAGGGAAAGGAAAGGAAAGGAAATGGAAGGAATGAAGGAAATTATTTATTATTTATTTATATTATATATTCATTATGAAAATTATTTATTCAATAATTTTTTCACACATACCTTTACTAACAAATAAACTTCATTTTAAGTTACAGATACTGAATACCAGGCACCAGTTTGTGGTCTAAGATTAAGACAAGAATCCATCCATAGAGCAGTTCCAGCTAAGAGCCACAGAGGCCACAGCTGGTGAAGCACAGTAGACACACTGAAGCTGGTGTGGGGACTGAGAGAGGGGCCTAGGGGTCAGGAATGCCAAGAAAAGTTTTTCACTGAAAGTGATGTAAGCTGTGATGTAAGCCGTGCTGACTCTTGGGGGAGGGTCAGCCTTGGCTCTGAGCTCTGCAGAACTGGCAGAGGAGAGCTGGGAAGAGTAGGACATAAACAAGAGCTCAGAACCTGGGAGCCCGGGCAGAGGAACATGAGGCCAGAGACAGAAAACAACACCTTGACATCTCTTGGGTTTGGCCTTTAACATGAAAGTTCTAGAGATTTCATGATAAGATCAGCCTTCTGGCTGCTCCAGAAAGAATGTGTAAACTCAGTATCACAACTGGGTAGCCAAAAGAGATGGCGCAGAAGGGATGAATAATTTACTATTACATCTTAGGAAGCACAACCCCCCCCCCGACCCCCCAGAGAACTTACTTTAGGTCAACTTGTATGACAATACAACTTTACGGCCCACAGACTTTCTGTGGTAGAGAAGAAAAAGAGAAAGTGAAATCTTCAGTGGTAGTGGCTGTATGGCCTCCGTTCACGAAGGTATGCACATCCTACAGTGTTCACCACAAGCATGCAGGGTTGGTGTGACTATCATCCCCTTCAGACAGATAGAAAGCTGAACCTTTGGAAGGTGAGGTGATTGGTCCACGGCCACACAGCTACTAAGAGACATCTGTGAGACTAGAATCAAAGCTTCTAGAATCCAACGGGTGTTTCCATGCTGCTTGGTTAAAAGGATGGGACAGTTGACATGTGGAGAGAAGAAAGCAGATCCTGGTGTTGTAAAGATGGCAAAATGTACACAAGTTTAATTTTGATTTCTTGCGAAGTTCCACTAAGTTTGCTGTTTAAAAAGTACAAATCCTTTGGGGTGGAGAACACAATCCTGGTGGGTAGAAGGCAGGTGACTAGCAGCCTAGAGAATGCTGATTCCTGAGTAAAGTTAGGGAGTGGAGCACAGGAAATCAAATTCACTCATGAGGAAAGCCCTCACGTGAGAGGCAAATCTGGGAGGTCAATGACCAGACGTGTATTTCCAGAAAGAGAAGATGGAGGAGGGAGAACGCATCTGTCTGTTTCCGGTCACTGTAAGAAATACCTGAGACAATCAGCTTACAAAGATGAAAGGGGGATTTTTGGCTCACAGTTTTGGAGGCTTCAGTCCGTGCTCAGTTGATCTTGTTGTTTGGAGCCATGTCAGGCCATCATAGCGGGAGCACTGGACAGAGAACAAGGCCACTTACCTTGCAGCTGGGAAGTAAAAGAGAAGGAGCAAGAGATACCAACCAGTCCACGCTGGTGTGTGAAAAACCTCCAGAAAGCTTCCTTAAGAAAGATAGCTGACAGAACACGGGATGGTTAGATGTATTAAAGGCAACTTGAACTGAGTTATACAAAATGTGGTTTGCCAACAGGTACTTTGGACAAATGGTTTGTTCTAGAAATGTGTTTTCACTGTGTTTTTAGCTTAGTTTTCTACCTGTCTGCAATAGATTAGACTTTTTTTCTAAAGGGATTAATCATTCATCACAGGTAATTTTAGAAGCATTAGTTTATACAATGGGTTGAGTCAGAAATAATACACAGAAAAGTAAAACAAATTTTAGGGAAAATGATTATTAACTTGGGGAGAAAAACAAAAATTTGTTCAGGAAAAAGAAAGTAATTATAGTTTTCTACATGGCTGAATTCTGAATATCGTATATAGTCATAATAATGCAAACACTGACTGTTGATTTAACTAAAATTATGATAAATTATCTTTGAAGGATGAGAAGTGAGCGTGTGTGGCAGAGAAGGAAAGGCAGGAATCGAATCCTATCTTCCCTGGTGAGCAGCCAATGGATGTCGCCAAACAGGGAAGAATTAAGAGGTAAAAGCAGCACCGTGTTATTTATAGATACGGAAGGACAATTTTTAATCAGCTATATGAAAGTGGTTCCCAGTAGGGAAGAGAAAAGCAGAAGCAAGGCAGATGGGGACAACTGGCTTTTTAACAATCCTGAAAGAATTATTTACTTTTGCAGCCTGTGACCGTACCACTTGGGACATGGAGGCAGGAGAATCGGAAACTCAAGATCACCCTTAGCTACTTACCAAGTGTGAGGTCAACTCGGGCGAGTGAGATTCTGTCTTAACAAGCAAGCAAAAGAAACTAGTTATCTCCTTGAACTGTGCGCTTGGATTTTCCAAATCAAAGTCTGAATCCAGTTAGTGCTGGCGCACACAATTCTGAATGTGCTTGAATAGACGGTGGGATTCTAGAGGCTGGACTCAGTAGATGGCTGGCTGGGTAAGAGTGCTATGCAAGCATGAAAACCTGAATTCAAACCCCCAGCACACAGGTAAAAGGCTAGACATGGCCACACATGCCTGTAACTCCAGTGCTACGGGAAGTGGAGACAGGAGGATTGCTGAGACTTGTTGGTTGTCACCCTAGCTTCATGAGAGACCCTGTCTCAAGGGAGTAAGGCAGAAAAGACCCCAGGCATCCTCTCTACCCTGAAAGCACATGGGCACATATGTGTGTGTATACTATGTACACACACACACACACACACACACACACACACCAAAAAGATTGCCTAGACCTCAAGAATATTAAAGTCCATCACATAGCCCAGCATGTCTTGTCATCCAGGACTATAACCAATGACTTTCATTTCCCTGTATTCTGAAAGAAATCAGAAAATAGGATTTATTTACAATTTGGCCAGACAGAGAAGAAAAATAAAACAAAGCTATTTCTTCTCCACCCTGTCTGTGGCAGTCTTACAATTATAGATAACTATGAAACACAGGCCAGAAGGCAGGTAGCTCCGAGACAGTTTAACCGCCCTTTCCTGCAGAAAGGAAACTGGACCTCAGGCTGCATCCCTTGTCCCCATTCTCAGCAGGCTGCCCCCACTGTCTCTGTGCTCACCATGCTGCCTCTGTTCTCAGCACAGAGGGGCACAAATGTCTCTCTTTAGAATTCAGAGCATCTCCTCTGCTCCTACAGGGCACAAGTGTCTCTCTTTAGAATTCAGAGCATCTCCTCTGCCCCGCCAGGGCTCCAGCCCATTTTCTCTCAGCATGGGATCGCAGTTACAAATATAATAATCAATACTCATAAGGGGAGGCTGTGTTCCAGATAATCTGCTTAAGAAAGCAGCTAAGTGTTTGGCATGTTCCAACCAGATAGAAAACATCACTTTCTAAAGCAAATCTATCGGGGCTCCAGGTGATATATAGAAAGCTGACCTTGACTGTTGGGTTACAATTCTCAATGAACAGTTCTAAGAAGACTGAATCCAGTGATTAATTCTGACAATTTCAAATAATCTTTGAACATATATCTGTCTCCATCTATATACTAAAAGACATGGACTCTTGGAGATGAACTCCTGGAGATGTTTGATTAACCCTGTATTACAACACAAACGCACGAAGTCCCTCGTATATTCCCTTAAATGTTGCCAGGTTTTAAAATCTTTGGTACAGGCTTTAAAATATTATGATGCTATCCTAAGCTTATCGAGGTTTACAGATGGCATTATACCATGATCCCTATTATTATAGTTAGGCGTTGTTAAGCATCCAACTGCATTCGAGCTGCTGGAACAAATACTTACAAAGACAGATAGCCTTCGTCTGAAGGGACTCCACTTTCAATAGATGGTAGAGTAATTTGAAGGGAAAAGAAAGAACAGAGAAGCTCAGAAAGGCAGCAGCATTTTATCCATGTTTCTCTGGAAGGGATAAGATGATTTAATGCTGAAGAGGGCATGTCTTTGCTTGGAGAATCACAAAATCAGAGAGTTTAAGAACACGAGAGAGCCTTGGGAGCCACCTAATTCCATGAGCTGCAAGGATGAAGGAAAGAAGGATATGCCCCATGAATACATAGGTAAATTTTTCCTGAATTTTCCTAAAAAAAGTTTTAGGTGTTCATAAAATTAACAAGTAGTTTGCTTATGTAATCTCTCTCATCAGAACCATTTTTACGTGTTAGAACTAATAGAACTCAGGCTTCTGGCATATTTTACCTTTTCATTTGTAAAATGGGAAGGAGCCCCGGGAGGAATCCACATCTGTCCCAGGGGCAACTCGCGCAGTGGCAGAGCCTGGAAATATTTCCCATCTCCTGGCCCTGGGCTCTTCATCTACATCCTAGTGCCTCTAATACCCATTTCTGTTTCCTAATCACCACATTTGGCCAATTGTAGTCATACACACAAGAAGTAAATGCTTTAAAAATGGTCAGTAGATTTTACACACCGCATACATCTTCCCAGTTGTCCAAGCCGAAAGCCAAGACAGCATCAACGACCCCTCATTTCTCTTCCACGTCTTCCTCCCAGCCACTCCCGGTGCTTGGGGAAGAGCATCTAGGTCAGCTCCCCATTGGGCAGGGAACTGTGCGTGGCAGCATGAGTATCTCAGTGGCCTAGAAGTGGGGAGTGCAACTCCAAATCGTAGCTGTGTAGTTTGAGGGGCCCCGTCTACTCGGGTGTATCTGGTCCCTTGAATGCCTGCCAGGAGAGAATTTCAGGACAAGCAGAATGAAACAAAGTTGGTGAGTCCCTTGACTAAGGAGGAGGGCTGTCACATCCTAAGAGAGAACGGAAGCAGGAAAGGAGAGGACTGTATAGCTGGATGTCTCAGCGGCAACTATTTATGCCGTGAGGGGATTTTTGAAGCTATTTAATGGATGTGCTGGTGTGCTATTTTTCTTAGTCGAAAACTTTTATTCCTGAAGAGAAAGCTTTCAGGTACATCATGTGAGCTTACAGATAGGAAGGGAGGACAGGACTGGAGATACTACGTTGCTCACGGGAATCCTATTTATACGTAGGTCACAAGGAGATAGACTTGGGACACGGTTCTTTAGCCACTTTAGACGCTCACTTGTGATACTCGTTAGAAAGGGGAGTTTAGTTCTCAGGCGTGGTGGCCACTTGGTATAAATCCCCAGGTGCCAAATAGCAAGAAGCTCAAACCAGAACCCGGGGAGGGCAGGTGCCCTTCCTTTTCCCATGTCCCTTCTAGTTCCCAACTCGCTATCCCACCTCCTGGCCATACGTGTTCCAGCATAGAGTGGGTCCAATTCACACCTATCCTCTTCCTGGGCAAGCTTCCATGTCTTCAGGAATCAGGCACAAGCCAGCTTAGCACCAGCCCTGGCTGAGCGACTGCCTCTACCCACCGTCTTCTAACCCAGCCAGACAGCTATCGCCAGCCCAGTACTCACCCACGGGGCTCTAGAACTTCCCTGGCTGCAAGCAGAGACCATCCAGGGCAGACTCCTGTTTTGGCCTGTGTCGTCACTAGCATCGCTTGGGTCTCCATGCACATCTGAGACTATGCCGCTCCTGTTACTTTAAGACTCACGCACAACCCACGTTAACGTTGGCCCAAGCTTCATGTACACTACTCTAACCCGAGGCAGCCCAGCAGGGTACAAGCCCCATTTGGTAAGCAGAGAGGATAGCAAGTTTGTGACTTTGCTCTGGAACTTAGCACTAGGCTGGAGAAACCACAACTAAGATCCTAATGGTCTCCAGCGGAAGACAGAGCCACTCCTTGGAAATAGCTCCAATATGAAGGGAAGAGCCTCTAGGCCAGCTAGCAACTCTTACGCTGAGCCTTGGGCCAGGAGTCCATATTTGCAACAACGCATATTTGCAATAACACAGAGCTGTATAGGCCTTAATCCCTTGCTGGCCACAGGTGTAACAGGGTGCGAGGCCTAGTCCATCCACACTGACTCTGCCCAGAGCCGGGCAAGAACCTGCAGTGCTTAACCAAAAGCTTCTAACTGAAGACCAGGCTAACCAGATGTAAGCATTACACAATGTGCACATGCATCAGAACATTATGTGGTGCCCAGTTAACATACACAGTTTTATGTTTTTATACCTCAGTTAAAGGACAGAAAAAAAATTAGTATGAATAAATTAAAGTAAATAAAAATAGAAAAAAATTAATTAAATTAAAATGCAGTAAACAGAGCATGAGTCTTTGATTTGTTTCAGACTTAGGATTTTTCTTTAACTTTTTAAAGATATACTAAATTTGAACACGTTGATGAAAGATGGTGGGGATGCTTAAAAAAAATACGGATGCCAGGCACATACTCCTGTAATCCCAGAGCCAGGAAAGAGGAGCGTGATGTTGAAGCCAATCTAGGCTACCCAGAAAGAACCTGTCCTAAAATAAATACATAAGTAAATAAACAATATATAAACACACATGCATGACTTGTGGTATTTAAATCCTGATTTATTACATTTATAAGAAACACTTAAATATTTAGGAAGTAGTTTTAACGGAATTGTTAGGGTCTAAACTCTGACAGCCAGAGTGAGCTATGCTCAGGTGCCTGCCGGTCCTCTACAGCCAACTCTCAATGACGAGAAGCAGAGGAAGGGAATATATGCAATGTGGCACAGTGGGAAGAGGAACAAATACATAGGTCCAGTGACATGCTCCCACGTCTATCCTTAGGGTTCTGACATGGTGTTTAGGTTTAAACAGAGGGCAAGTATGCATAGCTAAGCAGTGGTCCCACCGATCGCTGACCCTCCACGGCTTTGGCTGCAGCCTCTTCAGCAAAGGTGGACTGACCAGTCATCATAACCATGGCATTTCTTTTCAGAAGACAATGTCCTCCTCTGGCTGGTACCAGAGCCCAACCTTTTCCTTTCCCAGCATGGGGTTTCTGAGTAAATTCCAATTCTTTGGGGACCATGGTTTCAGTAGTCCGGTAGCCAAAGGGATGGCACAGATGGCTCCTTCTAGAACAATGGTTCTCAACCTGTGAGTTGTGACCCCTTTGGGGATCAAACGACCCTTTCACAGGGGTGGCCTAAGACTATGTGCATATCAGATATTTACATTACGATTCATAATGGTAGCAAAATTACAGTTATGAGTCGCAGCAAAAATAATTTTATGGTTGGGGGTCACCGCGACATGAGGGGCTGAGGGTCGCAGCAGTAAGAAGGTTGAGAACCTCTGCTCTGTATCTTCCACTTCCACCACGAACTTTTAAAGTTTCGAGTTTTCCCAACTAGACATTCCGTAGTGCTTTTTAAAAAGTCAAATATACTGAAGGACTTTGCAAATAGAGTATAATGTTTAAGGTAATTTAATTAGTATAATTAAAGGAATTTTAATTAATTATAAATTATAATTGTAAATGTAGCATACTGTTTAGGTTAATTTAGCTAATTAATATTGCAATCGGGGGATGGTTTTCAGAGGACCTATCTAATCCACACTAAAGAAATGTTTGCTTTTATCAGCAACTCTAATAACTACAACTGTACACAGTAACAGTTGTAGTTAGAAGAAGTTCATGAAGTTCTGACATTTCAGATCGTCTTGTAAAAGAGACTTCTTAGGTCAAGGCAATGGTGGGTTGGCGATGGGTGGGCTCACACCTTGGCCAGGAGGACTGCTTGGCTATGCATACTTCTCGCCCTCTATTTAAACCTAGCCTTCATGCCAGGATTCCAAAGAGCATCTGGGATCCTCACTGGACCTCTGTGTTTGTTCTTCCCAGTGTCGCCTCATTGGATAAATCTCTTTTCTCTGCCTGATTTTCATGGTCACTTGTGTCTTTCATGGTGAGGACAGGCGGTAGGACCCAGGCGGGCTCTGACCCTACCGACTCAAGAAAAAGCAACTTCTGTTAACAACAATTGGCGCAAACCATCAAGGCATGACGAACAGCTGATAACTTTCACAGGTTTGTCTCTGCTTCCAACTTAGGACCAACCAGAAGCAGCCAGGCATGCTCCTGTAACGAGGACATCAGGCGCCTAGCCATAGCCTCCGGCGGAACACCTGAGGAGCATCTTCTGGAGACAATGTACGGTTTTCTCCTACCTGTCTTCAGCCTCTACCAAAATTCGAGGGCGGTGTCTTTGAGTAGATACATTTTCCTCATTGGCTAGTCTTCATTTATTGCCACACTAAAATGCTCTCTCAGACATTAAAGATCTAAACTGATCCAAGCATTGGCCTCTCCAATATCCTCACACTTTCTTTCCCAACTTGTCTGGCCACCCTCTCCACAGTCAGGCTAGGAGAAAATTCCGTCAGTTCCTAGTCCTCAGAAGCTCCCTGACACCCCCACTGTCTGCCAACTCCTCTTGGCCCTTCAGTAAACATGACTTCCGCCCCTGCCTGTCCTCTACCCACCAGAACTTAGCACGTGACTGTTAACTTGTCTTATTTGAGCCTTACTTTCTTGTTACGCACAACCTTCAGAAAGGAAGTGTGCGCCTCTGCTTTGCTCACTGTACCCGCAGCTACCAGCCCTGTGCCAGGCACAAGACAGACCCATCGGTGGGAATCCAGGGCTCTGTGACCAAGGATATTAATTGTTTTAATGACCTTCCCTAATAATAATGTAAGGATTTTTGCATGTGCAAAAATAGATACTTACATTTCATTTATCAGTAGTGTGTGTGTGTGTGTACATGTGTGTGTGTGTGTGTGTGTGTGTGTGTACATGTGTGTGTGTGTGTGTGTGTGTGTGTACATGTGTGTGCCCATGCACATGGAGGCAAGAGGTTGACGCTGGTGTCCTCCTCTATTGCTCTTTACCTTATTTTTGAAACAGGGTCTGTCATAAAACTTGATGGTCATAGATGAAACTGGACTGGCTGGCCAATGAGATCTCAGATCCACCTGTCTCTGAGCCACACACGAGAATTACATTCTCTCCCTCTCTCTCTCTCTCTCTCTCTCTCTCTCCCCCCCCCTCGTGTGTGTGTGTGTGTGTCCGTGTGTCTGCATGTGCACATGTGGCTTGGGCACATGAGTGGAGGTCAGAGAACTCGTGTCAGCTCTCTCCTTCCACTGTGTCAGTGCTGGAGATTGAACTCAAGTCAGAGGAAAACTTTTAGTGCCCAGATTTCTCCTTTGACTGTGCAGGTACCAGGGGATGAATTTGGGTCTTCAAAGTTGATAGGAAATGCCTCTACCTAATGAGCAGACTTGTCAGCCTCACCCACACCCAGCTCTCGGTGAGTGCTGGGGATCCGAACTTGGGCTTTCATAGCAAGCACTTCACCCCAGGGCCAGCTCTCTAGTCCAGGATGGTATATTTTAGCTGCTTCAATTCCTGCAACATTTTCTGCATGTACCAAATGCCAGTCCCAAGCAAAGGGCTTAGAGCAGAAGAAGCTAACAAGTGTCTAGCTGTCCCTGATCCCGTTGAGCGTGAGTGATAAGATGATTAGGAGGTGTCCCCTGACAGCAAGAGACTCATGCTGTAATGGTAATGACAGGCTTGAAGGAAAAGAATCAAACATATAGAGCACAGTAGCTGAGACACAGAAATATCTGAGGTGTAGAAGAACGCACAGTGTGCCCACACAAGTCATACCCTTTTATCTTCCCCTCTAACAGGTTTCCCTAAAGACTGTGTGCAAAGTAAGTACATGGAAATCACATCGTTTGAAAGGCCTACTGGCGCCTCTCTGTTGAAAGAGTTGTTGCAATGACACTTTCAAAAATCAATTCCTAATTTACTTGTTTTGTAAATTTGACACTTAAGTAGAACAATCTTTTTTCCCAAAAAGCAGATCACAGTTTCATTACATTCCAAAGAGTCGAATGGCCATGCTAGGAGAACATAGGACACTGTAAGAAGAAGAGGAATTTTCTAGCTGAATTTCTCTAAAATACAGTCCGGGCCAGGGAGATGTTTCAGTAAGAGATCTTGTTGCATAAACCCTGATGGCCTGAATTCACTCCTTGCATTTTTCAGTAGAAGAGAATCAACTCCTGAAAGTGGTCCTCTGACCTCTGCACACACGCTATTGCATGTGCGTGCCTGTGTGTGTACACGTGCAGACACACGCGAGTGACAAAGATTTTAAAGTTTTAAATATAAACGTGTGCCACTTAACAGCAGGCATTTCTTAGGTGACTTTGCCTCTGTGTGATCATGTCTACACTCTAGACGTGACAGGTCAGTTCCTCCACAAGGCTTCGCTGATGCCATCAAGGGCATGGAAAGCAGGAGACACAGAAGCTGCTGCCAACGTCCCTTGGAAATTTATTTAGGTAGACTTTCTTTAAATGGAGAAAGCATACATTCCAAAATAACAGTGCTAAGTGGAGTAAATACATTCACCATTAACAGATTCTCGTTGTCCCTATGGAGTGTTTCGCGCTACACATACAGGTACGCCTTCTTCTGCAGGACCGGCAGCACTGCAGACAGGAGGAAAGCACTGTGCTACCAGTGTCTTCTCAGCTACGAAGTCGCTAAGTAATAGACATTTTTCAGCTCATTATAACCCTGTGGGATATTTGATCTGATGGGAACCGAATCATATGAGTACGCCTGTTAGAAGAGGCCATTGAGATGCATGGAGGGAAGTGTGTGTGTGTGTGGTGTGTGTGTGTGTGTGTGTGTGCAGGGTTGGGCCTCAAACTCATGTCACTTTCTCAATGGCAGCTCTGACCGTGCTTCAGTTCTGCTAACGACACCGTGGTGCCTCGGAGTGAACTCTGTACGCACACTGGATGCCCTCACGTCCTACCTCTCAGGGAGACAGAAAATCCAAATGCAGTTTTCAGTCAAGGGAGACACCTTCCGGGGCCTTAAAGTCCAGATAGCTGGAAGCAAATGCTTTCCTTATCTTTAGACTTCAGTCATTTTAAAATCTCACTGGATCTTCCTGCAGGGAAAAGAATGTAACTGGAAACGAGATACCTTTGTGATATAAGGTCTGTCAGCCACAGACAAGAAGCAAGAAAGCTATGCTTCCCGTTCAGACTGGGACTTCTCAATGACTTCAATTGCCATAGCTTCTTTCTAATCTGGAACTTGGGATATCTGTGGAATGTAGCTGTAAGTCATTCCAGTGGAGATGGGAGGGGCTAGGGTCCAGTGGAGATGGGAGGGGCTAGGGTCCAATGGAGATGGGAGGGGCTAGGGTCCAGTGGAGATGGGAGGGGCTAGGGTCCAGTGTGTGTGTCACCTGAAAGCTGAGCAAGGAAGTGCAACAGGGTGCTCGAAACAGAAGAGATGCATGAATACTACCCAGAGGTCCCAGGCAGGGCTAAACCAATAGGAAATGGAGGGCGATGGGACTTCATTAATGGGTGGCTATTCCTAGAGGTGTGGGATGGGTCATTTTAAGAACACCTGTGAGGATAGGGAATGTATGTATACATTGTATGTATACATGTATAATGGTCTGTGGCACAGACCGTTACGTTTTGTTCTGGTCAGCAGCTATAGGGAGGGTTGGGGTTTAGGTGGTTATAACCACACAGGAGGGGAGTGTTGCCTAGGACAAAGCTTAAGGGATCTCACTGGATTTCTGACACTTATATTAGACCTCAAAATGGCATTGAGGCAGCAGCCATGTTAAATAAATTTAATACAAATGAGTGGGATGAGGTGAGCATGTCTGAGCCCTGGCTTGACGCTACTAAGCCTTACACGGTGTGCACGCAGCTTCCCACTGCTAGAATCTAGGCGTGCACTCCACAAAATGACGCAAAGATCAGCCTTTCTGTACCGCATGATAAACCAGGCGTCAATGGAGAATCTGAGCAGCCTCTAATTCATCGTGCTCACGTCCTTAAACTGGATGTGTCACAGCGGACCCGGCAAGCTTTTTAAAGCTGGGTAGCATCAAACACAGAAAGGCCATTTTCATTTTCCCATGTCTTCAGACTGGTATGAACAACATTCCATCCATTCATGCAATACCTCTTTTAGTTCCCACTGGGTGCAAGACCCCACAAGACAGGTGCTGCGGGCAGAAGGGGTGACCAGAAGCCTTCCATCCTGGGCTTTACATTCTAGTTCAGAAGGAGGCCAATATGGAAAGCAGGAGAGAAGTTAGATGTTTGAGCTTTACGAGGAAGACTAACAAGCAAGATCTTTGTCAGAGGAGTGTTCTGGGAAGTCAAGCACAGGGCCTCCTGGAGGATGAGTGAGCCAGTCCTGTGCAGAACTAGGATAAGAGCGGCCCACTAGGAGGAGGTTCCAGGCCAGAAAGGCCCTGAACATAGTAAGAACTGGTTAAGCCCAAGGCAGCTGCTTGGAAAAGACCTGGGGCACAATAGGGATTAGGGTTAGCAATGTGACAAGAGGCAGGAGGCCAGGCAGGGCTGCGAGGGATCCTGCCTTTTCTACAAATGGGTTCATGAAAACTCTACCAGGAGGGAGTACGAGTGCAGGAAAAATGAGGAATGGCAAGCGTACAGAGCAGTTCGTTCTTTTATGGGACCCGAAGAAATGACACGCACGGTCGTGCTTTAAAATAACACGTGGAACATGCTTTAGAAGTAAAACGCAGGAGCGTTTTTAACAGGGGAATTAGCAGTATACATTTTAAGAAAAGAGAAGGGCAAGAGAGAGACTGGCAATGCGCCTTACCTGTGAAAAAAACCACACCAAGAAGAGAAGGAAGGAGATACTGACAATGTACATTACCGAGGGAAGGGCCCACGCCAGAAAGAAAAGAGAGAGCAAATTGCTCTGGCAAGAAGTTTAAAAAGCCAAATGCAGCTTCTTTTGGTATGTAGATGTTGGTCCGGCATCCAGAGGAACCGGTTTGATCATGCCCAGGGAGGAGCCTGGTGTCCTTCCTCCTTCGACTTACAAACTTCAAGGTTATCTTGTTTACTATGAAAGAACATTTGACTCAATAACCCATAATTGGTTGAATTTCACCGTTAGCTGAATAATATCTCCATCTGCCTCAGAGCAGAGCAGGGTGCCATGTAGGCACCAAAGGGTTTTTTTGTTGTTTTTTATGGTTTTAGCTCTTTGGTGCATATTTATGTTTTCTCTATCTAGGCTCTCTTTGCTTCAATCTGTTAAAGATTTGTCTCTTCTGGGGAGAACCAACGCCCACTCCAGGAATAGCCTTACAATGTACTATCTGTATGCATAGATTGCTCTACACATGCCAGGACAACAAAAAGTTGTCATGCAAATGGATGAACTAATAGTGTGTAATATTAAACAAGGCGTCCACTCTCAGAAAGAAAAAAATAAAAGGCCTGTTCTTCCTCACATGCAGATCTATATCTATCTATACATGTATGTAAGCAAACATGGGCATAGCATGACATTTGGAAAGGCGAACAAGGAAGGGAGGTTTTTAAAAAGACAGAAGTTTTTTACCAGTGAGTTCACATAAACAGCATACTTTGTGTGGGTCCTCTGAATGCTCTCTGAAGGCACAACACATTTTCAATGCAAAGTAAGCCCTCATGTGGGCAGTGATCCCACAGGTGATGCCATGAGGGCCTGATACTTTCTGGGAGACCAGCGTTTTAAATTATGGTTTTCATGGACTACTTCTGTAGAATGTAGTTCTTTG
>JAMJFZ010003726.1:0-63855 GCA_026225945.1 Cricetomys ansorgei | reverse complement strand
TATCTGCTGAGGCATAGACATTTATGAAAGCCCTAGGTTAGGCGAGGCCTCTGGGATGATGGCCTTTGACAGGTCTTCAGAACCATGAAAGCCTCTTCTGCAGGCTAAGCTGAAAGTCCAAGCTAGTCTGGAACCAGCTTTATCTCACTCCACACTGGGGGTAGGCCCAGGACAAGCCTTGCACTTCACTGGCTTGTACACAGGAAGCTGATGGCATGGATTGCTTCTGGAAAGAGGAGTTTAGCATCCAAGAAGGAGGTTGGGAAGAGAACTTTCACTGTGCCAACTGCATCTTTAGAATTTTGTCTATGTACAGGTATTCCTTGTTTTTAAAAAGTTTAAATCCAGCTAGCCAAAAATTAAGAAAGAGAAACGGCTTCATATCACTTCTCAGAAAAACCTGTATGGAAAAATGATGTGCCATTTTCCTTAGAAATGCAATTGGCCTGAAGACCAGGCGACCACAAAGGCTCTGCCCTGATCCAAGAACAGGGTCCAGATATGGCTTGTGGGAAGCTCACCTCTACAGAGAAAGAAGGGTACAGGAAACTCATGATTGTATCAGTGGCTATCCTGTCATCAGAGTCTTTGCTTTCTACAAGTGATGAAACCTTTGATGACCATCTCATCATCAGCCATGCCCAGTTTGTAGATGTAAGAGTTGGAATCCATGCTGAGATCCACTTCTGATTCTGTTACAGAGTGGGAAGAAAGGAGAGGTGAGTTCTTGGCAAACACAGGGTTAGGTTAGCTCTGGGAATAGAGCTGCTCAGCCTCAGAGAAGTCCTGTCCTCTCTTTGGAGAGCCTGCACCCAGGATCCAAACGGACTTAATGATTAACTGAGACCTCCCGGCCCATTCCGAGCACCCATCGTCAGGGTGGTCTGCTCATACTGAGGGCACCCACAGTCCACTGATGAGAATGGGCATTCCAAACAAAGTCTCTACTGATGTGGCAACTTCTCATGACACCATTAGCACCCTTAATTTGTGAGTGTGTGTTAGACCCCAGACTCCTGGCCTGTTCATCTATTTGGCCCATTTTTCTTCTGTGCCTGGATTTCTTATTACCACTAAAGTGTAATTGCTCAATAAATGCTATGTCTATCCAAACATGAAAGGTTAGAGCGTGGAAGTAGCCCACAGAGAAGAAAGAAATGTTAGATGGTGGTGATCTCTCGGTCTCTCTGTGGCTTGAGGCCTCATTGCCCTGTTTCTGGTACCTTGACCTTTGATCTGCAAAGTCTTCTGGATGATTCCCAGGCTTGTCCTCGAGTTGCCTGTGTAGGTCTGCAGGTTCAGGGAGCATGAAATGTGGATATTCTGTGGGGTGGCCACTTTCCTTTTCAAAGTGACAGTCAAATTAATGGGATACCCTAGCTCCACGAAGTTCTGGAAGACAGAGAGACGAAGGAAGTTGTTCTGTGGCAGAGATACGGGCTTGTACTCATCGGGACGGTAGTTACCAGAGGCCATTTCCATGGCCTTCCTCTCCTCTTGGGAGCCTGTGGAGACATAAAATATTCTCTGAGGACCGCTTCTAAGGGCCAAATGTCGAAGCACACCCTTATGGTCCAAAAGAGCCTTCCCATTATCTTGGTTAGATTTTTTTTTTATCAACTTGACATAAGCCATGGTATCTGGGAAGAGGAATTTTAATTGGGAAAATGCCATTTGATTGGCCCAAAGGCAAGTCTGTGAGGCATTTTCTTAATTCATGACTGATTTAGGAAGGCCTATCCCACTGTGGGCCTACCACCCCTGGGCAAATTGGCCTGGGTTGTATAAAATAGGTTGAGGAGAAAGCCAGGAAATAATGTTCCTCCATGGTTTCTGCTTCAGTTCCTGTCTGAAGATCCTGCCTTGACTTCTCTCGGTGGGCTATGATGTAGAGCACACCCTTATAAACCCTTTCATTTCCAAGTTGCTTTTCATCGTGGTCTTTATCATGGCAATAGAAACCAAGCTAAAACAGACATTTGTGCCAGGTGTGGGGTGTTACTGTGAGAGGCCTGACTATGCTGGCTCGGGCTGGATTATGGAAGGACTTTGTAACTTTGGTCTGGGAAGATTGTTGAGTGTTAAAAGCTCAGTGGGCTGTTCTGTGAGAACTTAGAAGATGAGAATGTTGAGAGCAATGCAGACAATGGGGTCCTGGCTTGAGAAGTTTTAAGGGAATCTTGAGAGTCCCTGAAAGAATATAGCAGAGCCATCTGTACGGTACACTTGAATTAAAACTCCGTGGCATGCACTTGAGAGGCAGAGACAGGCAAATCCCTGTAAGTTTGAGATCAGCCTGGTCTACGTAGGAAGTTCTAGCCCATCCAGAGCTATACAGCAAGACCCTGTCTCGAAAAAAAAAAAAAAAAAAAAGAAAGAAAGAAAGAAAAAGTAGCTGATTATCAAGAAACTAGCACCACCGAAGTGAAAGCTTTATGAGACAATCTCTACTGATCAGCTGGGCTGAGAAGTTAGCAAATTATCTGTGATTAAGAGACAAGCATCATTGAGGTGGACTCTTCTGCGAGTGTTTCCTCGCTGTGGGTACACAGAAACTGTGATGCTGAACTTGGTGGTTTAAGAGTTTCCCAGGTGGTACTGGTTTTGAAGGCATGAAGGAGTCATGGAAATCAACTGAAGCTTGGCACTGTGAGAAGCCAGGTGAGGTCACTGGTAGAGGTACAGCCCATGGAGAATATTGGAAACTCAAGGACCATGGGATGACCACCAAGGCCAGTGGCAGGGGTGGCATAGAACCAACATTGAACATAGAACTAGGAGACAAGCTGTGTGTGCTTCAGATGACAGGGCCAGAAAAGCAGAACTGTGTAGGCTTTTTAGAGTCCAGAGGACCATGAGTAGGTCCCAGGTGTGAAGCATTTTTTACACTATTGAATTTTGGTTTTGCTTTGATTTAATTGTGACCATGCCGTGGTTCTTCCCTTTTGGAATAAGAAATATGTAACTTATTTTTTTATTTTACATGAGCCCACAGTTAAGAGACTTTGACTATCTTAAAGAGACTGAATCTTTAAAGACTGTGGGATTATTAAAGTCAGAATGTTTTTATATTGTGATATTGATATTAAAAATGTAAGATCTTGGGGACAAGTAAGACAGTAAAGGTTATTGTTTACCAGCTTTGTATCGTGTGTCAAGTTGAGAAGGGGTCAGTTGTCCTGGCTAGATACTTTTGTAAACTTGACACAAAGCAGGCTTATCTGGGAAGAGAGAACTTTAATTGAGAAATGCCTCATCTATGGCCGTACCACTCTGAACGCTCCTGATCCCGTCTGATCTCAGAAGCTAAGCAGGGTTGGGCCTGGTTAAGTACTTGGATGGAAGAGAATGCTTCTGTTTTATTGGCCAAAAGGCAGGTCTGTGAGGCATTTTCTTAATTAATGACCGATGTGGGAAGGCCTGCCCCACTGTGGATCTGCCACCCTTAGGCAGGTGGCCTGTGTTGTATAAGAAAGCAGAAAGAGCAACCCATGAGGAGCAAGCCAGTCAGCAGCATTCCTCCATTACTTCTGCTTCATTTCCTTGATTTGATTCCTGCATTGACTTCCCTCGAGAGACTGTGACCTTGGACACGGAAGCCAAATAAACCCTTTCCTTTCCAAGTTGCTTTCCATCGTGGCCTTTATCACAGCAACAGAAACCAACTAAGACACCCCTTGACTGGGACTATGGAGGCCTCTCAGCAGCTAAGGATCCACACCAGGAAGCACACAAGGCATCTTGCTGGGACCTTGTCATAAACAGGAATGGCAGCAGAAAGACCAGAACACTCCTGCTCCTCCTTAACAGCTGTGGGAACACTAGCACAGAGTGATTCCACCTTCAACCTACCCAACCAACCTAAGGGTCACTTCCAGTTACTTACAATAGCCCAGTGAACCAGGCATAGTGACTCATGCCTGTAATCCCAGCACTTGGGAACCTGAGGCAGGAGGATTACTATGAAGCCTCCCTATCTGGTGGTATGCGGGTTTGGAGCATACCTACAACCTCACCACAGGGATTTATTGTCCTTTGACTTCTATGACAGTTCCTGGAAATGTCCATTCACAGAGCTCACCTTGATTTGACCAGACTCAATTTGCAACAAACACCATCTTTCCTGATGTATTTGAAAGACAATTTTAAGAACCAAAGAGACAAGTCAGAGAAGTACAAAGACAAAGCAAGCTTTGAGTTCTCACCTTGAATGATCTTGAGGCTCTGTACAAATGAGACAAAGGCTGAAATAGAGCTCCAAGTGTCCTCCAACTGGACACAGCCCCTCGACCAAAGCAAGTTCACTTACTTATCCCAGACAATTAAGACAGCTGCACATCAGTCCCTGGCTGACCATGAAGCAAATGGGGAAGAATCCAGAGGCCGCCTAATGAAGACAGATTGAAGGGAGGTGCTGCAGGGAACCAACACACAGCACAGAGTAGGGACACAAAACAAGGTCTGGTCTCCAGACTGTCGCAGTGTATCCCCCAAGCTTATAGCTTTCAGTGAGTCATGGCCCCGCAAACAGGACAACTGGCCTCTGAAGAAGCCTGATTTGGAACTTACTAGAGAAAACCTTTGTTATCTATTTTAAATATAACCATAGGGGCTGGTGAGAGGGTGCAGCCATTAAAAGCACTTACTCCAAGTTTGGTTACCTGAGTTCAATCCCCAGGATCCTCTGACCTCCACAAGGGTACTGTGGTGTGCTCACCCACACATATGCACATGGATATACATAAAACTATATAAGTGCAAAAATATGTTCAAAGAGCTGCAAAGACAGGGAAAACAGTAGCTACCAGAGACTAACAATAAAGTTGCAATAATTTAAAAGTCAGTAACAGCTTTAGAAACTGCACAAGAAATAATCAGAGAATTTGAGGTTAGGTTAATTGAAATTATCCAGTCTTCAGTGCAGATGAGAAAAGAACAAGAGAAAAGCAACAGTGCACTGGGCCCCCTCCCCCTTCCTGAGGCACCCCTCACTCTGTGAGATGGCTCAGAGGGTAAATGCACTTCCTGCCAAGTCTGACAGCCTGTTTTAGAGGGCAGACATCGTCCTGGGTCCTAACCACACTCTCTTGCTCACAGGTACAGAGCAGGAATGGTCAGAAAGGCCTGGCTTCCTGGACACTGCTCCCCCCTCTCACTGTACAGTGAGCAGCTCCCTTCTTTACAATGCCCTCCTACTCCTGTTCTCCTCTTCTTTTTTTTTCTTAAGATCCAGTCTCCTGCATCCAGCGCTGGCCTGGAAGTCACTGTGTTGTAATATAGTGATGTAGTGACATTAAACTTCATTGTTGGAGTTGTAGCATGTGTTATCATGCCTTGTTTCTATAATGCTGGGGACTGAACTCAGGACTTCTATGAAACTAAACAAACATACTACCATCTGAGCCATCTCTCCAGGCAGCAGAGACTCAGGGGCTGGGAGAAGGGGAAGCTCTGAGAACAAGACTTTCCACAGGTGTGGATGAGTGCCTTGCTGCTCACAAGGACCCTGTCCTCACAACCATCACAGACAGGGGCAGAGAGGACCAATGAGGTAGATATAGGAGTAGCTGCCATCTCGGGGATGAAGGGGACACCAGGGCAACCCCTGAGCCCGTCTCTTCTGCTTGCCTCCCTAGGGACAGTCTGCAAGGAACACATCACCATATCTAGAGCCTCTTCCTCAGGACCACCTGCACCTGGGGTATAGTTCTGACAGAGTGCTTGTCATAAAAATTCATTAACATTTTTCATAAAGCATTCTTAAAAACCTGGGTTCCAGCTCCAGTACTTTAAAAAAACAAAACCCTAGGCCAGGCATGGTAGTGCACACCTTTGATCCCAGCACTCAAGAGACAGAGGCAAGCAGTTCTCTGTGAGTTCAAGGTCAGCTTGATTTATATAGATTTTCTTTTTACAAAAAAAAAAAAAAATTCTGACTCAACCACTTTTAAGCTGGGTGAGTCTACGAACACCTCTGAACTCCATGTCTGCTGTCTGGAGTGTCTAGAGCATTGCGGGACTCTGCAGGATCGCAGGGGCTGAGATGCCATGTGTTAGGGTGCCGGAGTACAGTCCCAGCAGGTCAGGGTTCTGAGAAGGTGGATGTGGAGTTGGCAAAGAAATCACTCATGCATACATTTTCTTGAACGAGTATCTCGGCTCTAATCTACTATACTATTATTTGCATTTCCAAGTTGGGGGGCAGTGCCCAGTGAGGCGTTAGAGACCCCATAGAACTTTCATACCACAAGAGAAACAGGGAGACCACGGTAGCAACAAGCACGATAAGGCCTACTAGTGACAAAGGGCATTCAGGAGACAATCCTCCATGGCTTTGTCAAACTGAAGTTAAACCCATCGATAGCTGTGCTGACCAGTGGGCTGCACTCCTGAAGCTTCAATACCAATTGTAGCCCCCTGCACTGCTACCAGCATTGGGAGCCTGGTGTGAGTTGACTTCCCTGGGGAATTTGCAATCAGCTTTTATTTTAAATAGGCCATCACACTGTAGCCAAGGCTGGCTTCAAACTTAAAGCGGTTCTATTGCCCTATCTCCCAGGTATGTGCCACCACACCTGGCTGGCTACATCGTCTTGTTCTAGAGTGGACACACTGTGAGTCATGCCCAGCTTCCCCCAGGACACAATCCTCCTCATTTCACAGTGCCTGGGATGCTGTCACATTCTTGCCAAAGAGCACTCGGTTGGGTTGTCACAGGGACGCTATGGCCAAAGACACTCTAGGGCTTTTTGTTGTTGTTGTTGTTTGCCATCAGTTTTTTTTTGGGGGGGGGCAGATCTGCTGCCCACCAAGGACTGTCCTGGCTTAGGACCAGTATCCTGGTCTTGGACCAGCCTGTGGTGGTATGAGCCTACACAGCTACCTTCCGGGAACTTGTACTGCAAGGTAACATCTTCACGCCTGTTCTCGCCCACCATCTTGGTGCTGATGTTCTTGCCAATGCTCGCGGTCTCCACGGCGATGAGGGTGTTCTTTTCCCTTCCCTGGTTCTGTTTCACTAGCCAGATGTACTTGTCACCGTTCACCTCCGTGAAGACAAACTTGGTGTCATACTTGGTGTTGACCCATCCATGGCGGATGGCATTCAGTGGAGAAGGTCCGGTGCGGAAGCGTCCTAAGGGGAAATAAGAGAGGATGGCTGCCGGATCGCCTTGCCCACCCTGCCTACACCGCACGGGGCCTCTTACGGTCTAGCCCGTCCCTTAAGTTCTTCACAGTAACGGTAAGACATCCTAACCCAAGCAGGGAGGCAGCAGGTGCTTGCTTTCCAGGCAGCCTGAACTTCTCTGTGACCACTAAGGACACTTCCCAGCTTAGAACTGAAATGTCCATGAAATCTCAGGCCTAAAGGCAGGGAATCATGCCCCTGTTTACATTCTTCCCAGCACACTGCCTACTTCCTGTATGGCCTATACCTCCATTCCCTGGATATTGGGGATGATGGTAGTACTGACCTCACAAGGTGACTGAGCACCCAACAACGTAGTTCACAAAGGTACTTAGCACTGTACTTATCTGGGAACCATCACCAGCCATTGCTATACTAAGTTATGAAGTAGAATTCAGCTAAAGGAGCGCTGTCTCCAATGTGACTGGAAGATAGATTGTGTGCTCGTCAGGCTTGTTAGAAACAGTAGGAACGAAACTTCTGTACCAAAACCGAAGTCCGGGGCTACTGAGAAAGTTTGTGCAAATGTCTGTTTGCCAAGATTGATCCCAGGTTAGGCTCCTTTCTAATAACAAAAGGAACAGCCCTAACTTAAAACTGGCCTCAAGGCTCATCCATATATAAAAGAACAGGCCTCTAATCTGGGCAGCTTCAGGGGACAGTGCAGGATCACAATCATTATTAAGTCTTGGTCTGCCATTAAGTCCCCTATGCTCTTGCCAGGAAGAGCATAATCCTACCAGGTGGTCAAGATAAAGCAGGGTAACAACTATTCACGAAGAACAACACTGGTGTACTTAGAATAATTCTGACAATATCTTCGTTGTGTAAATCTCCCATCTGCCCAAGTCTCCTGTCTCTGCTTCAGTTGTTCAAAGTAGGACCTGGGGGGAGGAATCTGAGGGAGATTTGAAGATACATTCTGTGGAATGTATAAATCTTAGGTCTTTGTAAGCTGAAAGTTTTTCTGTTTGAGGTTGGTTCTCTTTTGTGCATTAGCCAGAGGCAGTCACACACTCTTAAAGAGTTTCTCCCCTTATTAATCTCTTAAGTGTGAAGGGTGTTTCTCACTGGTCGGGCAATTTATTTCTACAACAATTCCACAGGTTTTCCAGGTGACCTCAGACCAGACTTCATCTGCACAGAAACTCTCCAAGCTCCTTCCAGCTCCTTACCCACACCCAGGACCAGAAATAGATAAACAGCAAAGTGGTACTCCTACCCCTTCCAACTTGGGCTTTGTCAATCAGCTGCTCAGGGACCTGTGACCGGAAGCCCTGCTCACCTCATCCTCCTAAGCCTGGGTTTGCAAAATGCAGATAATGGTAAAACTTGCTTTGAAAGACTAGCTGTGGGCTACTGAAACAGCTAAGAGGCTGATGGCACCTGCTGAGCCTGGCAGCCTTAACTCAGTTCCTGGGACCCCTGTGATGGAAGGAGAGAACTGACTCTCGCAAGTTGTCCTCTGACCCCCACCTGTGCACCGTGATTTAGGGGCGTCCACACACAAACAAGTAAATAAATAAATACAGCGTTGAAAGCTCTTGAAAAGATGTCTTGTGAGCTGTATACCCTGTCAGCACCTGCGCTTACCTACCGTGTGACTGTCACTTGTGTCCTCTTCAGAATGCCTTGCTCAGTGTGAGTTCACTACCCAAGACCCACTTGACCCTGCACGGGCTGGTCAGAAGAGCAGCCCAGACATGGCCTCATCCCCAGCCCCTCCCATGCCCCATACAAACGCACCCTCACTGATTTCCTGCGGTGTAGCGTCCAGGACTTGCCAGCCATCATTGCCCTGGGGTAGATCCTCTCTTTTCATCCAGCCATCTGTCCACACATGGAAATTCCTGCGGCAGTGGAAACAGCCCCACCAGAGCCCGCCACACAGTTAGAGAGCCTGTCGTCACAGGCCCCCCAAGATTGTTCTGAAAAGGGGACCTTCGACACCAAAGGCAAGGGCAGTGCTAAAGCGCCATGCGGAAATCAGAGCTTACTGCAGGGGGGCAGTGGAGGAGACACTCCTCAGACCCACAGAGGCCAGGAGACACTTAATAAGCCTCTGCTAAATGAGCAAATGAATGAACAACTGTAAACCCTTTTCTCCGCTCAAAGGGATTCTGATTTTATCGATGAATAATTTTGTAGCTGGACAGTATTTTTGGTTTGTTTGCTTTTGAGACAAGGTTTCTCTGTGCAACCTTGGCTGTTCTGGAACTCACTCTGTAGACCAGGCTGGCCTAGAACTCAGAGATCACCGGCATCTGCCCCCCCCCAACCCCGTGCTGGGATTAAAGGTGTCTGTGTCACCACCGCCTGGCTATTCTTGCTATTTTAAAAACAGCTACATCATATGGATTAATAGAGCTTGGTGTCTCCAACATACAGTGCCAAACTGAAAGACGTGGCACATGAGCTGGACCTTCACGGCAGTGTCCGAAGAGCAGCTGTAGGTCCGTGACCCACCCCCACCTCCAGACACCCTCCCTCTCAATCCCCGTACTTTTAGCCTGCAAGGGGCCTGTGCCCTCCGTCAGAAAGCAGAGGAATAGGGCCTCTTTCTGATCAGAGTTGCTCACCGGACATGCCAGTTACATTGGGTGGCACACAGCATTCTGTCTCAGTCTCCAGGGCTGGGGGGGCGGGGCTTCGCTTCCAGGGAGCAAAGGCTGCAGCCCAGGAATCTTTGCACTTAACAAGCCTTCCCAGGGGTTCTGGGTCGCACTATGAGGTTGACCGTGCAAAGTGGGTTTCTGGAGTTGTCACTGCTCACAACTTGAACCAGTCTACAGAGGAGGCTAAGAGGCCCACAGGAGGACAGAAGAGGAACCCTGACCACCCAGGAGGGAGCCTACCAGACAGAATCTTTGGTCAAATCTGTAATTGTCTTGCCGGATTCATCCAGGTAGATGTCTACTGTGAGGTTCTTTTCTGTATCGTGGGCTGACTCAAAGTTAGTCACGCTGCGTGCTGGGATGCCCAACGCTCTCAGTGCTGAAACAACCCAGGCAGGACGGTTAGCTTCCGCGGGTGCTGAGCGGCCCCTGCTCCCACTGCAGCCTACCTGTGGTCAGGATTCCAGAGAAAACCCAGCACTGGCCGAAGCACACAGGCTCCTTGGTGAAGTAGTGCTGCTGCAGAATCGGCACGCTGCTGGTCCACACATACGGGGCGGTGCCCTTGCTGTAGTCTCCTGACCAATTCCCCACCAGGACGCCGTTGTTCATACCACACATCTGACACAGGACAGAGCGGTGTTAGCATTTGTGCTCTCCTGAACCCTAGAGTTTATCCGGGACAGACAGGGCATCCAGAAGGGCCAAGGAGCAAGTTCAAGACTAGCCTGGGCTACATGGTGAGACACAGTGTCTCCTTGCCTCACCCCCTCACCAAAGAAACCCTTACTCACCGAGCAAGAGTAAAGCATCTACCGTGACCTGGAAAGGCTGTGTCAATATGTCTGTGTGAGGCAGGCTGTCTTCACTTGTGGTAAGCAAACTACAGCAGATATCTATTAAGCCAGGCACTAAAGAGATTTGCAAAAATGTAAACCATACTACTACTGTCTTCACTGATATTTTATGCTTCAGAAAGTTTTTTAAACAAAAAGCACATTATATTAACATGCAGATTTATTATTTTTCTCTTAGAAGAAAACAAGTAGTGTGTGTGTGTTTGTGTGTGTTGTGTGTGTGTGTGTGTGTGTGTGTGTGTGCGCGCGCGCATGAGCGCCTGCAAAGGCCAGAAAAGAGCACTGGATCTCCCTGGAGCTGCAGTTTAAGGCAGTTATGAACCATCTGATGTGAGTTCTGGGAACCAAACGTGGGTCCACTGCGAGAACAGCAAGTGCTCTTAACTATTTGCCATCTATCCAGCCCCAGAAAATTTCTTTTTTGAGTCAAGATCTCAGTATATAGCCAAGGCTTGCTTGGAACTCTCAGCAACCCTCCAGCCTCAATATCCTGAGCGCTGAGATTACAGGTAAAACTACCATATCCACCTAAAATAGACTTCTCAGCTTTTCTCTCCTTCTTTTATGGCATTGGGTATTGAACCCGGACCTGAAGCCTTGCATCCCCAGATCTATTTGTTGGTTGACTGGTTGGCTTGCTATTTTTCATTTTGAGAAACATTCTCGCTATGTTAATCAGGCTGACATTAGACTGGGAATCCTCCTGAGTAGCTGGATTACAAGCCTGTGCCACAAAGCCCAGCTAAACTCAGTTTTAATTTTCTTGTGTGTGTATGTATATATATATGTATATATTTGTGTTTATTTTTTAAATTTTTTAAATTTTTCATTATTTTAAATTTTATTTAAATTAAATTAATTTACATTTAAATTTTTAAAATAATTTTTTAATTATTTATTTTTAAAAAATATACAGGGAGAGAAATAATATAATTTCCAATTATAGTATATATCTGTAATATATCATGTATATTCATATGATAAATATAATCAAATAGTATAACTTCTAAACATCTGTAGGCATAAGCTACTTGAGGTCCTTGGTATTTTTAATAGTATCATGAGCTCCCGAGACCACAAAGTTGGAGAGCTACTGGGTAGCTAATCATCCTGTGTACCCAGTACAAAGTGGTATCCTCAGTGCTAACAGCACAACAAAGGCCCTGGACCAATGTGCTTATTGAACTCAGGAAGCCCCTCCTAAATGGTTCCATACTGTGTAAAATGGTGGTTTTGTAAGCTGTGCCTTGCTCTGAGGACCTCCATTTTACAAGCAGCACTTGACTCCAGGGTGATACATGACATATCTAACAGTAAAAAGAAACCTGTTTATAAACATATCAAAGTAAATTAGGAGCATAAGAGCACATGGGCATCTTAAATCACATCAGGAAAACATCTGCTTCCCTACTCTGAAGTGGAGGACATCTAACATTGCAAAGGTGACCGACCTGTCACCTGAGCATCTGGTACATACAAGGGAACTGACTGTCCCAGGGGTCTCTGCTCAGCTCTGTCCCCACTGCCAATATGGACTACTCGAATCTCTGTCAATCTGAACCCTGTCCTGCACTTCACCCAGTGGTCACCATTGTTCCGCACCTCATTTCTACAGCTTGACTTGACCTCGAGGCTTGTCTCAAACCTGTAATCCCACAGCTTTATTCTGCAGTTCCAGTCAACTTCCAGCAGGGTTAGCTCACACACATACGCCACACACCCAGCAGCGAGCCCTTCTGCAATCCTATCAGCTTCTTCTGCTTCTTAGGTTTCTTCAACTCCTTGGATTCTGTTGAAGCCTCTTTGATACTCTGTGACCATTCTATAACTTACATCATTTATATATATATATATATATATATATATATATACACACACACACACTCATATTGCATATATGCATGTAGAAATACTTACTGTGTGATGTGTAATCCAGAGTTAATATTAGTAAGATTGAAATAAAAGAACCTATATTTGTCTTGGCTGCCAAATCAGGACTACTTTTGTATGTTGCTGCTAAGAAAGTTGACATAGCTTGAGAATTTGCTGTTGCTATTCAATAAATTCTGGCATCGTGGAAAGACACAAGCAGGTCTCAAGTGTCTCTGCCATAGTGCACTCATGACAGTGTTCATCCCAGCTGCAGCCAGCCTTGCAGGGAGGGAGAGAACCTTGAATATTTACGCCATTTTGTAGACTGGAAAACCATTTTCCTAAGGTCAACTTAAAAGTTGCAACACTGGGCTTCTGAACTCAAACTTGAAAGCCTGTGCTTAGAAGGACAGTGGCAGACAGGCATTCCTTGGTAGTTTTAACTGATTGCTTAACCACAGCTCCCTGTGTGCTTCTTGGAGAGCAGCTTACTGTATGCAGGGAAACCTCAATCAACTGAGCAGGTGTTGATGGACTGCAACAGCATTTACTCTGCAGTGGTTCTATACCTGTGGGTCTCGACCCCTTTGGGATCAAATTGCCCTTCCATAGGGGTCGCCTAAGACCATCTGCATATCAGATATTTGCATTACAACTCACAACAATAGAAAAATCACAGTTATTAAGTAGCAATGAAAGTAATTTTATGATTAGGGGTCACCACAACATGAGGGACTGTATTAAAGGGTCAGAGCATTAGGAAGGCTGAAAAGTGCTGCTCTACAGACTTCCAAAAGCCTGGATGTAGAATCTGGCCTCACCACATACCATAGTGCAAATGTGCCTGGACACAAACACCGGGCTCTTCAGTTCATGGGGCTCCAGGCTCTCTAACAGGAACACGCAACAACTCAAGATGTTCTTCTCAAACTGTCATGGAGATGAAGAAAAAGGAATCAAGAGTCTGCCCTGTGTCAGATACCAATCCACCCCATCTAATTTGCATTATCTTGAGGAATAGCACATCTCCCAAATAAGGGAACTTGCCCACAGTCTCCCAAAGATTCTCCACATTCCACAGTAGAAGCCATTTATACAGCCAGACACATGACATCCAAAGACATAACTATTGAAAAGACAAACATAGGGGGCTGTGGAGATGGCTCAGCGGGTAAAATGTTCACATATACAAAGAAGTTTTAATGCCATGGGGGTGTGGGGGACAATTCCTTGATAATCAAGTTAAATAAATGAAACAAGCCGCCAAGCTTGTGTACAAGAGATATTATCTCAACCAGGTTAGTATTAGTAATAAAAAATGAATGGGGGTGGGTCGTAGAGAGATGGCTCAGTGGTTAAGAGTACTTGTTGCTCTTGCAGAGGATCTGGCTCCAATTCCCAGCACCCACAGTGGCTCACAGCCGATTCCAGGAGATCCAATGCCATCTTCTGGCCTCAACAGGTAACAGGCAAGCACATAATGCACAGACATACATACAGGCAAAATATACATAAGATAAATAAATTAAAGACAAGTAACAGGGCAGGCAGGTTGGGTTAGAGGTAAAAAGCACCTGAGTTTGACTCTCAGGACCCACCCGTAAAAAGAGAGAACTGACTGGTGAAAGTGGTCCTGACCTCCACACACATAAATGTAAAATGACATTTTAAAAGAATTAAATGCTCTAAATTGTAAAGTCGTCACTAAGGAAAACTGCCATTTCATTTTATGTACTGTGGTTTCTTTTTAGTTCTCCCCACCCCCTACTTGGTATTTGCCTGTTTTAGGTCTTTTTGTTTTTGTCAATTTATTGAGGCAGGATCTCACTATATAGCCTTAGCTGTCCTGGAATCCCTATGTAGAACAGGCTGGCCCCATTCTCATAGAGACCTGCCTGCCTCTGCTTCCTGAGAGCTGGGATTAAAGGTGTGCACCACCATGTATTTTCTTAGTCTTGTTATAAGCAGTACTGGGGATATAACCAGGGCCTCGCATAGGCTAGGCCAGCAGTATCCAGTTCATTTCAGGCCTGCATTACTTTTTAAGTCCTGTTTAAGCAGTTTTATTAAGATACAATGAACATTCCACAAGGTATCATGGTCTGAGCCTGACCATGGAATTGATACGTGTTGGTTACTTTGTAACCCAGTGGGAAATGAGCAAACAGCAGCAGTGGCTCGGAAAGAAGCACCTGTGAAGGGTTTCCTGACAAGGGTGACTCACCTAAAATTCCAGCAAAGATCTTCATCCTTCCAGTTTCCTTTCTCTGTGACTGATCCCTAATTCCATTTCTACTGATCTCTTGGCCTTCCAGCCACAGGACAACCTGACTCACTCTGCTGCCCACAAGGCAAATGCCTTACTGACTGGAAGTCTTTCCTCCACTGTCTCTTCTCTGTTCTAGTCTGTATGTCAGAGCCCAGGAATAGGAGGCAGTTGTGAAGGCTTCACATTTTTCAGAATGTTTTTTTTTCTGTGAAGTTTGAGAGGAAGTCTAGTAATTTCCAGTGCCATGAAGCTGACACCATGGTCTTGCTAATCCTGTGGAGACATCATTGTGTTCACCCATGTTGCCACTCTTCCTCATGTAGCTGTACCAAGACACCTCTCTCTCTACCCAGCAAAAGTTTCTGTACCCAAGTCTTCCAAATGTCTCCTGGTTTGAGCTTCCTGCCTATACTAAGTGTTACCAGACATCTTCATAAGTACTCATTAAATGCTAAGTTCTTGGATAAATGCACTGATAAATGCACCAAAAAAGCAGAGAATAAGAAAGGCGCTGGTGGGTTCTGAGCAAGGGGCCTCTGCCTCAAACCCCTTCTCTCTGTGGGGTCTGTGGAGCTTAGTTTTCTCAGGCCAGTTTCATACTTGTGAGGTTAGTGTTTTAGTTGAGATGAACCCACTCTCTTCCATAGTCTTTGCTTGATAACCCCTAAGGAAAAGGTGGTCTATCAGGTATGCCTGCTACAGCCACAAGAAGACAATCCATTACCTGACCAAAGGTCCAGGGCTTCTCTTTAATTTGTTTGGCAAAACCCATGTAAATGTAGCCGGTATCATTGAGGACATACTCTGCCCGGTCCTCTTCACTAGGCATGAAAACGCTGTCATCTGGAGCAAGACCACATGCACATGTGGGTTACTGGCCACCCCTGAGATAAAGGCAGGTATACCATGGGGTTGGGACAACAAATGTTGGGTAAATGGGTATAGGCAGCAGCAAAGGTCACAGCAATACATTGTACATTGAAAATACAAACAGTCAGATGTACTGGTTCATGCCTTTAACTCCAGCACTTGGGAGGCAAAGGCAAGTGGCTCTCTGAGTTTGAGGCCAGCCTGGTCTATATTGAGAGTTCTAGGACAGCCAGGGCTACATAGAGATATCCTGTCTCAAAAGCAAAAACAAAAAACAAAGAACTTCCAAAAGTGCCTTCTGAGTCAAATGTAAAGCTCTTTCACTGGAAAAAATGTGGGAAAATTTGAACATAAGCAAAGTTATGATGAAGTATAAATCATAAGCCATTAGTAAAAGAGAATTCAAGGACTAGAGAGATGGCTCAGAAGTTAAGAGCATTTTTTCTTATAGAGGACCCAGGTTCCATTCCTAGCATCCACACAGTGGCTTACAACAATCCACAACTCCAGTTCCAGGAGATTCAATACCCTCTCCTGACCTCCACAGGCACCGGACACACACATGATCCACAATCAAACAAAACACTCATACATAAAAATACATAGAACAAAATAAATAAATTTAAAAAGAGAGCTAACCCATAAGTTTACAGAGATGGTGGGAGGATGGATGGATGCTAGGCAGATGGAGAGAATGACAAAAGTGTGTGGAGGGACCTGGGTTGGTGTGGATAGATAGATGTGGATGAATAGATATGGATGGATACAGATCATGGATGGATAGATAATGGATGTGGATGGATGGGTGTTGGAAATGGACAGATGAATGGGAGTGGGTGGTGGATGAATGGATGGATGGATGGATGGATGAGTGGATGGATGGATGGATGGACAGATGGATGGATGAGTGGATGGATGAATGGACAGATGGACAGATGGATGGATGGATGGATGGATGGATGGATGGATGGATGGACGGATGGACAGAAGGATGGATGGGAGGATGGATGGATGGGAGGATGGATGGAAGGATGAATGGACAGATGGATGGATGAGTGGACGGATGGATGGATGAGTGGATGAGTGGATGGATGGATTAGTGGATGGATGGATGGATGAATGGACAGATGGATGGACAGAAGGATGGATGGGAGGATGGATGGATGGATGGAAGGATGGATGGGAGGATGGATGGAAGGATGGATGGGTGGATGGGTGGATGGATGGACAGATGGATGGATGGGTGGATGGATGGATGGGTGAGTGGATGGATGGGTGGATGGGTGGGTGGATGGATGGATGGCTATGAATTGGGAGGGGGCTCTTGAAGCAAGAGAATGCCAGAGTCCATCTGGTAAGAGTAGATGCAGAGCTAGAGATAGAAAATCTCTGTGCAACATCCCACTAATTTTGCTTGTCCAGGCAAAATTAGGAGGTGGGGATTCTGACGAGGGGCATATCTGCATGGCTGTAAAGTGTTTCCACATAAGCTGCTTACAAGTTATGAAAGAAAAACATCATAATTCTATAAGGGAATTTGGACAATACCTAGATTAAATGATCCAAGTTTAATATTTCCCAATAAGGGACAAAGAGATATGGTATGTCTCCAGATGATTTTCAACATAATTCACATAATATTCCAGCCAGGAACATGTGGCTTGAATCTAAGGATGATGAATCACCAGACAAATCACAAAAATTAGCATTTTTTTTCCTGCTAAGATGAGAGGAGCTTGTTCCCCTAGAACATCACTGTCAAGAACGACTAGGGTATCACTGTTAAGTAAAGGACAATTATACTACAATCCACAGACCCAAAGAGGCTATGCAGCAAGGAGGGCTGCAACTGGGACACATGTATCTCCCTGGGAAGGGAAAATAGAACAGATGTTGCAGGTGGACTGGGAATGGGAACAGGAGGATCAGGTTAGGGGAGAGGGATGGAGGGAGAGAATATAGGGAGAAGCGACCAGAATTGGGGGACATAGAGGAGGTGATCTGGAGACGTAGTGTAGTAGAAACTCCATAGAATCTTTGAGGGTGACCCTAGTGAGGACTCTTAGTAAGGACGGATATTGAGCCTGGACAGGCCATCTTCTGTAACCAGGCAAGGCTTCCAGTGGTGGGACTGGGACAATCCAGTCACAGAACCTTTGACCTGTTACCTATCCTGCCTGCAGGATCTGCTGGGGCAGTAGAAGGGCAGAACCCCACTCTAGGGGAGGGAGCCTATGCCTGACACTGCTGGGCTGGCCTTGAACCAGAGACTGGATAGCCCAGAGACGATTCCTAATGATATTCAGCTATGCTCAGAGATCAGTGCCTAGCCCTATCTCATCAGAGAGTATTCCTCTGGCAGCTGTTAGAAGCAGAAGCAGAAGTAGAGGCCCATGGCCCATTGGGTGGAACTCGGGGAATTCCAAAACTCTAAAAGTTGTATTGGGGGGATCTCTAACCCTTGTACTTGCCCTTGGGACCCTTTTCCTCCTGCCCAGCTGCCTCAGCCAGCCTTGATGTAGAGGCTGCCTCACGCTCAGCCTTGTTCCGTCTTGTTATTCCCCTGTCTGATTGGTAACCTTAAGAGGCCTGCTCTTTTCTGAGGGGAAGTGGGTGGATCTGGGGGAAAGGGGAGATGGAGAGAGCTGGAAAGAGGAGAAGCGGGGAATCTGGGGTCAGGATGTATTGTACAGGGAAGGAAAAAATTACTAGAGTAGATAAGATGACTTAGAACACAAAGGTATTGCCACTGAGGCTGATGACCTGAGTTTAACAAGTTGTACACATAGATATACACGTACACGTGTACACACGAACACATGCACACACACATGTACACGTGTACACACACATGCACACACACATGTACACGTGTACACACGAACACATGCACACACACATGTACACGTGTACACATGAACACATGCACACACATGTACAGGTGTACACACACATGCACACACACATGTACAGGTGTACACACGAACACATGCACACACACATGTACAGGTGTGCACACACATGCACACACACACACTTAAGGCTGCAGAGTAAGCATAAGAAAAGATCAGAATAGAACCTGTTTGAGATGTCTCTGGTCCAGTGTTTCTGGAGCAAGGCTGGTAAATTTAAAAAGAGGACACAGTTGGGTGGGAAGGAAAGGAGTGTTGTGGATGTGGAGGAAGTTGGGGGAGGAGGATGAATATCATCAAAATAGATTGTACAAATCTCTCAAAGAACTAATAAAAATGAGAAAAAAAAGATTAAAATTAAAAAAAATTAAAATAAAAAAGTAACCTTGTGCGACATTGTATAAAGGCTCAAGGGTAGCCACAGGAAAGAGTAAGTTGGGCAGATGAGAGGAACCACTGTTAGGGTTCAGGTCCCACCCTGGAGTTGTGAATGAAGGAGTCACTGGTGGTTCCCAGCAGCCTCTGAGCAGGGCTGAAAGCAGAAGCTGGCTGGGTTGGGCAAGGCAGCAAGGATAAGCTGAAAAGGCAGAAGAGACCTGGATTCATCGACTTGGCCATACGGGATCTTCCCGGCATGCGCTAACTGCCTGCGTTATGCTAGTTTGTGAGTGTCTTGAGAGCAAAGAAGGGCTCAGGGGCTCCGCGCCGCAGACAGGGTCCCACGAGCCCTGCAAGTGGTTGGGACGCACTCCACAGCAGAGCTGAGTTACCTGAACACCACGGATTGAAAATAAGTACTAACTCTCCAGCATTAAGGTCGTTCACGAACAGTTCGTAGCTTCCCACTATGGCGTCTGGGGCACTGATGACAGACAGCAGGACCTGCATGAAGCACAATGCGTGGTTGGATACCTTCCCCGACTCAGCTCGGAATCCTGTGAGGCCCGACAAATCATACGCTCTGAGGTCGGCTCAGCAACCAGGGATACTCCCAGTGTGGTATAATACCCATCCCACAAGGCAGGGAAGGTCTAGCAAGTCCCCCCAAGTAGCAGATAAACTTGGGTTTTCAGCTCATAGGTGTTTTTCAGCCCAAGCTTTCTTCCCTTCATGCCTGCATGCAGATGGCATCTCCCAGACCGTAGGACTGGTTCTGAGGTTGCGATATTAGGACTTCAGGAGGCAAAGCAAGTGTCAGCTCCTGTTCTCTACAGGGCCTGGGTGCTGCTCAGCAGTAGAGCACTTGCCTAGTGTGCTGGAAACCCTAGATCCTATTCTTCCCCTGCAGCACCTCAGAGAGTCGTCTCTCCTCAAGGGTGCCAGGCTGCTGTCCCGTGCTCTAGGGCAGGTGGCAGCTGGGTAGAAAGTTAAGACATAGACATTGCTGCAGCTACAGTGGCATGAGGGATTTATTTCCCATCATTGTTACATAACCCAGGGTCTTCTGAATCTATGGAACACTTGTTATTAGAAGGGTCTTCTAGGAGCAATGGCTGCCAGTTCCAAGGTCAGCTCTGTCTACTAGTTGAATGGTGTTGGCCACTTTCCTAATGTCTCATGTGCATCAGTTTCCTTGTTTAAAAATTTACTAACTCCTTCTTCTTCTTCCAGGATGGTTGTAAGAATTAAATGAGTAACATTTACAAGTAACATATACAAGGCAGTAAGAAGGAGATTGAGCCTCCTGGAAGGCAGAATATCCCCTCCCCCAACCCACAATGACATCTGGCTGCCTTGAGCACCAACAGGACAGTAGGGACAAGGTCCTATTCCCCGGTACTCAGTTGGCAGAGCTCTAGGCTAGTAAGGAAGACCTTTCCTGTTGCATCCCAGCACAGACTTGAACCCTCAACATTGTTATTATCAAGCCACCACATGAAGCCGCCTTCCACAGGATAGGTAATGTTAGACTTCCTGACCTTCACAGGGTCCTACATATGTTCTTGCAACGGTAAAAAAAAAAAAAAGCAGGCTGGAGAGATGACTCATTGATTAAAGATATGCACTGCTCTTGTAGAAGACCAGAGTTCAACTTCCAGAATCCATGTCAGGCATCCCACAACTGCCTTTAACTCCAGCTCCAGTATATCCAGTATATACCACAGTATATATACAGTATATACACAGTATATACCACAGTATATACCACAGTATATACACACAGTATATACCACAGTATATACACACAGTATATACCACAGTATATACACAGTATATACACATAGTATATACACATAGTATATACACACAGTATATACACACAGTATATACACACAGTATATACCACAGTATATACACACAGTATATACCACAGTATATACACATAGTATATACACACAGTATATACCACAGTATATACACACAGTATATACACACAGTATATACACAGTATATACCACAGTATATACACACAGTATATACCACAGTATATACCACAGTATATACACATAGTATATACACACAGTATATACCACAGTATATACACATAGTATATACACACAGTATATACCACAGTATATACACAGTATATACACATAGTATATACACATAGTATATACACACAGTATATACACACAGTATATACACACAGTATATACACATAGTATATACACACAGTATATACCACAGTATATACACAGTATATACACATAGTATATACACACAGTATATACACACAGTATATACACACAGTATATACACATAGTATATACACACAGTATATACCACAGTATATACACAGTATATACACATAGTATATACACACAGTATATACACACAGTATATACACACAGTATATACACATAGTATATACACACAGTATATACCACAGTATATACACATAGTATATACACACAGTATATACCACAGTATATACACACAGTATATACACAGTATATACCACAGTATATACACATAGTATATACACACAGTATATACCACAGTATATACACATAGTATATACACACAGTATATACCACAGTATATACACATAGTATATACACACAGTATATACACAGTATATACACACAGTATATACCACAAGCACACACACACACTTGATCAAAAAAATTAATTAAAAACCTTCCCACAAGTATTTAAGATTTACTTTCTTTATGAATGCTGTAAAAAATAATTTTAACCAAAAAATGTTAAACGATGCCTTTTGTGTGAAGAAATTTAGTCCATCCCTTACTCCATTCCCACCAGCCCTGTAACTGAAACTAAGATTCTTAGAGGAGACTGAGTCAGAGGTCTTTTCCTAGAGAGGCTGTCGTGACTACCTGAAAAACACAAAATGTTGCTGCAAGTGGGAATTGGAGCCCTGGTTCTGGACAGAAAAAAAGGAAAGAGAAAGTGGTATGTAGGGGGTTAGGACCTGGGTCCATTCATTCATTTGGCAGCTGCAAATTCTGCTTCTAGAAAAGATCATTGTCATTTTTAATTCTCAGAATCAACCTAGCCATGAAAGCTGTAGGCTATGTCCTAAAGAAGTAGCCATAAACTAGTTCAAAGATCTAGCTAGAAGGGGTGATACTTGATAGTGACTTTCCAACACTGGGAAGCAGACAGCTTTACAAAGGATGTCGAAGGAGCCATCACAAGCCCACACACTTGAGCCAGCTGTGTGCTGTGTTGGCAACCACTAAACAAAAGGAACATTGATGAAGTTATCAGGTTAAGAGAAGGAGATGAGAAACAAAGTGCCTTCATCCTCTTTTGAGTTTAAATACAGCAAAAAGCCCAGAGGAAAGAATGGAGAACCGCATTTGTAGGAAGAAGTATTATGATTTCTCCTCCTCCTCCTCCTCCCCCCCTCCTCCTCTTCTTCTTCTTCTTCTTCTCTCTCTCTCTCTCTGTCTCTCTCTTCCCTCCATTCTTCCCTATCTCTCTCCTTTCTTTCCCTCCCTCTCTCTGAGTCAGGTCTCATTACATAGCCCTGGCTGTCCTGGAACTCACTATGTAGACCAGGATGTCCAGGAACTCTAAGATCCGCTTGCTTCTGTCTCCCCAGAGTGCTGGGAATAAAGGTGTGCAGCCCCACACCTGGCCCCGATCGGTTATTCTTACTCATTTCCTCTGCTCACTTTCTTCAGTGAACATAAATGGGGTAGGAGAGTTATGTAAGCCATCTGGCTAGTCAGACAGAGCCACAGTGTGCTATAGGGAAGCAAAAGGAATCTGAGATACACAGAGTCATGGCTATGGGTAGTAAACAACGTTACACACTGGAAGGCAAGGGAGGGATAGATAGGAACTACTCGGTTGAGGAAGGGAACTACTGAGAAGCCACCAGCCAGTACCTTGGTGCAACGGCCCTCACCTCTGCGCCGTGCTGTTTGGCAATTTTCACATGCCAGCCCTTAGAACGGGAGGAAGCATTCGGATCGAGCTCCACGAGGGTGGGTGATACTTTCGGTCCTGGAAACACCAACAGGGAAGTGGTGGTTTATCTCAAGTCACAGAGCTACAGTGCCAGCAAATCTCAGTCCTGTGATTCATCCAGATCCCTCTAGAAAGCTGCCTCCCTCACAAGTCTCTGTCTGCTCTGATTCTTCCCTGGTCATCTCCACTGCCTGGGCAGGGTTCCAGCAAGTGCAGCAAGGTGAAACCCAGTTCCCAGTCCATTTTCAGCATGGGGAAGCTAAGCCTTAGGAAGAAAAGTCTCTCTTGCCCAATGCACACGAAGCCTTTGGTCCCACCCTCCATCCTGATGCTGGGGCTGAGGCCTCACCGGTAGAGAATGTCAGCTTCAGTTTGTCCTGAGAGTGGAGAGATCTGCTTAGTTGCATCTTCACGTGGAACATCTGTCCACGCCTGAGCACGAGCTTCTCGGTCTGGAATTCGGATGTATGGTGGGCAGCCTCATTCTGCGTTTTCTCCAAGTTCACAGAGTAAACCATCAGCACTGTTAGCACACAGCATGTGGGAAAACACAGGCTGACTCCTAACACGGACAGTTCAGGGAAGCAAAGAGGGTCCCCTGTCCTATTCCTGCAGACTGTGATAATCTAAGATGTGGTGTACCTGTAAAATGGACACTGGCCTCCCAGGATTACAGGGGGTTGAGTTGAGAGAGATGGGAGTCACAGCCCTGCCAAGCACTTCTACTGCAGCTGTCAGGTGATGCCTCCTCTCCCCCACTGCTCACCCTCCCAACATGCAAACTGGTGCCTAGATGCTGGAGAGAAGGAGGAGAGGAGCAGCCTTTGACAGTTCCCTATTCCTGCCAGGCCAGATGTTAGCCTGCTGCAAATGAGACAACACCATGGGGTGGGAGTTCACACCCCAGAGAGAACTGTGGGGTAGAGAGTTGCCAGATTCAGCCTTTTTATCCAAATGGAGATGGGGACTCCAAGAGCTCCCATGGTCTGGTGAGACATGACGAGGACCAGGGAAGTGTGGAGGGAATTGGCATTCCCTTCCCAGTGAACCCTGTCTCTAGTTTTTTTTTCTGCAAAGGAACTCAATTGTTGGATGAAATGAGCAAGTCGTTTTTGGGCACAGACTCCTGTGTGTGTGTGTGTGTGTGTGTGTGTGCGCGTGCACGCGCGCGCAACCTACTTGGTCCATATAATGTTACTTATGTGTATATGTCTCCAGGCTGACCAGTTGGTGTCATTGGTGTGCTGCTCTTCCCTGGGGAAGACTATTTCTCCTGCTCCAGCAGTCCTTAGTTGCCTACAGTTCTTTGTCTAGGTTGATGCTTTGTGAACTTTCTCCTCTCTACTTTGACGTGCCTATTCATGTCATCCTCATTCAGATCATGTTTAGGCAGTCACACTGGTGAGGCTTCATGGTTGTAGCTTCTGACATTTCTAGGAGACACAGTTTCACAACTAACTTCTGCTCCTCTGGCCTTTGGAATCTTTCCAACCCCTCTTCCTCAATGATCCCCCAACCTTGGGCATGGGAGTTGTGCTGTAGATGTGTCAGTAGGGACTGGGTAGAGGCTTTGTTCTCAGTTTCAATGTGCCATAGTGCCATGGCACATATTGGAATCACCTGGGAAAATCTATTGGGCTGCACCCTTAACTGATGTGAGGGAATCAGGTGGATTGCATAGATCTGAGGTCACACTGGAGAATGGCCAGCTCCCAAGGACTGTTGAAGACAGCAGTGTCTTAGATTTCTAAGAGAGTCCCCAGGCCATCCTGGTGTTTCCTTTCAGGAGATCTGGGACGTGGTGTGAGATATGGCCTCTCCAGAATGTTCCCAATAACGCTGCTGCTATGGATCCAGACCCCCCTCCCCGCAACCCGGGAAGCACTGGTTTAAGCTGCAGCGGCCTGTGACCTGAAATGACCTGAGGTACGGGGGTTTCCCCAGCATGTGGGATGCATGTCCTGCAGAGCCCAGAGGTACAGCTGGGACCTGAATTTCCTCCACTCCAAAGGGTGTGACTCTCACAGATGATAGTTCTGGTTGCCTTTGAAGACAGGTGAGACAGAGCTGGCTAGCTTGTCTTCAGTCCGGCACATTTCCCAGGGTAGGCAGGCTCACCAGGCAGAAGCCCTCCCTGCACAGGTGGCTCTGCCTGGGCTGATGCCTGGGGTCAGCCTTCTGAGGGTGAGGCTGCACCCAGAAAGGGTTTGCTCATTTCCTCCAGCTGTTGAGCTCCTTTGTGGACACAAACTACAGACACAGCTCTGTGGGAGGATGTCCTCTTCCTGTCTCACTGGACCTCGTTGGGGTCTGCACCCGGGTGTGTGATGTATGAGTCTGTGAATTGGTTTCTCTGGCAGTCACTCTGAAACCAAGTGCTAAACGGAACCCTTCCACCTGGACTCCAGCAGAGCACACAGAAGAGCCATGCCCACCTGGGCTGCTCAAATTCTATGCCCTGAGAGGACCTTGACCCTAGACTGTCCTCGGGGTGTATCTTCTGCCTATCAAGATGGGTCTCCCCTGGGGTTCTCAGGTTCACTAGCCAGAGCTGAGCTGTGCTGGTCCTGATCCCTCAAGTTCCTGTGGAAGCAGAGGGAGGCACCCTAAGATTGAAGGGGTTTGCTTACGTTCACTGAACTTAGAACTCTGCAGTGCAGGTGATGACCCTGCTTTGGGGATCCTCCCAATGACAATGTTACTGGGTAGAATGCGTAGCCAAGATCCCATGAGGTGGGCTGTGAAGGAGAGTAGGCACAGCAGGCCAGCTTGTGTTCCTTGGTAAAGGCCTGCATGCAAGGTTGGGTCCTGGTTGGCATCTGGGAACTCGGATGTTGTGAGGTTAATCTTCATTGTCAACTTGACTGGATTTGGAATCAACTAAAGAGGTAATGTACTGGACATACCTGTAAGGTTTGTTGTTTTTAAAAAGATCCACTCTAATGTGGATGGCACCTTCCAGTGACAGCCAGATAAAAGCAAGCTGGAGGGGAAAGTGTTGCTTTTTTGCCTGCTGACTTTCAGGTGGTGCTTACTCTGTTGACATTTTTCCAGCTGCTGCTGGATCCATTATGAGCTGACAACAGAACTCAGCTTTGGCTTTTTGACATGAAGGGAAGAGCAATGACTGTCTGGCCGCGCTGGCCTGGGTCGGTGGGGCACCTAGTCTCCTGGACCGAGCAGCTATTGGGTTTCCAGCCCCTCCAATGTGAAGATAGCAATAGTTGATCTGCATAAGTCGATATAGTAAATACCCTTTAAAAAATACACTCGTCATAGCAGTTCCATTCCTTTAGAGGATCTCAGGGTGCATGGTACCCAGTTTGCACAAACACACGTGACTTCTTTCTAGAAGTCTAAGATTTAGGCACAGGCTCTGTGGGGGCGATGGAGACCGCCGTGAAATCTCAAGGCGTTGACTAAGGAGCTTTCTAACGGATAGCTGTTAGCACTTGCCGTGGGAGTAACGGGACACACACCGTGTAACTCCACGGATCGAGTTTCTGGTGTCACGCATGCCCTCTCCCTCTGCTGACTGTTTATTGCTCCTTGCATCACAAGACGTCACAACCATGAGTGTAACGGTAAGCCAGTCTGTGTGTGCTGGCTAGTGTGGTGTCAACTTGACGTATGTTAAAGCCATTTGAGAAGACTGAACCTCAGTTAAGGGATGCTCCCGCTAGACTGGCCTGTGAGCGAGTCTGCATTTTCTTGATTGACGATTAATCAATCGAGCATTACTGTGAGCAGTGCTACCCCTGGGCTAGGGATTCTGGGTGCTATGAGAAGGCAGGCTGGGCATGCACTGGGAGCAAGCCAGTAAGCAACACCCTCCCCATGGCCTCTACATCAACTCCTGCCTTCAGGTTCCTGCTCTGACTTCCCTGAGTGATGAGAGTGTGGCCTGAGGGTTGTAAGTTGATGAAGCAAGCCACTGAAGATGGCCAGGCCTGGCCACTGGTGAAGATTTTGTCTCAGTAGCAGTGAAAATCCCAGGATTGAAGGGGTCATGGAGAAAAGTTGAGGCTTGGGCCATGTGGCAGAGTTAGAGTCCATGAAGAGAACCCAGGAGAGGCTACTGGTAAAGGTTCAGCCCAGTTGCAGTGGATATCAGAGCATTTTTGAGATGCCAGTACATGGAATAGCCACTCAAAACAGCAGTAGCTGTGGAGTGGAGCTGGCCTGAGCTCAGGAGCAAGCCACATGTGCTTTGGATGGCAGACAAGAAGTAGGCTTGTCAAGACCTTTGGCGCTCCGAGGGTCAAGAGTGAGTCCCGGAGGCGCTGTTCTGACCAGTGTTGATATGGGAGATCTCAGCACACTGTAGGCAGCGACAACCCTTGGCTGGTGGTCTCCGGTTCTATAAGAAGGCACAGTGGGTAAGCCACAAGGAACAGGCCAGTAAGTAGCACTCCTCCATGGCCTTGCTCTTGTCTCTAGGTTCCTGGCTGACTTCCCTGAGTTATGGGAGGGTGACCTGAGAGAGCTGGAGGCCGAAATAAATACTTTTCTCCCTAAATTGCTTTTACTTGTGGCATTTTATCCTAATGACTAAAAACCCCAGTATAAACACTGTGTTCACTGACCCTCTGAGCCTACCAGCTGCTGCCAGCAGGCATTCCCGGAGTCTAGGTAGAGCTGCTATAGGAAAGGGAGTTCCGCTGAACATAGCCGTTGTTAAGCATTCCTCCAGGGGGTTGGGACCCCTCCAAACTGGGAGTGTAAACTTGTCCTAGGCACACAGGCCAAGAGTTGTCACTGATTTAGGGCACAAATGTCAACCCTCATGGAGGAACTCATTCCATCCAGGGTCTTACAGGATTCCCACAGACAAACTCACAGATTTAAAAACAGAATGATTCACTATACAAAAACTACACAAGTATTCTCTGCAAAGAAGTCAAAGATTAAAGCAGGGCATAGTAGCTCATCCAGTAATATGCACTGGATGCAGGAGGCTGGCACAGGTTTGCGGCCAGCCCGTGCTGCTAAAGTGAGTTCCAGGCCAGCATGAGCTACAGATTCTTAGATATGTGTCACCCCCACTTCCACCCCCAAAGAAAATAAATTAGATGCTGTGCACTATGAAATACCTAAGTGGAAAACTGCTAGGGATATAAGGAATTCAGAAAGGTTGTGAAATGGGGAGCTGGGGAGATGCCTCAGTCAGTTCTTGCTCTTCCAAGGACTCAGGTCAACTCTCAACACCACATGGTAGTTCACAACCAGCTGTAACTTCAGTCCCAGGGGCTCAGATGCCCTCTTCTGGCCTCCTTGGGCACCAAGCATGCAAGTGGTACACAGACATATATGAAAGCAAAACATCGTGATATATATATATATGTCACATATATAAAATTATAAAAATTATATATATAATAAAAGTTTGAAAACAAGATAAAAGTTAAAAATGTTAACTAGACAAATTTAAAATAATTTCTAAAAATAAAAGTTCTTTAAATTAAATACACAGTGGAAGGAACTGGAGAGATGGCTCAGTAGTTAAGAGCTTTGGCTCTCTTGCAGAAGACCAGGGTTCAATTCCCAACACCCACATGTCAGCGCACAGTTGTCTATAATTCCAGTTCCAGGGGGTCCAGCACACTCTGCCTTCTATGGGCACCAGGCACACACAAAAATAAAATAAACAAAAATTTCAAAAAACAGCGAAGGGCTGGCAAGATGGCTCAGTAGGTAGAAGTGCTTGCTTGGGAACTACCAAGCTGGATAACCCGAATTCCAACCTCAGAGCCCACGTGGTGCAAAGAGAGAATAGACGCCTGTAAGTGCCTCTGATCTCAACACATGTGTGTAATGATCGTCTTTTTCTCCCTCCCTCCCTCTTTTTCTCTTTCTTGAGAACCCAGTAAACAAGTTTAAACAGCGTACACATAAACTAGAAGAGAAACAGACTAGAAGAATGACTCAATCTCGAGAAACAGAAGTCAACGTGGAAGGTGAGTGAATGGGAGGGCCTGACTCACAGGAACAACAGGCGCTCTGTGTAGCACACACGCTCCACAGAGACAGCAACACTAAAAGGGCAAATCTACTGGGGTGCTCAGGGTGTCAGGATAGGTCTGTAAAGAGGATTAAAAACACTCAAGAAGCCTCCTGTAACTGTAACAAATAAGCATCTGTGGACAGCAGGCACAACTGCTGAGACAAACACTTTGACCTGCTGCCTCTGGAGAGGGAACTAGAGCCACGAGTAGGAGAGGATTAATTTTTGCAATGACCAGTTATTACCTGTTGCTGTTGTGAATCTTCAGTTCCTAAAGAAATGACTCATTCTCTCACCCATGACTGAGAAAAATCTCAGTCATCAGAAAGGATATCTCAAGTATGTTAGGCTCTCTCCTCTTGATACTCCTTCACTGGTGACCCTGAGCTTGCAGTCTGTGGCCATTTTCCCAAGGATCCCCTCAACATGCTAGCTGGGTTAGGAAACCCCATCTTTTTTCAAGCTGTTGTCTTATCTAGGGTTTCTGTTGGTGTGATGAAACACCGTGACCAAAGCAACTTGGGGAGGAGAGGGTTCGTTTGGCTTACGCTTCCCTACTCATAGTCCACCGAGGGAAGCCAAGGCAGGAACTTAAACTGGGCAGGAACCGCTTCATGGCTGGCTCAGCCTGCTGCCTTACAGAACCCGGGACTACCTGACCAGGGTGGCACCATCCATAGAGAGCCAGGCCTGTTGGACGGAGCCTGGTCTCTCTCTTCATGTTGTTTTGCTAGATGTTCTGTGTAATTAATTGTTCAAGGGTTTAATAAAAACGAGGAGACATTTTCACAGATACAAGCCTGCAGACCTCGGCAGAGGGACAGCCGTACATCCTCCACTGCCTCTTCCTCCAGAGCTTTATGATAATCAAAGCTTCTCCTTCCTGACCCAAAGGTCTATTTGCATGATGGAAGAAATCTCACAGCTTGACTCCTCCCAGGACCCTAGCGGGGTCACCTTTACAGTGGGGAGCTCAAGACCTGATGGGAGCCGCTCACTCCCATTGCTGCCTGAGGCTGGGGCTGGAGACTTCCTCAACAGCTTCAGAGCGCAGCTTCAAATATTCTGCTCACGACCTCTGGACAGGTGTAGTAGGAAGCGGCCCTTTAACGGAAAGCCATTTCCATCTAGAAAGCAGGCCTTTCAGCTGTAGAAATCCCACGTCCTGCCAGCACCTCAGGCTGCCTGCACAATGATTATCTTTAAAGGTACGGGGTACACACACACACACACACACCGATTAGTAAACACAATACCTGGAGATATGTTTAAATAGTCCCCAACACAGGCCCTCCCCTTAATTCACTGATCAAGAAAATGCCCTACAGGCCTGCCTACAGCCTGAGCTGATGGAGACATTTTTCCCAGTTGCAGTTCTTTCTTCTCAGATGACTCTAGCCTGTGTCAAACTGACGTAAAACAAGTCAGCATAGTTTCCTGAGTCGTTTGCAAAGCACTTGCATAGACTTGTCTTCTGTTACGGCTGAGAAAACCCAGGGCCATGCTGCTAACCAGTGTATGTCAAACTTCAACAGGACCCATCTCCTTACCAGCAGACCCCTCTCCGCACACACAGCCTTTCCCAGGCCCCTGGCCCCAGTGTACTCTTCTTCTGAATGTGAGCAAGCCTTCAGCCACCCGAAGAACCCCGGTGGCCTAGGAACTATGCAGAATCATGTGTTTCATTCAGTGTCACTCGACCCCCTTTGCAGAGCTCCACAGTGGTCACTCCTTGCCCCACCCATGGCTCTGTATCCAGAAAGAGGCACATAATGTGCAATGGCAGTTCACGGAGGACACTAACTGACCCTCACGAGAAACTACAGTGTGGTCAGTATGAGGGAGTGCATGTGAGAAGTGAACAGGAATTCTTATTCTTGCGACTGTTTTATGAATCTAAAAGTGTGGCTTTCTTCAGTGAAGAAGGCAGCAAGCCATGGATGAGGTAGGGTGGACAACAGCCCAGGCACCCTGCCTTGAGGCCAGAGGCTGGATCAGAGGGCTAGAACAGCAGCAGGTGCACAGAAGGCCAAGATGCCACTGTGCAGACTTTACCCACTCACCACTCCTGGCTTCCATGGTCCTGCGGCCTCGCTCTGCAGCCCTGCCAAGACTCCAGTCTGATGCCAATGGCCCAGAGTCGTCCCAGGGCAGGATGTGGCCCCTTTTTATGTGGTCCTGGGGTAGATGTGACCCTGCAGTGGCTGCCAAGGGGCGAGGCTTGGGGATCATATCAATCAGAAACAATAAAACCTTAATCATCTTCCATCTCAGCCACAGGAGGAAATCAGGAGACGAGACAGCTGACTTCAAAGGAAGGAGCACAGAGATGGCGCCATGTATCTTCTGTGACCCTGGGGACAAGTCACCAAAACCCAGGATCCTGGGACCTCCAGAGAAGCTGAGAAGATTTTTACCAATTTCACAACTTTTCTTAAAAACAAGGGATGCCTAGGGCTTTTATTTTTGTTCACATTTTGAACATATAATGCACATGCGATTCAGGATTTTCCCAGTGTACCCAGCTACCTATTACCACTCTCTTTCAGATCTTGGCTGTGTCCACTGGGAAGGTGCCACATGCATGCATTACACGAAGCCACACACCAATGTGCCGTTGGTGTCTTGGAGGTGCTGGAGACTTCACTGTCTACATGTGACAAAGTCAGTAGTTCTGACTGTTCTACAGTTAGGAAGCAGTTCCTTCCTTTCAGAGCTTCAGGGAAAGGCTTGCAGACAAGTCATTCATCCCTTAGAGCATGTTGGTAGGAAGAACCACAGGCCCAGACATGCCCAGGAGTGAGTCTCGTGGTCACCCATTCTCTACTTCCTGAGGGGTACCTATAAGGTTTTTTGTTTGTTTGGGTATGTGTTTATGTGCACACACGTATGTGTGTGCATGTGCGTGTGCGTGTGTGTGTGCACCGAGAGGCTAGAAAAGGGTGTTGGATTCCCTGGATCTGTAGTTACAGGTGGTCGTGAGCCTCCAAGTGTGGGTGATGGGAACAAAACTCAGGTCCTCCACAAGAACAGCGAGTGTTCTTAGCTGCTGAGCGTCTCTCTAGCCCAACCACGTTAGTACTGGAGACAAGGTTCCTCACTGAACTGGGGCTTACTGTTGCACTGAGGCTAGCTAGCCAGCAAGCTTTGGGGATCTTACTGTCTCCACTCTCCAGCTCTGGGGATACCGACCGACATGCACTGCCATGCCCAGCTTTTATGTGGCTTCTTGAAATCTGAACTTGGGTCCTCGTGCTTGCTAAGCGCGTTACCCGCTGGACTAGCTCCCCAACCTCACACTTGTACTTTTTCCACGACGTTAATTCTAGAGACAGATCTAGTGTGGTACAACAGCAAAAGTCCCGGGGCAGGAGTAAGGCCTCCTGAGCCCAACGTTCAGTAACTGCTGTTGTGTCCTTGGAAAATTGTCTGAGGTCATGTAGTCCACAGAATAGCAGTTGCCCACACTGGCCCTTGTCTCCCTGGATGTCAGAGAGCTTTTTTTTTTGTCATGGACAGGCTGAGAATCTGTGTCTGCAGATCTTAACTGCCGAGACTTGTCCCAGCGTGCTCTGGCGCTGACAGAGGAACAGCCGGGGCAGTACCTGCGGGGTTTACACCCTGCTTTTAGGCCAAGGATACTAGCAGGAGACTTGTTTTTCCATTTTCGCTTCTATCATCAGAATTTAAGACCATGTGCATGAAATATGTAAATCAAACTGTTCATCCTCTGAAACAGAAAGGAGAGAAGCCTCTGGAGAGAGTCCTGGTCCAGGGGCTACAGTGTCTAGCCACTTCTCTTGGCCTATGCAGTTCTTTTCACATGAGAGACCTGAACTGCATGCTCTTTCTCCAGTGTCTTCTGGGACAGGAATCCAGAGTACCAGGGAGAGAACAGACACATGCATAGAGAACAGACTCGGGTGAGACCTACTGTGTGCATTGAACAAGGTGCAATTAAGGCCTGGTGGTAGAGTTTGGGATATCCCATATCCTTTGCTCTGCTCATAGAGATGACCAGGCATGGATCCCACCAGGAGGCAGAAGGCTTTGAATGCAACTTCCTAGGAAATGGGTACCATTGACCTCAATCCAAAGATGGCAGGGTCTTGAAGGAGAGAGTGGGGAGGATAGAGGGAGCGGGGAGAGAGAGAGGGAGACAGAGGGGGGGGCAGAGAGAGACTGATTGACTGGTAAGGACAGGGTCTGGAAACCTGCAGATGAGAAGCAGGAGATGGAAAACTCATTTTGACATCAAACTACCAGTCAGGACTGGAATTTGGTCACCTTTTGCCTCCACCCCACCGCTGGGCTCATGTTCAGAGCTCTTGCTCAGGACTGAGCATGTCTGTGAAGAGACTGACTTAATTTAGGTGATGTGTGTGAGGATGCACCTCACAGGGTCATGGCAACTGTATACCTGGCCAGGGCCTGGGTGCAGAGCTCAGCTGTCCCACAGGATAGACACAGGGGCAGGAACCAGGGACACCCAAGCGAGAGCTTGTGAGCCAGGCTCTGCTAGAGTTGGGAACACAAGGAAAGCCCGAGAAGGCTGCTCTTGGGGACCCACACCTGCTTCTCCTACCCAACTGTTGCACCCGCCTCCCAGTTCTGAGGAAGGAGCAGCCATAGGCCTGGCAGCCACGCCAGGTGCCACGGGAGCTGTCCTGGCGCCACACATTGGTTCTGGATCATAAAGATGTCCTTTAGTACTTCTGACCTGCCTATCTGTGGAGACAGGGAGGAGTTGGTAAACAGCACCCAGAGGCCACTGTGAACATCTTTTCCCTGTATATCTGAGCCTCTGCTTATCTCTTCTCCAACTCATATGGGTGTAAGCAATTTTACAGGAGGAAGAGTCCAACAAACCATGAAACGTCTTCTCATCAAGCCACCCCAGTGCTCGCCAGGTTGTGTGTGGCAGGGCTGCATGGAACACGCTGACCTCAGATCGCCCCCGCGCACAGGCACAGGACTGTGAGCTTTTGCTTAGGTATCCCTCCACCATCAGCCCCGCTGGGGGCCACGGCCTTGCAGTGATGACGTGTGGTTTCCTCTGGGGTTTCACCTGTTGTATCTGCAGTGGGTCGGAGGCTGGACTTCTTGACTTGATTAAGATGTCTTCTGGGATAGACTGTGCAAGGAGTGATCTGGACTGACAGTCATGGGTCTCAAGTAAAAAGACCTTTCAGGATGCTGTTGGGGGCTAGTTAGGGGACAAGGAAGTGCAGCTGGACAGCTCTTTGCCCTTTGTATGGCAAGTTGGCAAATGTAGGGAAACATGAGCCCTCTGAACCTGGTTTCCTAGGGTGTCGGATCAGGATGGCTATGATGGAGCACACCTGTAACCCCGGCAATTAGAAAGTAGGGGCAGAAAGACTAGGAGTCACCCTCAGTTACAGAGTGAGTTTGAGGCCAGCCTGGGTGATATGAGACTCTGTCTTTAAAAAGTCAGTCACATGAGAAGAGAATTTTGGGGAGCCAATCTCCCTGGAATCCACTGTGCAATGCGTACCATCAAACCTGTCTTACTTGCCTTGCAGGATCCAAAGAGTTCAGAGCACAGCTGAGTTAGCAAGGATGATGTGTGCTTCCGAGCTGAACCACCGTAGCAACCATAACTTCATGTTTCATAATATTAAAAATCATCATTCCAATTTATCAACAAGCCATTGTCTTTAAAGACTTATAAAACCCATAAAAACAAAAATGAATGAAATTTTCTATCTCCTTCTCAAGGTCAGGAACTAAACCACTGTGGCTACACGGATGCCCCGGCCTGTGTGCCCCTCCTCCATGCCCCCCTTGTCAAATGTAAACACTACTCTGAGTTTAGGTCTTCTTTCACCTATCTGCCTGCCTGCCTATCTGCCACCCGTCTATCTAAGAACTGGGGATTAAATGCAGGGCCTCAGGCCAACTAGTCAAGTGCTTGACTTAGCTAGTCCTCTTGCTTACTTAAAAACACCATCCCTTTGAATATTTTAAAATAAGTCCCGTTGTTGAGGTCTTTTATTTCTTATAAAGGGTAATATACTGAAACTGTCCTTAATTTTTTTTACTCCACATTATGGTGTGTGTCTGATGTGTGTGGCATACTCATGCCAATGTGTGTGTTGAACCCTGGGCCTTGTACATTTAGGCCAAAGACCAGCTGCGCCCCCAACCCTACATTAAGGCCTTTGTCCAGTCAGGTTTTTCTCACAGTCTTCTTCATTACATTGTTACCATTTTCATTCTTCTTCATTACATTGTTACCATTTTCATTCTTCTAACTGATCCGACCCAAATCATGGCCCCATCAACTGTCCTCTTTCGTACTCAAGGTCCGCTGGCTGAACTTTAGGAATACCTTGGGGTGGGGCTTTGGGTTAGAGACATGGCTTAGCAGTTAAAGAGTGCTTCCTGCTCTTCTAGAAGACCTGAGTTTGGCTCTCAGTGCCCATGTCAGATGGCTCACAAGCACTTGTAACTCCAGCTCTTCTAATCTCTATTGGCACTTGTATGCATACATGTAATTTAAAAAAATAGGGCAGGAGAGAAGGCCCAGCAGTTTGATAGGATCAGGGTTTGGTTCCTATCACCCAAATTGTGTCTTATGACTGCCTGTAACTTCTGTTTCAGGGCATCTTAATTACCCTTTTGGCGCTGCACATACCAGGCACATACATCGTATGGTACACATATACACACACAGGCAAAACGCTCATTTACATAAAATAAATATTTAAATAAATTTTAGCCAGATAGTGGTGGCACATGCCTTTAATTCCAGCACTTATGAGGCAGAGGCAGGTGGGTCTCTGAATTTGAGGCCAGCATGGTCTACAGAGTGAGTTCCAGAACAGCCAGGACTATACAGAGAAACTCTGTCTCAAAAAGCATAAAAAAAAAAGCTTGGAAGCAAAAATGAAGTGCCTAAGGGTCTGATCGATAACATCCCTACTCCTCCCAACACCTCCCCCTCCTCCCTAGATGGCTGCAGGGCCTCTAGTGGTTCTTTCTGTTCCTGCTTCTGCCTTCTATACAACGTTCTAAGTACACATTAACCCTTTAAAATGTCAGCTGGGAACTACCTAGAGGCAGAAAGCAAGCCACGCCAACCCTCTGTACTACCTGGATGCTGTTGCATTCTTATTTGGCTGTGTTCTTTGAGATGTCACCACATGCACAAGCAAAAGGGGAAAAAAGTCAGTTTGAGATCATCAAAATTAAAAACTATGTGCAGGGCTGGAGAAACAGCTCAGTGATTAAAAGCACAGGATACTCTTCCAGAGGACTCAGGTTTGAATCCCAGAACCCATACGGTGGCTCACTACAGTTTTTAAGTTCAGTTCCAGGGGATTTGATGCCTCTTCCGGCCTTCTTGGGCACCAGGTGCGCACAGAGATGCATGCAGGCAAAACACCCATGCACATAAATATAAATATATATAAATACACATAAATAAATAAATATTTATATATAAATATAAATAAAGGTTAAGAAACAAACCACTCATTGCTCCAAAAGACAACTCCCACATATTCGTAAATCATATAGCTAAGGGGCTTTTAGCTATAATCTGAGTAATCTGAGAATTATCGCTTAAAAATCATAAATAACCCAGTTCTAAAATGGTCAAAGCTGGGGCTGCAAAGATGGTGGGTAAGACACTTCTTGGGCAGGTGTGAGGACTCAACTTCAAATCCTCAAACCATGTAAAGCTGAGCATGGCAAACACCTGTAATCCCAGTGCCCCTACAGTGACAGGCCAATAGAGAATTCCCCAAAGTAAGAAGGCTAGCTAACCTGGCTTATACAAGATATAAAGTAAGGACCTTACCCAAGGTTGTCTTACGGTTTTCACATATGCAGTGTGGGGTGTGTGCACCCGTGGTGTCTGTCTGTCTGTCTGTCTGTCTGTCTGTCTCTCTCTCTCTCTCTCTCTCTCTCTCACACACACACACAGTCAAATTGCCCAGTCAAAGCTCTTGATTACTGCACTTGGACAGAGTTTTCTGGTAAAAGAAAGGGAGGTATAGGCTGAGGCCATTCTCCCTTAAGCTCTAGGGAGAGTTTAAGACAGAGACCAGCTTTCAGTAGAAGAGAGGCCCTTGGAAGGCATTCAGGCAGCGGTCCTTGGTCCAGATGAGCCTTCCTCCTTTTGTCTGTGTTCAGAACTAAATTCTTTGTCTTTAGTTAGGGTTTCTACTGCTGTGATGAAACATGGTAACCAACACAACTTGTGGAGGACAGGATTTGTTTGGCTTACACTTTAATATCACTGTTCATCATCGAAGAAAGTCAGGACAGGAACGCAACAGGTCAGGAACATGGAGGCAGGAGCTGATGCAGAGGCCACGGAGGGGGCGCTGCTCACTGGCTTGTTCCTCTCTTATAGAACCCAGGACCACCAGCCTAGGAATAACACCACCCAAAATTGGCTGGGCTCTCCCCCATGAATCACCAAGAAAATATCCTACAGTCTTGTCTGTGGCCTGTTCTTACGGAGACATTTTCTCAATTGAGGTTCCATCCTCTCTGATAACTCCAGCTTGTGTCAAGTTGAGATAAACTAGGCAGTACAGGATGGGTCTAAGTGTGGACTGGGTTTTGGCAATGCAGCAGTGTATAAGCAGAGATCATAAATCGATCTGAGCAGCGAACAGCTACAAAGGCAGGCTGAGTGTGGGAAGCTCTGGCCAGGACTTCCTGAGCCACTCCCCTTGAGCGAAAACATGGATTGGAATTGAGGATCTCGGGTCTGCTGTCCTCCACTTTATCTCGCCCCACTTCAGTTCTGCCTGCTTTTCTTCTAAGGCAGAATCTAAGAAAACTGGGCAAGAGTAGGAGTCATAGGAGTCGTCCCTAACCCCAGCTTCTTGCAGAGACCAACACTATAGCATCGTTTATTACAGAGCTTCAAGCCTAGCCAGGTGTGGTGGCTCATTCCTATCATCCCAGTGCTTGGGAGGCCAAGGCACGAAGACTGCCATGACTTTGAGATCAGCCTGAATACATAGTGAGGCCATCATAGACCTCCTCAAGTCTAATTTTTAATATGTTCCAAAGACGCCAAGAAGCCATTTTCCCAAAGAAGATACACAAATGACTAATGAGCATAGAAAAGATGCTTGGCGTGGCTACTCACTACAGAAATGTAAATAAAGGCCACAGAAGGTACCGCTCGGATGGTTGTGGCCGTGTTAACTGTCAACCCCACAGACTCTTGAATCAGCAGGGAGACAGGCCTCTGGGAATGCCTGTTGGGGAAGACCTCGCAGTGTGGTTGGCGCCGTCCCTGGCTGGAATCCTCGAGGGATCTGAGCAGGAGCATCCATCGCTCTCTCCTTAGTTGTGGATGCAACCTTCTTCCACTCTTGTTGCCTTGACTTCCCCAGAGTGAAGGACTGTGTCCTTGAACTGTGAGCCAGAACCAGCCCTTTCTCAAGCTGACTTTGTCAGGGTGCTACTGGAGAAGAACACAAAGCAATGGCTATGATAAAGAGATGAGCGAAGGTGGGGCTTGAATGCGACCAGGGTATCTTTATGTGTATGAGGGTGGCATCATGAACACACAATGACTGCATGCTAACACAGTGTACAACTGACGTAACAGCTGGAAGAGATGGCTAACGATAGTGCTGTCAAGAAACAGAGACGATGGGATTCTCATACGGGTGGCCCCTTAGCACAGGACAGCTGTTCCTCGGAAAGTTAAACAGGAAGCCCAGCACCTGAGAGGCAGGGGCAGGCAGATCTCGTAAGTGTGAGGCTACCCAGGTTTATATAGCAAATTCCAAGCTAGCAAGGACTACATATGAAAGCACTATCTCAAAAACAGCAACAAGACAGAGACCAAGCTAAGATGGGCTATTATGTGTTGTGGAAATTCATTTTCAGTTAAGTATAAAATAGTTGTTTTGTGCACTGTTGGGTGAGGCTCCCTAGGTCTTGGCATTTTGTGTTGTCTGCAGGTGTTGGATTTATGTGGGGGGTGTTTGATTGCTAATGATCTGCACGTGCTATCAGTAGAACACCTGAGGAGTTCTGTATCAATAAAAACACCCAAGCAGAGGTGCTCGGGGCTCCACTGTCTAGTGTGGCGCTGGCCAGGATGGTGGTTCCCTCTGCTGAGGTCTGGAAGGGTTTGCAATTATGAAATATGCCTCCTTGTCTTCCTTGGTGAATCACCACAGTGGTACTACTACAAATGGTGTACCAATGTGGGGCACTGACATCGCACTAGCTTATCCAACATGGAGCCAAGGAAGAAGGGAAAGAAATCCCAGACCTCACAGAGTTTGGTACAGTACTCGCAGTACAATTCCCAGAGGACAGAGATTAAGGTATTAGTAAAAGGGAAGCTCTATAAGAGAATTGTAAATGAGGAAGAAGCTCCTAGGTGAGAGCCATGTTTCAGACAAATGTTTCGGATGAATTTTCATGGTGAAAACAGAGTTCATCTGGGAGCAGAGAAAAAGCAAGATTCTAACCACTTTTCCTGATCATGGAGCCGACTCTCCCTCCTGCTGCTGGCAGCAGCCAGGGCATGGGAAACGGAAACCAGAGTTTATAGTTTAGAGTTTAGAGTTTATAGAACAGTTTCTATAAACTGAGTTTGCTGATGGGTTTTTGTGTGTGTGAAGCCCAAGTGGGTCTTGTGTTTGAGGTCTATGAAAAAGGGTGTATGTTTCCCCACAGCAGTGGTGAGAAAAAAATGCCAAACTGCCAGATGTTTCAACCAGAGATTTTTTCCTCTGGCCCAGACACCCTGCTGTCATTGAAGACGGGGGTTAGAGCCAAAAAGCTGTTTAGTTAAACTGAACAGTTCCCCCCTCCCCTGCTTCAAACCTGACTACAAGTGGTCCAGATACTGGTGATGGTGATGAGAACTCCACCCACAAGGGAGCCCTTCCTGCTGACAAGGTGACCTGTTACTTTTCCTGCAAACCACACTCTATCTTAGAGTCTGGAAAGTGTTTCCTCAGGGTCAGCACATGGAAGCTGTCTTCCAGAACTGGCTGAGGTTGTATCTTGTGCTGGCAGCCTAACTTGGTCCTGTGAGGGTCACCAAGGTGGGCTTGGCACTGTGAGAGACCAGGAGAAGTCATTGATAAAAATGAAGCCTCAGTGGCAGTTGAAGGCCCAGATTGAAGGAGTCATGTAAAGAAGTTGAGGCTTAGCACCATAAAAAGAGCCCAGGAGAGGCTATTGGTGAAAGTGCAGCCCAGTTGCAGCAGAAGACCCCAGTGTTCTGAAGATGCCAGTACCATGTGATGACCACCAAGAACATCAGCAGCAGTGGAGGGGAGCCAGCCAGAGCCTGGAGGACACGCTGTGTGTGCTGCAGAGAGTAGAGCCAGAGAAGTGATCCAAGCCCTTTGGAGGAGCCCAGAAGATCATGAGTGAATTCCAGATAACTGGACATTGATCATGCTTTTCTGTTGTCCAACAACATTGTGAAAGCTTGATAGATGTTTTGTTTCCCTTGGTCCTGTGTGTTAGCAACCCTCGTGATTGTTCCTCTTATAAATAGTTTTGCTGGTGTAGTGTTAAATTGTGTTGTAGAGATAAAGCAATTTATTGGCTTTACAGAAAAGGGGATAATTATTTTATGCACTGTTGGGCGAGAGTCTCCCTAGGTCTTGGCGTTCTGTATTGTTTGCAGGTGTTGGATTTATGTGGAGGGGGGATTTTTAATTGCTAATGATCTGCACGTGCTATCAGTAGAACACTTGAGAAGTTCTGTATCACTAAAAACACCTGAGCTGGGACTCTCAGGGTTCCACAGTTGAGTAAGGTGCTAGCCATGACAATGGTCCCCTCTGCTGAGGTCTGGCAGAATTTGTCTGTACATATGAAAAATGCAGCCATCCTTGCTGAACTCACACAGTAAGTGAACATCTACAATTATGTATCCCAGTAATTCCATTTCTAGGTATATACCCAACAGTGTTGAATCACATCTCCACAAAACATCTTTCATACTAATATTTGTACCAGTATTATATTAACTCCAAAGTAGAAAAGACTTCTGTCCAACATATGATGAATGCACAGATAAAATGATCTACCTGCAAGATAGGATGGGACTGAGCTACAGAAAGGAATGAAGTATTGACATGGCTACATTAGTAACAAGCCTGAGGCTATAGAAAAATCCATTATGTGAAATATCTAAAATAAGCAAATTCATAGAAACAGAAACATGTTTGATAGCAGGAACTGGGGTGGGTGTGGGACAGAGAGTGACTGCTGATGAGTATGACCTTCTTCGGGTGGTGAGAGAGGTTCTGGAATTAATGGGAATGGTTGAAAACCATGTGGATATACTAAAAAACTTGTAAATTGTACTGTTTAAAATATAAATAAATGACAAGAATGGAAAATGGTAATTGCCTTTTCAAGGCCACAGGCTATACAACCTGATGTCAAATCTCCAGCTTTGAAGCAAACAAAATAAAACTCAAGCCATAATCCAGGATACATATCAAAAAGACAAATATTGTCAAGTTGTTTATTCTCTTAGCAATAGAACCACCTTCTGCAACAATGAACTCTTCCGGTCTTTTCAAGATGATTCCAGAGGCATACCTCTCTGCTTTCCAGAAAATCTCCCCGTAGAAAAATATCCTCATCTTGTGGTTTTCCGTATCTGTAGACTAGCCAATATAAAGCATTTCTATGCATCAGCGGGTGCCTAGATAGGAAACAGAGTCCCCTCCGGACAGTGCCTTGTTGCCAGTAAAGGTCAGAAGAGGGCATCAGATGCTCTAGAACTGGAGTTACAGATGGTTGTGAGCCACCATGTGGGTGCTAGAAACTGAACCTGGGTCCTCTGCTAAAACAGCACGTGCTCTTAACAGCTGAACCTTCTCTCCAGTCTCTCACATTTGGTCTTGACTCACGAGTGGCCCACGTGAGAGCACATCTCATGGGGTCTTGAATGGCTTTCTTTTTCCTCACTGGTAGGACAGAATCAGAACAGACTACCACATGGACCATGAAGCCCTCATAGACAAGGAAGCGTCTAGTAAGCAGAAGATTCTGAGACTTGTTGCAGTATAGAACAGTTTCTTACCATGGGGTCTTTCTGGGCTTGCAATGCGGGAGGCAAGACAGTGGTAAGGGTTAAAAGTGAGGCTTAGAGAAAGACAGACGGGGCTGGCACGGTCTCTCTAGTGCTCATTAGCTGTGTGATGTTGTCCAAGTTACTACCCCTGCTCCGGAGACTTGGTTTCCTCACCCAAGACGAGAATACAAGAACATCTTCCTAATGGAGTGGTCAGGAGGTCTTTTTTCAATATGTTAAAGTAGGGCTAAGCAACTGGCCTTCTGTGAATCACAGCTTCCCCTTGACTCCCATGAGAGCTTAAAGGAGACTGAACTACAGTCAGAGGTGGTTGCCAGGAGTGGGGGCAAGTGGAGGGACTCCAAAAGCACACCATCAGAACTGGACCTGTGGACTTGCAAACCTTTCCATACTAATGTCTAGTGCTGACTCCAGTGTGTAGGAACAGGTGTCAAGAATCTCCTGTGGAGCGGCGAGGAGAGGCTAGGTCCCAGTTAGCAGAAGCAGTGGAACTGACGGTAAATCTGTACAGATGAGTATGGAGAAAATCAAATACTGCAGGCCAGGATGGGCCCTAGATGGGCTCTTCCCCTGTCCTAACCTCTTGGCCATGAGGGCCCTCTTAATATATGCAGAATGCATATATTAATTACATATTACATGTCGTTAATTAATTATATCATATATTATATGTAATATATTAATATCCATTGCACATTATATACATTAATATATACATTAATTATATTATGTATTATATTATTTATATACTTATCATATAATATATTGATATATTGATATATTGTTTATTTTAATTAATTATATATATATATATTAATTATATATTATTAATTAATTAGATTATTAATAATTAACACATGGTTTAATACAATGTCATTAATATCTTATATATAATATATTAAGCTGAGAGGATTCAGGGAGCCCTAGGGCAGCAGAGTAAGCAAGCATTAGGCCAAAGCAGCATGTCTGAACAGAATAAGCAATGCAACTAGTAAACACACATGAGCCAAGACGCCAAAAAATCTGGGAAGGAAAAGCAAAGATAGCGTCAGCAAGTAACAGCACAAACCCGATTATCTGAGTTCCATCCGCGGAGCCCACATGAAAAGCCGGAAGCTGTGGCTTGCGTCTGTAACCCTGGCACTCCTACAGTGGAATGGGAGGCAGAGACTAGGGAGTCAGCTTGAAGCTTGCAAGCCGAGCAACAGCAACAAGACAGACTCTGCCTCAACAAGGTGTAAGGGTGAGAAACACACTCTCTCTCTCACACTCACACATACACACATAAAATAAAATAAAATGCACCTAACAGTGAAGGGATGGAGCCACCCTCTGGGACACATCACCTAGTAAGGAAAAGTAAAGAAGAGCTTTGATGTAAGGCCCTCCATTTGTGGGGTCCTGGCTTAGGAAGGACCCACAAAGGCAGAGCTGATGCTGGAGGCAGGGGCACACAGTCTCCATGTATACTCACCAGTCCACTACCCTACTCTGAGAACTCAGCTACCTGGGTGCATTCCCCAACCCCGACTGGAAAGAATTAAGATTCCATGCCCAGTAGCTTTAACTTACAAATAAGTATTTATCAGCCCAAGTGTCCTTTTGCTGTGACTCAGGTGTGACAGACTACCTGACGCATTACGTGTCTTTGTTTGTTTTTCAGGAAGCCCCCAATAGCTGCCCACTCTGGAGTACATGAAGGGTAGCAGGACATTTTTCAGGTACCAGCCATGTTGCTGAGCAGCCCTCAGACCACAGAGTCCTCCAGGACTCATTGAGGGAACACTGGGGCACAAGAATTGTTAGGAACAAAAGTTATGTTTTAAATTTAATTACTGTGCCTAAAAGATCTATAGGACAAGGACAGACAACCTCCTGGAACGTTGCCTGGGGGCTGCCCAGATTCCATTTGGTTGGTCCTACTGCACCGGATGTGCCCCAAATGCACCGGCTATGCTTAGTCACTTTGGGGCGGGAGACAACCAGACAGGAAGTACACCAGGATAGATGCTTGCCACTGACTGGACCTGGTGGGAAGTGTGTAGCCTTATGGACTCTGCCTTCTTGAGCATCTGTGCCACGTGACACACCATTGTGTCAATAGCGACACACCATTCTGTGTCAACTCCGTTGGAACGTCAGAATGGACCTGGTCAGAGTCCTTCTTCCTTGCCAGTATTTAATTAAAACTTGCTTCAAATTTGGCTTATTAGTGGTGGTCTTACTCTTGACCTGTGGGATTTACAGAATCAAAGTACTATACCAACACTGAAGGACTTGGGCCTCTGTGGTGGTTATCTTCCTCTTACAGAAGACAATGCTTCAACCCTTCAGGCTTTAAGGTCAGAGGCAGCTGGCTGGTCTGGCCTCTCCGTGTGGCTGACAGTCAAAGGCTGCACTCCTAGGCCGCCCTGGAAGCAGTCCTACTTGCTGAGTGTCATGGTCGTCTCTACAGTGGGTCTCTCCAACCAACTGGTGTCACTGCTGCTTGCTTGCCTTCCAGGTGGGCGGGAACTTCCTGTGGATCAGGGTGAGCCCACAGAGGATGAGGAACACCCCTCCCCACCACAAGACCTCCTGGCACTCTCCGTACAGCACGTAGCCTAGGACAGCCTGTTGGGAGAGACAGCTGTGAGGGATTTGGCCTACCCTGGTGAGCTCCCCCATTCCTTAGTAGCCAGAGGCCAAAGTCTGGGACCATATGTCTGGTGTTCATATCCAGCTATACCTTCATCAAATCAATCCATTCACTTCTGCCTCTTCTGTGGAAGTCAAGGGCTACCCCAACTGAGCACTGAGGCCCAACAGAGGCCACCAGGTGGGGCCAGTACACAGCTAGTATCCAGTGATCAGAGGAAACCCAAGCTAGGCCACCTTCCTCCCACTTCAGGACTGACTGGGTTCACTCTACCTTGTTGACTCACACAAAGAACAGTGATCAGGCCCCTACCCTCACAGCTAATGTTAGAGTTCCCAGACCTATAGGAGCTATGCCAAGGGACTTCAGATGGAGGGTTTCATTCTTATCTAAGTTTCCCATGTTTAACTGCTCCTTCACTAGAGCCAGTCCAACCTCTGTTTTACTTCCTTTCTTGAGCCTGGAGAAGCAGGAGTTCCCCAAAGACAACTGTAGTGAATAAGAATAAATGTAATAGAATGTGGTGAATAAGAATAACATAATAGAATGTAGTAATAAGAATAATGTAGCAGCATAATACTGTAAAATGTGATGACAAACAATATTGAAAAGTCAAATGTGAGTAAGCAATATTAAAGTCCAGAGAGTGGGCTCTGGACACACCCTGAGGTACCCCAGTGCCTGTGTGCACATCTGGACAGTACTGATTAAACTGACCATGCCCATGCACCCACAGTGTGATTGGCTGAATTTAGCTTAAAAACCCTGGTCTGGTTCAGCTCAGCACGCCGCTCTCGAGTGCCTCCGGAGATGCTGCCGCTCTGGTGACCAACCGAGGCTATGTCCTGCTAACTGAAGACTCGTCCCAGACCACAGGACCAGTGCTCCAGTATTGCTGAACCAGAAAGAGGAAGTCGGCTGCAGACCAGCACTGCTGGACAGATTGTGAGGCTTGCCTGCATCTGAGGCCAGACTAGGAGAGGTATTGGAGTGACTGTGTGAGTGAATGTGTGTGATAAGCATAGAATAAAACTCCTTTGTGGAACCAATACCTCCTCTGAGGCTTCTTCCCGCCTGATAAGAATTCTCTTGCAACAACAAATCACACAGAACTCTGAAGGCATCAGGCTACTCACCGAGCTGAGTATATTTGAACAAGTCACTGTGACAGATGCAATGGCTGAAGACATAGAGAAACTGAGGCCCCGGCTAAAAAAGGTCCACATCAGAGTATTGGTGCTTGCCATGGCAATAATGCCTAAGACACAGAAGCCTATGTTCACCTGCAGGAGAGAGTGTCACTGCAGCTACAGCCACCAAGGGCAGAACCTGGAAAGGCTGGTGGATCTTTGTAAGTTTTCTATAAAGGATATGCAGACCTTGCTTGACAGAGAGCGAGGAACCTGCAGGGGGGAGGGTTTTCTTGCATTTGGACCTCAAATTTCCTGTAGGGATGACTTTACAAAAGGGCATTGTAAGGGCGAAGTGCAGCCTGCTTACACAATGGATATTGAAAGCCTGCTTACTACTGGAAAAGGCCAAGAAAAACTGTCATGGTCTCTGTGCCCTTCATTTCACTCTGGACCCCTTCCGCACGGACCAACACCCAAAGGGACACAGCTTCAAGTTTGGCCATTGCAATCCGGAGGGCTCTAAATCTCCAGAAAGCTGAATAATCAGGCAGTCCCCTGTCCAGGCGGAGGCTGGATACGACGCGAGACCGACAGATGAGAGGGCTCTGAGCCCACCTCGGTAGGTCCTCGGTCAGGGCTCTGCCAGGGACAGGGCAACCGGCTCTCCCACCGCAGGAGCGGCGTGCAGACAGGCTGGGGCGCCGGGGCACAGGAAGTGAGCCGCGGGAGCGGAGGTCATCCCAGGAAAGGTGGCCCTCCTCCCCGCCCCCCTCGCCCCGCCCCCGCCCCTGGCACCCCCCCTCGCCCCGCCCCGGGACCCCCCCTCGCCCCGCTCCCGCCCCGGCAACCCCCCCCTCGCCCGCCCCCTGCCGTGTCCCGCCCAGCCTCCTGCCCCGCCCCCGCCCCGCCTCCCCTGGCGCCCCGCCCCTCTTCCTGGCGCCCCGCCCCGCCCCCGCCCCGCCTCCCCTGGCGCCCCGCCCCTCCTCCTGGCGCCCCGCCCCGCCCCGCCCCGCCTCCCCTGGCGCCCCGCCCCTCCTCCTGGCGCCCCGCCCCGCCCCGCCCCGCCCCGCCCCTGCCGCGCCCCGCCTCCTGGCCCCCCTGTACCTGGCTGCCGAAGGCCAGCTTGGCGGCGGCGGCGGCCAGGGCCCCGAACGCGCCGGCGCACAGGCAGTTGAACACGCCCCAGAAGCGGCGCCGCATCGCGCCAGCCTGCAGGCGGGCGGGGAGCTCCACGGGCGCGTCGGGGTAAGTGGCCGCAGACGCGGCGGCGCCTGGGGCCTGTGACACGGCCGCCATGAGGCCCGCTGCGCCCGCCACGGCCGAAGCCACGCGCCGCGACCTGACGTGAGCCCGGTGGGGCGGAGCCAGGAGACGAGCTTGGCGGAGGGACTCTGGGGCGGGGAGCCTGCGGCTCAGCAAACCTGCCCGGAGCGCGGTGCGCCACTGCGGGGACCCGCCCCGGGAGGCGACTCTGCCACACGGCCTACTCGCTGTGGCCGCGGACTGCGAACCTGCCGCTGACCTGACCCTGTCCTTAAATTAAGAGCCTGCAGCCCAGGGAACCCGCTACTGTCCCTTTCCGCCACGCTGTATGAATGAGTACCTAAAATGCTGATTCCTGGCTTTCCAAATCCTGAAGCCAGTCTGCACCTTACAGAGGTGCCAGCTGCCTCTCTGCTCCCTCGTGGATACAGGGGCTGGATTTGGAGACCTGCTTGGGAAAAGCGACGGGACTGATGAGCCAGCCTGTCTCCATTTTAGGCTTGAAAGCCATCTTATAATAAGGACAAACTAGGTTAATTCTGTTTGTGATTAAACTTGTTTCTCATGGATTGGGCTATGCCCCACCTATAACCTTAACTGCAATGGTTTTGTACTCCTGTTCCAGAAAACAGCAACTATACCTTTCTTTCAAAAGGTTATTATGATCACCTGTTACGACCATCATGCAAACCATGTCTTTGTTTCACAAGAGTTGCTATGACCAACTTACGTTCTGCTTCTACAACCAAATCTCCCACTTGGAAACCCCCTGCTCCTGAGCTATAAAACCTTATCTTCCCTGTGTCCAATGCTGACCTCTAGAACCCCTCTTTAGGGAGAGACAGCCCATGCACATTAATAAAAAAGCTTGCTTTTACGGCCATTATGATTTGGGTCGGTGGTGGTCTTTCTCAAATCTGTGGGATTAACAACTGCTGTGGACAAGTGCTTGAGAAAAAAACCGTTACTAATCACTCTGCTGGAACCATCAGAACCACAATCACTTCTAAGTGCACTTCTAAGTGTAAAGTCATCCAAAAAACTAAAAAGTGTCATCTACGGTCAGTAATTACGTCTACTCAGAACGCTGAGGTGGGAAGATTATTTATGCCTCTGTGATCAGGTATGTGTGCATGAGTGCCGTGCCTATGGAGGCCAGAAGAGAGCACCGATCACAGATACACATAATACATACAACTAAATCTTAAAAAGCACAGATTAGTCCTATTAGTCCTACGTGGTATAAACATTCCATTTCGCAGATGAGGAAATTGGCTCAGAGAGGCCTCACTGGACTATTCCACTTAATATGGAGACCTTACATTGTGGCAACAATAGATGGGCAAAACTGAAACAAATCGAAGTTGCTTCTGTCAGGGATTGCATCCCAGAGATTAGCATACACTGTTTTTAGCAGAAATGGTCTTCATATTTTGGCAGAGTAAGGCAGACAATAAGATGTTCAACATCAGAAGTGTTATCTGTAGAGAAATAGTGGGAAACTCAGCGTATTGTCTAGCTGTGAGGGCTCCAAAATTAGTGATTTTAAAGCAAACTAAGACCAAGTGAAGCTAGAGGGTTGACTTAGATTATTATGTGTATCCAGGTCAAAACCTGACTAATAATCTGGGTGTGATGGTGCACACTTAAGATCCTAAGGCTTTGGATGTAGAAGCAGGAGGATCAGGAATTCAAGGGCACTTTTGCCTAGATAGTGAGCTCAAGGTAAACCCGAATTACACAAGACCCTATGACTCTGTTAAAAAAAACCTCAAAACTAGTGCTGTAGAGTTAGCTCAGAGATTAAGAGTACTTGCTTGTTCTTGTAGAGGGTCTGAATTTAGTTCCCAGCATCTACATGGTGGCTCACAAACATCACTAACTCCAGATCTGACACCCTCTTCTGACACTAAGCCAAGTTGTGGGACTGTCATGGAGCTAAGACTGGGTCGAAGCAGCTAGGAACCACTGCGCCATCCCAGGAGGTGAGAGCAGTAGGCGTTCAACTGCTCCTCACTTTGGCCCTGGCCAGATCCCAGCTAAATATTAAATACTGCCTGCTTAGCAGAAGCAAAAGGAATGTGGTTTGGTAGGTGCTTATCTGCACTGTGTCTGGAAACCTAGGGATGGGCCCATTCCCTGATAGGATGCCTTCCTCCTTTTCTGTGAGACCATGCCTTGTGCAGGGGGTGCCTTTGCAGGGCCCTGGCTTAGACTTGAGCCCCACATGCAAATAAGGCTACCCCAATGTCCTTGTCTGGGCCAATGGATCCCTTACCCTGGGTACCTCCTCTGCTTGTGGCCCCAGATATATGTAACAGACACCCTACATTAAAGTGATCTCTGCTTCCACCAGAAGAGGGTTTCAAGGCCTGATTTATTGCGTCTTGTTTGGTTCTCTGTGCTGAGATTCGGATCTCGCAGTCGGTCAGAGCCCACATCCTTCTTCCCCGCCGCTTCTCCTCCCCAGCTCCTGTTCCTGAACCCCCTTTTCGCCCGGCCAGCATGAAGTGGGTGGGAGCAGAGGGGGAGAGGCTGGAAACACCCCGCAGAATCCAGGACCAAGTGATGTATAGGACCTCCAAGGATACCAGGCATACACATAGTACATGTACATACATACAGGCAAACTTTTCATACACATAATTTTTGTCTTTTAAAAGATTTTATTTGAAAAATTGGACATGTAGAAAATACTCATAACAATATTCATAAAAAAACCAAGAAAACAAAAAAACCTATATGAACAAATTTGCTACAAAATCAGCCATTAAATTCACACCAAGTTTATCAAAGGCGAGTCTAGGAGAAATGGACCGGCCTACATTCACCAGAGATCTCAACTATTCATTATTTTAACGGTCTTCCAGAATTTACAAGTGACTTGAACCCTTGACACGTACTGCTACACACTTAACAGCTGTTGTGTTTGCATGAATACCCATCAGAAGACACAGGATTAGTGCACACCAGGAGTCATAATTAAGGCCTTTCAGTCTAGCTCCACCCCGATGCGCAGATCTGGCTGGGATCTTTAGGATTCAGTCTTTTTCTTTTCTTTCAAAAATACATTTTCAGCACGTAACTTTTCTGTCTCCTGTAAGTAAAAAAGAAAGAAAATTAAGTTTCTAATTGTTATAGAAGCAATTTTTTTACTTAATCCATTAAGTATATCTTGAAATTAAAGTTACAATGTTTAATTTAAAAATTAATAGCAAATAAAATCTGACATCTATGAGCTTTAACCCATTTTAATTGTATTACTGAGGGCTCACACACACCTATAATCCCAGCACCAGAAGGCTGAGACAGAACTGCTGTGAGTTCTCTATCAGACTGGATTATAGCGTGTGACCCTGTCTCAAAAAAACCAAAAAAGTAAAATAGCAATGACCAAGTTATTTTACTAAAATAATCGATTTAAAACTACCATGAATTTATTTAGAATAGTTTACCTCAGCAAGTCTGACATTTTCCTTCTTGAGTCGCACGACATATTGAATCTTCTGATGTAGGTTTTGATGACCTACCAATTTTCCATTTTCCTCAGCAAGATATTCTAGTTGCTTTTTCAACATTTCTATCTCCTGCCAATCCAAGGACAGGAGACCACATTATGTACCCCTTTCAAGAGCACCAAGCAAGAGGTGGTCAGGTTTCTGTGAGTGCACGCACGCGCGTGCACACACACACACACGCGCGCGCGCACACACACACACACACTGAACCAGAGATGTGGTTTTTGCTAATTCTATTTATTCAAGTTTCTGCCTATAGTATGGGAAACCCAACACACCTGGAGAGTCCTCTCTTTCTCTTCGAACATTTCTTCCAATTTTGACCGCAGTTGTTCCTTTTCCTGAAATGCTCTCAACTCCAAAGTTCTGGTTCGTTCAATTTCCTCACTCATTCTGAGGCAGACCTTCTCCTTGTTGTGAAGGGCATTTTGGACTTCCTCTAGACTGAAAGAATAAGCATAACTTTATGGGATTTCAAGGAAATACAATTATAAAACAGAGCTCAAACTAGGTTTTTCCTCCTAAGTTCAGAATTTTGATTTGAAAGTACCATCAATCTTCAGGTCTCCTGTATAGCTGGCAAGAGAAGATAACCTAGAGTGGGTAGAGGGGGAGGGAGAGACCTAGGTGGTAGAACAATTTTCCTGACATGGCCCAGCCCCTAGGCTCCACCCTCAGCATCCTCTACCTCTCTACTGCTGAATGTCAGATATGATTGCTTTGTTAGGTCAAGACTTTCATCCTGAGAAAAACTCTTCAAATCATTTTATTTTTATATTTGGAGCCAGGCTCTTGTGTAGCCCAGGCTGGAGATGACCTACCTCCCCTACCACGTACTGGAATTACAGGCATATTCCAATTACTTGCTTCAAACTGTTTTTAAATTAAAAAAAAAAAAAATTAGAATGAAAGTTTGCTTGCTCAAGTGAGATGAAAGTAAGGTATCATTACAGTCTGCAGGCTTTATTAAGTGTCTCCAATCTCAGAATAATCATTTTGTTTAAAAAACTCGTCCTCAGATAAGGGAACTCAGACAATGGAACATAGTCCTTTCCTTAGGGATGCACACTCTAGTTTACACATTTTATATAACTAATTAAAAAGTATAGGATTTCACCCACAGTATAAAACTGTTTAAGTCTCATAGATTTTCCATTAGAAATACTATTTGTTACAGTGCTTGTGGAGTGCAATACTGTCTGCTGAAATGTGGTGACTGCCCCACAAGTCAGCTCAGTCTAGGTAAGGGGTTTCCAGAGCATGCTCAGAGGTACCCATAGAGACAATGCAGAGAAGCACTCTGCCTCTGCTTTGTTGGATAAAAGCTCAGGTGCCACCACCTCTGCTACCTTACTGCCAGTCAGGGGTTGTGGCTTGAATGTGAAAAGTTCACTTGGGTTCATGTATTAACACTTGGTTCCCAGCTAACTGGCTCAATTTTGGAAGGTTGTGGAGCCTTTAGGAAATGGAGACTTTCAGAAGAAAGTATATCACTCTAGGGTGCACACCTTGAGGTTTTCATTTTGTTTGAGACAGGGTTTCTCATGTAGTCCTGGCCGTCCTGGTACTATATCAAGCAGGCCAACCTTGAACTCAGAGACCCACCTCCTCTGCCTTCTGAGTGCTGGGATTAAAGGTGCATACCACCAAGTTTTATTGTCCAGCCATACTTCCTATTTCCTCCCTGCTTCCTGACTGCAGGTGCAGTATGACAGCTAGCTTCCTACTCTTGCCACCATGCCATTCTCCACCACGATGGGCTGTGTCCCCTGGAACTGTAAGTCAAAATAAAACCTTTCTTTTTTCTTTTGTCAGTATTGTATCAAAGCAATGAGAAAGAAATGAAGACACTTGGCTTCTTGTTTATGAAACAATTTTATGTGAGATGAAAGAACATTAGCTCATTCACTTCCCAGTGGTGGATGATGCCTGGCCTAAGCTGAGCATGGCAAGCTCTATCATTTCCTTGTCAGACACCGGTTTGCTAAGTCCTGAGGATGTCTGGTTTATATAATGAATTCTAGGCCAGTCAGGGCTACAGTGAGACCTTGCCTTTAAAAAAAAAAAAAAAGCAGGAGCAGCTATAGCCGCTGCCCTATGGAAACAGGATGTTGGAACTGTAGTAGGCATATTGTAGCCAAGAGTACCAAAAGCAGAGAAATGGGGAAAGTCTCAATTCCTGATGATATTATCACCAAGTCCCCTATTACATGAAATAAAATATTTCCTGCCTATGCCAATGCAGTTTGTACCTGGTTCCCTGAAACAAGGAAAATGTATGTGTGCCCACAGTGCAGTATGAGTTCTGCATGCTTCAAGGACCACATATCACTGAGAACTTCTGTCACCATAAGAAGGAAACACCATGTCACACAGATAGCGATAAGGTCTCAAAGGATATATCTAAACTGACTGCAGTTCTACAAATGTATGTCAGCTTAATCACCACTAAATGGAAGTCGGCTTTTACGGTCCATGTGGAGAAAACTCCACAGCAACTCAAGAAAACCGAAGACTGCACACACACTATTTTTATGTTAAAAGTGGCTTTACATGAAAACCCTATTGAGCAAATGGCATCAAGAAAAATAATCTGGGTTAGGGTTAGAGAGATGGCTCAGCAGCTAAGAGCTAGAGGACTGGAGTTTAGTTCCAAGCACCCCAAAGGGAAGTTCACAGCTGCTATAACTAACTGCAGGGCATTTAATGTCCTCTTTTGGCCTGTTTGCATTCCCATACACAGACACACGCACATAAATACATTTTTTAAATCTTAAAAAAAAAAAAGATTTTGATAAACATTGATTATATTTGCATATATTTTGCAGAACAAAAGTAGTTACCTTATGGATGTATTTTCCCTTCAGAGGAGAATTATACCCATGGAACAATTCATAACTCTGTAACTCCAGTTCCAGGGCATCTGATGCCTTCCTCTGGCCTCTGCAGACACCATGCACACATATGGTGCACAAATATATATATATATACGTATGTGTTTGTGTGTGCGCGCGCGTGCATATATGCATATTCATACACAAATATATATTTATACACAAATATATATACTTATATACACACACATATGCGAAACATCCACACACATGAAATTAAAAATCAAAAAAAAACAAACAAAAACTAGGCTTGGCAAGATGGATCAGCAGGTAAACACTTGCTGCACAAGCCTGATGACCTGAGTTTGATACCTACAGCCCATGGTGGAAGAAGAGTACCAACTCCCACATTTGTCTTCAGACGTCTACACACGCGCATGGCATGCATGCTCCCCTCCCCCATAGTAAAGTTTGGAAATATTAAAAAAAGGATTTGAACTATAAAATAGCACACTTACTCTGCTTTCATTTTCAGCATTTCTTCAGCAAGTTTATTCTATAATAATAATAAAAAAGAATGGTTAGGTTCTTTAATACCTTTACTAAAAAAAAGAGAGGAACAAGTTCGTTTTCCCTGGGCTAGTAAATCATGTCTGTCTCCCCAAACCCATACGTACGAAAGGCTGCTGGTTCACAAGCACTCCTACACTGGGCCAGGGGACGCCTCACTTGGTTCTAAGTGGAAAACTGAATGTGGGAAATGCAGTGCTTCCCACAGAAGCTCTGAGGCAGATAACATTTCTCCTTCTGTTGCTTCTGTCTATGGCTAGAGTTTGCTCTATAGCCCATGCTGGCCTCTGATTATGGCAATGATCCTACACCAGTCTCCCAAGTACTGGAGTTACAGGTGTTCAGCACCATGCCTGGCTGGTAGATACACCTTTCCTTAGTTATATCTTAATATTAATAGTAAATATCATGCTAATCAGTGGGAATACAGAAAAGACAATTTCAATAGCAAAATGGTTTCAAAAATAACCATAAATGTTCATTATAAAAGCAATTCTCACAGAAGAAACTTGTGTTAAAAAAGAAAAAAAAGGCATACTTTAGCAAGTCTTTCTCTGATAATCTCTTCTTCATGTTCATTCTTCAGCTGCTGACTGTCTGGTTGACTCTGGCTGCTGCATAGATTAGAGAGTGGACAGGGAAACACTGTCAAGTATACTCAAGACTTAACCTTTATTATATGAAGCTAAGGAAAAGCTAATTCTGTAAAATTAACTCGTTAGTGCAGTCAGTCAGTGCGATCCACACATGGGATACATAGGGCCCTCGCCAGAACTCAGGACTCACTTAACAGTGTAAAAGCAAAACAGGCCGCGTGCAGACATCTCACCAAGGCTTGGTGCAGAAAGATAGCTAAGAGTGGCAACCTGACGATCGACTGTGAGCAAAAGGGCGCAGACTGCCAGGAGCTAGAAGAGGGCTTCTTTAGGGGTGGGGAGAGTTGCTTGCATCCCCTGGGAGTCTGGTCTCTTGGAACACGATTCCTTCTTTTCGTGGGACTTTTCAGTCAGCTAACACTTTGATGACCACTCAGGCTTTACATGTATGCAAACAGCAGGGACTCCCGGAACACATGGCATGATCTCTTCACAGAAAACAAATGCTCCATCAACAAATCAACGGGACTTCAGTCTGGATGGCATGTGTCTCTGCAAGTTTGCCTGGGCTAGGAAAGTAAATGTGGTTCTGTGGGCCAGCAAGTCCTCACGGAGAACCTGCCTGAGAGCTGTGATGTGAGCAGGTCGCATTCTTCCTTCACATCTGCAGCCTAGTCAAAACTGCTATGAGACTCAAATGTTGAAGTCACTCAAGGTTAAGGAAAGGTGTGCTGCTTGTGCACTGATCCAAGGTTAGGAAAATATCATTTTGTCAAGATCCAGACAGCGGGCCTGGAGAGATGGTGCAGCAGTTCAAAGCACTTGTTGCTCTTCCAGGGGACTGGGGTTTGATTCTCAACATCTACCTGGTGGCTTACCCTCTCCTGGCCTCCCCAGGTACCAGGCACACAACTGGTACAGATATACATGTGGGCAAAACATTATACACATAAATAAAATAAAATCCAGACAGTAAGTATCTTAGGGTAGCCATATCACTTTACAGCCACTCAGCGTGGTGATTGGAGCATACAGCAACCACGAAATGAGGCAAGCCAGGCTTGCTGGCTTACACTTTTGATTCTGGCACTAGGGAGGACGAGGCAAGAAGACCTCAATAGAGTTTGAAGCCAGCGTGGTCTACATAACTAGTTTGAGGCCAGCCAAAGCTACACAGTGAGACCATCTTGAGAGAGAGAGAGAGAGAGAGAGAGAGCGCAACTGTATGTTATTTACAAATGGCCTGTGGGCTAGTTTGGGTTATAGTTTGCACACATCTGAAAAGAAGTGAAATAAACTACTTTAAATTGTATGTCGTTCCCCCCACTCTGGTTGTTGTTTTTTGTTTTTTTGAGACAGGGCCTCATTATATAGTGCTGGCAGTCCTAGAACTCACTCTGTAGGCCAAGCTGACCTCAAACTCAGAGATCCACCTCCCTCTGCCTCCTAAGTTCTGGGATTAAAGGTGTGTGCTACCACCATCTGGCTTTAAATTTTGGTTTAGTAAATAACTTGGGAAAGATCTGTAGCGGAGCACATGGAAATTAGGTGAGCAGACTATAGACTGCAGATAGCCTAATCACCAGGGAGCTGCTTATTACGAACTACTTACTCCAGTCTCACACTAAGTCAGTTCTTCGGTGCTCACTAAGACATGAAGAGAAGCATTTACTCTGTCAGCATTTAACATTCTCAAATCTTTGTTACCTCAATATTTTAGAGTGAGTCTCCAGACAGCTTTTGAACCTGTCTAGACAGCTGGCAAGCTTCTATCTAAGACTTTCTTGAAAAACCATGGACAGTAGACACCCCAGTCTGGGGAGTAAAATTCAGAAAGGGTCCTATTCCAGAGAATTCTTTCTGGCCCAATTCACCATTCTGCTTTGTTGTTGTTGGAGACAGTCTTATGTAGCCCAGGCTAGCCTAGAATTTGGTATGAAACCGAAGATGGCCTTAAATTTCTGATCTTCTTGCCTCTGAATCTCGAATGGGGCTACCGATGGTACATATCTCTACAACAGGTTTATAAGTAGTCCCTCCTGTTGTTAATCCTCTTATAGAAAGTTAATAGGCAACATCATAGTTCTACACTGCATACTTAAAAACTAGTTATCGGAAGAGATAGTCGCCAGCACCCTAAACTTAACACTTTCTGTTCTGCTTTGCCTGATTTTGTTTGTGGTACTGGATATTGAGCCCAGGGTTTCCGACATGTTTAGCAAGATGCTGGAGAAGCCTTGGCCTGCCTAGGTTGTTTTCTCTCAACTATATTGTGAAGCAGAGCAGATTGATAGGAAACTCTCCCCTTTTCTGCAGGACCTCTTGAATCTTATCTACCTACTTAAAAAACAAAAATGCTAGAGCTTAGGCTGTAACTCAGTGGTAAACATGACTAGTATTTGTGAGGCTCTCAGTTAAATCCCCAGTATTAGCTTAAAAATACTTTTAAATGGCAGTAGTTCAGCTCAAGTGTTACATGTTTCCTAATGTACTCCAAATGCTTAGTTCACAGAGCTGGGTGTAGACGTCTGATGCTAGACATCTGATGCTAGAAAAAGCCACACCCTCGTCAGACTCAACTCAAAACCAACCTAACACTTCCCGGGTCAGGGGTGTCCAATCTCTGGTGAAGCCCTTTTTATCCCCACTCACTTTAGAACAAAGAACATGCAGGCAAACCAAGTCCAGCTGGAGGACTTCTGGCTCTTACTCACCCACTGTCCTGCCTTTTAACATCACTCAGCTGACTTTGCAGGAGCCAGTTTTTCTCTCTTAATTGCTGAGACTCCAGACGCAGACTTTCCATTTCACACAACTGATCCTGAGAACACACCAAATAGCTTTTTTTCAGAAGACGCATTAGACCGAGTGTTATTTTGGTGACTGAAGCTGGGTATGGTGGGACACACATTTACTTCCAGCACTTGGGAGGCAGAGTCTGAGTCGACATGGACTCCATAGGCACTCCAGGACAGCTAGGGCTATGAAGTAAGACCCTGGGTCACCTCTACTTCACCAAAGAAAAGGCTGTGACAGAGACAGGTATTCCTTTTTACATTCCTCTTAAAGTACAGCGCTGAATATTATTGGATTAAACACAGTTTGTGACAAGCTCTTGGAGTCTCAGAACTGTGACTCAAGAACATCTTCAGTGTCTTAAACAGTTTCTTATCAATATAACATAACTCAGCAAAGCTCCTCTAAGAGAAAAAAATGAGAGAAAATCTCTGGTACATGCTCTCAATTATTTGATTCTATTTAATAGATGCCAATTAACCTAAGCATATTAAAAACAGATGCCACAGCACACACTTAAATTAGATCCTGACTTTATAGCAAGGTATGGTGATATATCCCTATCAACCCAACACCCAGGATGCCGAGGAAAGAAGGACCATGAGTTCAGAGCCAACCTGGGCTATATAGCTATATAGTATGAGACTGTCTCAATAAGGAAAGTACAAGGCAGCTGGGGAGATGGTTCAGTGGGTAAAACAGTTGCTCCACATAAATGCGAGGGCCTGAGCTTAAATCCCAAGAACCCCACTTGAACCTGGGTGCAGTAGCACATGTCTGCAATCCCAGTGCTCTTCACAGTGGTAGTAGTAGTGGTGGGGAATAGAATCCCTGCAAGGTTTTTGGACCAGCTAATCTCTGGTGTACAGCAGCAAACAAAATGGAAGGTGAAGGCTGATATATGAGGCTGTACTTTAACTTCCACACACATTCTGTGGTGTGTCTCCATTTATACAATGCACACACACACTACACACTGAATCATATGAAGACACTCACACATTCACAAAAAGGAAGGAGAGGAGAGTAGAGGGGAGGAGAGGCGAAGAAGGGAGATGAGGGAAGGGGATAGGAGAAGAGAAGACAGAAGGGAAAGGGAGGAAAGGAAGGGGAGGGGAGGGGAAGAGAGAGAAGGAAAGAACAAAAGTTAAATCTAAAACCACACCAAGGAGCTAGGAAGATGGCTAAGTCAGTACAGTGCCTCTTATACTCTGCCTCAAAAATTAAGGTGGAGAATGATAAACACACATGTGCTGTTGACCTCTGGCCTCTATAAGCACATGCACGCGCATGCACCAAACACATAAACGCACACACTTAAAAGTGTGTTGAGATAATGCGCTGTAGCTGTTAAGCTGGCAGATTGGATAGCACTATGAGGTGGAATTTCAAGGAACAGGCCTCCTCGTCATTGCTCATGGCAATGTGGTTGGTAGGAACTATTTGATAGCATTGTATAAAACCTCCACAAGGCAGGGAAAGGGTGCTTATAGACTCAGATAAGGTATATACTGAAAACCTTTAAAAGGAACAAAGGAAACCGGGAACTCCCAGGGAAGTGAACCAGGCTGCACGAGGTCAGGGTGGGAGGAAGCCTTCCCTGTCTACAGCAAAGCTCTGGCCTTTTGGACTTGAATCAACAACAGCTATGAGGAAGCTGCTGACTTTTACAATAAAGTTCACTGAAAAGTCATGTACCTTCATTCTGAGGATTTCAGCATTTTTGACTTCTCTATCTTCATTTAGCTTTGTTATAAGGTGTTGCAAAGACGTCTTAGAGGCTCTTCCATCTTCTATCTCTTGTTCTTGTGTTTCCAGGAGTTTTGCCAAATGAGCTTGAAAATGGGGTGGTGTTTTGGGACTCTGAAACGAAACCATACTTCATCCAAATGCCTGATTATGTGATGCAATGAAGACTTCATTTGCAATCCATATACCTAACAGCTAAAATGCGCATTTTCATGTATATGCCAAGACCCTAGACTACAGTGTATGCCAACAAAGGCCACTGAGCTTATTATATTATTTCTATCCAAGTAAAACAAAAGACTTTACCAAGTAGAAAGCAGATAGGGGATGTTGGTGAAGAGCTTTTTCTTTAAAATTACAAAGAAATAGCATTAATTATAATTTTTTTAATTCACTTAAAAAACTGACTGCTCTGAAACGCACTTTTTTGGAAAAGTACCTGTGGATACTCAGTAGCAGAATCCATCACATGCTCCAGTTGCCTCATTTTGAAGTTATATTCATTCTTTTTCTGCTCTACTTCTTCTTTATTTTGATTTAACTAGGCAAAAAAATAGATTAAAGATTATAGTTTAGAAAATAATTCAAAACACAGTCCAACTGGACTGCCAAGCTTGAGAGAAAAGCAAATAAAACTCAGTGATGTGCCCTTATCTGTTAGGATGAAAGAGATGTCCTAGTGAGGACATGAGAGACACTACGTTGTTATTAGTATGCCAATCAGTACAGCCTCCTGGAAAAGGGGGAAGGTCACCCCTAAAACAAATCAGAACTCCCATATGGACAGCAGTTTCAATTCTGGGTCCTTATTTGATGGAAATAAAACGATGTGTGTGAGCACATGCATGTGTATGACCTGTGGGGGTCGATTGCTGCTGTTTCTCAGTTCACTGCTTCAGCTAGTCAGTCTGCTCAGGTGAATCCGTTTCTGCTTCCTGCATACTTGGATTACAAGTAGGCCACCATGCCTACCTGGCTAATACGTGAGTTCTACAAATCCAAACTCCAGGACATATGCTTGCTTGGCAACTGCTTAATCCACTGAACCGTCTCCCCTTGAAGAGAGGGCTGCATCCCTGTGTTAACCATAGCCATGTTCACATACGCCAAAACGTGTAGTAAGCCTAAGTATCTACCAGAAGATGAAAAGAAAAAAAGGAAGTAGGACCCAGATACAAAAGAACACTGCCCAGCCTGCAAGATAAGGCAACTCTGTCATTTGTAGCAGGATGGGTAGACCTAGATATCATGTAAGTGGTAGAAGCCGAGTGCAGAAGACAATGACCTAGCTACTCTGTGGAATCCAAAACAGCCTAACTCAGAGGTGTTGAGTAGAATAGCGGTTAACAGAGACCGGGGAGTTGAGAAGCCCTGGTTGGAAGGTGTCCGTCAAAGTCTATCAAGTTTAGACAGAATCAAGTTTTCGAGATCTAATGAAATATATTTTGAGCATAGCCAAAAAATAACGTATAAAATATAGTTCAAAACAATAAAGATGGTAGATTTAAAACTGTACCACAAACAAAATCATGAGGTAATGGTTATATTAACCAGCTTGATTTAATAGTTATATAATATAAACACATATCAGAGCAACACATTGTAGCAAGTGAGGTGCCCCATACCTGTAATCCCAGAATTCAGGAGGATGAAGCAGGAGGATTACCATGAGTTAGAGGGCAGCCTGACTTAGAGAGTATCAGGACAATATGGGCTGCATATTGAATACCAGGTAAGCCAGGGCTACATATTGTTTCAACCCACTCCAGCAAAACCTATCAATACAAACTCCATAAATATATGCAATTATTTGTTAATGTAAAAAAGATGTTTCATTCTGGGTGTAATTTCATGTGCCTGGACTCTCAGCACTTTGGGAGGTGGAGGCAAGAGAACCATGAGCTCAAAGCCAACCTTGGATAAGCAGTTGAGACCCTATCTCAAACAACAGCAGAAAGTTACTTTTTAAAAACTACATATGTATGTGTGTGCAATTTATTTCTTTGAAGAATGCTATTATTTTGTTTTAATACCTTACTGTTTTCAGCCACAAATTATCACAGACATGGCTGTCATGTGTCAAAGACAAGGGCAGGGAGGGAAATGGCTAAGTGAGATTCACACGAGGAAATGCAAGTTCACAGTCCATGGTTGAATACCAGAGTCCCTAGATCCATTTGCCTGCTTTCTGTACACAGGAAACTCAGCCAAAGCGGGAAAGTCAGGACAACTTGCACCATGCTACCCCTGCTAGTTCTGGGCGGCTCAGTGTGCCCTCACCTTGTGCTGAAGTTCCTGGATCAGCGCCTCCTTCTTGGTCAGCTCTTCCTGGGCAGACTGCAGGAGTCCAGAGTGCTTTTTTGAGGCCTCTGTGAGCGTGTTCAGCTGCTCAGTGGCATGGGCCAGATCTTCACACAGCATATCTCTCTGTTAGAGAACAATGTCCCAAAGGAAAGATACCCTAACTGTGTCGTTCCAATAAAGGTTCACAAGTCATTACTGTATACATTTTTTTTAGGTTAGTAAAGATGTATATAAAATCTTTTTGAAAAGTTTTTTCCCTTTGGCTTATGTGCTAAACCACTCCAAGATACCTCGACCAGTTAATAAGTACATGAACAGGCCGAGGTGTAACTTCAGTAGATTCAGTCTCCTGTTTGAGGCTAGGTAGCATCAATTCCCACTCAGGGTTTTAGAGGTAATCTTTTCATGGAGAACACTCAAAGTGCAGTACTTATTCTATGTAGCACTAATTGAGTATTACAGGCTTGTATGTGTATGATATTTGCACACACACACGTGTGTACACATGTACATGCCTATGGGATGTGTACAGAGATCAGAGGTCAATGTCAGGCAGGCATCATTTTATTATTCTGCTAACTTTATTTTATGTGAGACAAGTCATTTTACTGACTGAACTGTCTTTGCAGGCCCTCAAGTCCTCTTATTTTATCTATCTATCTATCTATCTATTTCTCAAACCACCTTAAGTCTAGCATCTCATAACCACCTTAACTCCAGCTCCAGGGGATCAAAAGCTCTCTACTGGCCTCCAGGAGTACTACATACACCCAAATATGCATATAAATTGGAGTCGGGGGACTTTAAAAAATAAACATAAATAAATAAAAACAAGGACTTGAGGGCCTGCAAAGACAGCTCAGTCAATAAAATGACTTGTCTCACATAAAATAAGGTAGAGAATAATAAAGATGCATGTATTTATTTATTAATTTTATTTCATTTTTTGTGGGGGCTGAAGTCATTATGTTTTTGGAATATTTGATCACAACAACAGAAAGGAAACCAGTATAACCATGAAGACTGGAGTTCAGTTCTTAACACTCATGTGAAAGGCTGGGCATAATGGCATGCCTATAATCCCAGCACTGGAGGGTAGAGACAGGACAATACCTGGGGCTCACAGGCTGGATAGTCTAGTCTAATCAGTGAGTTCCAAGTCACAGTAAGAATTTATCTCAAAAACCAGGATTGATGATGCCTGAAAAATGAAACCTATGATTGATCTCTGGCCTCCACATGCACTCCCCAACACACACACACACGGGAATTTGCTATGCTACATTATCCCATGTAGTCAATCTCTCAGGTGAATTCTGTTTCACCTTTGGATACATCACAATTAAACACACAACTAATATTTCAGTTGACTTGTAGTTTTTATTAAAGGTACTTCATACTTAGATCAACCTTGACTGACCTGGAGCTTGCTATATAGACCTGCTTTGGCTTCCCAAATAATGATATTAAAGGCAATTGCCACCATGCCTAGCTCTCATCAATTTTTAAAAATTGGGGATTTGTGGCTGGAAAGGTGGCTCAGCTGTTAAAAGCACTATCTGCTCTTCCAGGGGTCTTGAGTTCAAGTCCCAGCAACCACATGGTGACTCACAACCATCTATAATGGGCTCTGATGCCCTCTTCTGGCATACAGGTGTACATGCAGATAGAGCACTCATAAATAAATCTTTTTTTAAAAATTGGGGATTTGAATTGGAATTACATACGTTTGTCTACAGTAATTTTGAACTTTCATTTTCAAGTCTTCCTTTAGATCACTTGGAATCTCTCTGATTTCCTAACACTTGCTAAATTTTCTCCTTAAAATTTTGATACATTATTAACAATGTTTACTGCTGATTTTTCAACAATAAAACAGTTCTTTCTTCTATCATGTGGGTTCTGGGGATTGAAATCAGGTGATCAGTTTCAGTGGGAGTAACTTTACCCTCTGAGTCTTCTTTTCAGCCCTGAATCATCAATTATTCCTTAAAAGAAGGGAAAAAAAAAAAAAACCTTCTACTTATTCATTAAAAACATCCCTACACAAATAAAACATACTGCTAAGTAATAAGGTACAAAAGAAAATGGAAGTGCCCAGCCCAGCACTAGGGAAGCAGAGGCAGGTGAATGCAAGGTCATCCTGGTTGACAGAGTAAGTTCCAGGACAGCCCGGGCTACAAAGAGAAACCCAGTTTCAAAAAAAGAAAGAAAGAAAAAGTGTCATGTTAATAATACATACCTCAATGTCCTCTGAAAGGATTCTCAGTCTAAGAGTTTCTTTTAGTTCAAGGATATCCACTTCCTGCCTCTTGATCAATTCTTTGCTCTCTTCTTTGTCAGCCACAGCAATACTGTATTTACACTGCAGAAAATAAAGCCATAGTACAAGAGCTTTCTGCTGG
>JAMJFZ010003725.1:0-106075 GCA_026225945.1 Cricetomys ansorgei | reverse complement strand
GCTTTAAAGATCTTGGAGTGTTTCATCCTTCCATAGAACCTTACTTACTTCCATAATGTAAGAACACTTACTGTAATACCCAGAGCAATCACTAAAAGTTAAAGCTTGGGATTATAGCTAAAATGCCAATAGAAGGGATGAAATGGATTGCTACATTTCTTAATAAGGCTTCGTGCTTCCTCTCTTGGGAAGTCACGGGAGCAAACCAGAAGAGCAATGTAGATCTCTATAAAATCTGGTCCTGCTTGCTATCTGTAGAAATATATTGTTTCTCTTTTATTGCAAATGAAAAACTGTTTTAATTTTACAGAAATTTTACTTTTTTTTCTTCATCTAACCCTAATCAGTTGAGATTTTCTGCGGGATATAGTCTACATAACTAATCTTGTTACAATCCTAGAATCTACCATTCATAATGAATACATCAGGTTGTGAAGGAAGAGTGATTTTTAGGACAAAATGGCTGAATGTATGGAGCATATATCCTATTCAAATCTTGATCACATATTCCAATTTTCAATGACCCCTTGTGCTAAATAGAACCTACATTTATTTTTTAGAACAAGTAACACTACATATTTTATTTCTTCAGATGATTAATGGGACCAGATGTCTCAAACGCTTGTTTGCTTAATCAAAGCCTTAGATATTACCTCCCACAAAAAAATTCCATGAGTCAGTGGTGTGTGGTTACTTGCCTATAATTCACCAGATGTGAAAATTGGCTATCTTTACCATTCTATGTACTGAACCACATTTTTTTACATGCCTTTTCTCAAGTAAGTATTCTTTCTATTTAAATAGAGTTCATTTACATCATTAGCACTAATATATCATAATAGGTAATATTTGGAAGAAATAAGAGCAGGAACAATGCAAACGACAATTTTGAAAGAAGTTAGGGGCCCAGTGATTTGATTACAAGAGAAACTTCTATTGAAGTCTCTATTCTATGTTAAGCCAATAGCCCATTGTGAAAATAGTTTATTAATACTTAGCATCTTGGAAATCGCATTCAGAAAATATTTTAGATTTTAGAGGTGGTAGACCTGAAGAAAGAATCACCATCAGTTGCTCTCTGATTATAAATAGAGGGCTCTGTGCTCTTATATGGCCAGGACCATTGATGAAATATTAAGGGACAAACAGCTAAAACCTCAGGGTTTTCCTAATTTGGTAATCACCCTATTCATGTAGAGGTTGAATTACATGATTGCACAGCGAGGCTTGACATTTCAGGCAGTCTCTGCCATTCGAACAAGAGAGAAGGGAGGGTGATGAGATGGAGTCAACAGGGAAATATCACTGCCTGGCCAAACAGTCTACTAAGGGAAGCAGGAGACTAGACCCTAGCTGTGGAGCAGCTCCGGAATCTTAATCATAGCTTGTGATTTCTTTTATGAACAAATCACCACAGCAAAAATGATTCCTTACTTAACAGACTTGAGAAAAACTAACTTTAAACCTCCAGAAAGGAAAGCACACATGCACGCACTTGTGCACATCCTCGCTCTCTCTTTCTCTTTCTCTCTCTCTCTCTCTCAAACACACACACACACACACACAAACACACACACACACACATTACACAGGGGGGCGTTCTATGGGACTCTTGTCTCCTATTAGGCCTCCTAATTGTCCTGCATATAATTGATGAGATACTTAGGACCCTTCCACACTAAAGAACATAAGACTATTGTGTTTTCTCATTCTCTTTCACTTACTTAACTTTCTTTCCTTTCTTCTCTCTTCCTAATGGCTCTCTCTCTTCTGACCGCCTAACTGTGTCATTAAGTTGAAATGAAACACTATGTGTCAGTGTTTGGAGTTTTAGTATCAGATTTTTTTTTTAGGTATTTGATTTTTAAAGTCAATTTTTTCTTACACCTTTCCACTCTATGAATAATTTTACACAACATTATATAAAATTTATTTTATCCATTTGAATTTCCAAATAGAATACAATGAATCTTAAAGAGTACTGTTGAATTATTAGTCACCAAGAGATAATTCACTCTATTTATTTATTTATTTTCGAGACAGATTTTTCTCTGTTGTAACTCTGGAAGTCCTAGAACTCTCTCTAGACGAGGCAGGATTTGAACTCAGGATTTGCCTGTCTCTGTCTCCTGAGTGCTAAGATTAAAGGCAAACGCCACCACCACCAAGCTGAGATACTTCAATTTAAAAGTATATTTATTTTCCTTTGTAAGTTAATAGTGAAACACAACCCCCCTTTCAATTTATTCTCACATCAAGTAGAACTCTAAATAAAACTTTGAGTCTGTTATCAGTAAATGATGCCCACATGATAACATGCTTATCCTTCTGTAATTTATGAGAAGAAACATGGTTTTATACCCATGATTTTATAATCAGTACACAATTATCTCAGCAAAATCTACATTATTTGTGTGGGCTATCACTTTCTTGGCCTTGTTATAATTAAACTGTGAGTCACTGACCTGAGGATATTACCAGTATCCTGAGCCACATACTCTAAAATCATGATAGGTATTTTAAATAAGTTACATTTGCTAAACAAGCAAAGCTGAGATCCAGGCTTAAACAATAGATATGTTTGTAACTTTAGCATGTGAAAGGAAAGAGTAGATGCTGCATCCAGCCAGTTTCTCTTGTGTCAAGGTTGCTCTTCTGTGATGCTCTGAGCTGTGTTCTTTGCATGATGGTGTTATGCTTAGGTACTACTTAGATGCTTTTCTCAGAACTATTTATCTCATTCAGATATGGCATTGTCTAGAGGGGTTGGGGGAACTTACCATTTCTTCTTACTTCTCTTTCTTAGCATAAAGGCTAGACTTTCTCCCAATCTCATGAAAGACTGAATTTCATGTCTCATTGGTGAGAATTAGGTCATATGCCCAGACCTAAATGCTTTATTATAGAAAAGAATGGGGTTCTCATATGAACTGGTTACATCAAAATCAATCCCTGAGATGAATAAGAGATTGTCTTCTGGTTGTCATGGAGGAAGGATGAAAGCTTCAAAAAAAATCCTGGGTTTCTCAAAACTTGAGCAAAAGGAAGGATTTGTAGGCAGATGACTGGGTTCTTTTGAATTTTATTCCTTAGCACATAAATAATGGACTCTTGATCCAAAGTGTTCTAAATTGGAGTAATTATTTTGTTGTTGTTTGTAGTTTATTTTCCCTTTTATTTTTACAGATAGAGAGAGAGAGAGAACAGAGAAATGAGAGAAATAATTTGAGTTTTGAGTTCTGAATATATCTAGATCTGAAGACAGTTTTTTTAAAATTATTTTTTGAAATTTTCATAAATGTCATATTGATCCTTTACTTCCAACTCCAGTTGCTCCTGGATCTCCCTTGCCATAGACCCTTCTAACATTGTGTGTTCATTCTTATATCCCAATGATTACAATTAATATTGCCCATATGCAGGTAGGCATAGGGCTATCCACTGGAGCTGGAGCAACCGATGAAGAGCCAAAACCCTGAAGAAAACTGACTCAGGAAAGAAAACTTTCCTTCTAGACCCATGAAGCACAAATGATCTTTTATAGTTGGCCTTTGTGCTGAACTTCCATTTTTTTCTATTACCCTTCACACATGCATGCATGCATATGCAATTATTTCTAATGCATATAAGATTTAAACACAAAATAAATTATAATATCCTCTAAACTGGTTTCTAGTTCCTTGAATTTAGGTCATTTATAACAGGAATCAATTATGATATAGTTGAAACGCTTGGTATAATATTGAGAACTAAGTTAAAACTGCCTGGTCCTAGCATAGAAATAAGATTTTTGTACTATGTCCATGTTGAGAATTTGAACCCCATATGAAAATTTGTAACATGCTTATAAATAAGTGTTTCATTTTCAAAATAAGTTGGGAAAAATGATGATGAACCTAGGACAGAAAGCTAAATAAGACTTGGCAGGACCTACTGTTCACATTTTATCTCCATGGATCAAAAGATATAATAGTAAGTGAGCCAAAAGGAAAAAAAAAATCTCTGCAAGGATTCTAAGACAGGTTCTAGTGCTGCCCTGCTAAGGTCTTGGGGGAGTGAATGTGAATTGTAAGAGTGAATTTACTAAGGATGCATGACACACAAGGCTACTGAAACAGTGGGAAATTGTCAGTAGTAGCATCTCAGTTTAAGAAAACTCTGAAAAATTGTTTAGGCTTAACTTTATTCTGAAGATACTATACACAGTGAAGCAAATTAGGAGAGTTGCACTATTACCAAGAATGACTCACACACCAAGGCAAGAAGAACCTCATGCTATACGGGCTATTTTTACAGAACTCAATGAAATGCTAAGTGCACCCCAGTGATTACCACTGGATTGAGATTTCCTTCTGCTTCCGGCAGAAGCTCTATAGTCATAGTCAAATGCACACGGACAATAAGTAGTTTGTAAATATTTACTAAGATACCATATTTATGAATTCTTAGATTGTATTTTCCCTGCCTAGTATGGCCTTACAATTAGATGATAATTACTATATTTCCTACACAGAAAAACATAGCATGTAAGTCAAATACCACATCTCAACCCCTGTCCATCTACAGTAGAAGAGCAGAACAATTGGAGCCATTTAATGTTAGGAAGAAAAGTGCAACTACCCAGAAACTTTCAATGTGCCAAGAATAAATGCTGCTAAAATAAATACACTTAAGAGGTATGCCATCAAATGAACTCACTGATATTACTGTATTAATTTTCATCTGTCATATCTGCAACCAGATGTATCCCATAGAAGCCAATGTGATGCAGCTCCATGGAGACTGTTATTTTTTAAAATATTTATTGTTTTCTGATTTTTCTTCAAATGTGAAGTGCGTATGCTGGCAGAAAGCAACTGTGTGGAAAGTAATTGAATAAAAATATGAGGCATGTGGTTTTTTCTTGACTTTTCATGAACTACAATTTGTCACCTGATCTCTAGAAACTCAGATGTAATCAAATGGCAGTAGACAGGGCTCTACGATGGAATATGGGAATTCTTTAAAGTTGGTGCAAAATTGAGTGTAATTAACAGTTATACAGAAGACAGAAGCAAAAACATAAGCCAAGGGCCACAGTACTTTGGCAACCTGTTTCTTTAAATGGAGAAAGCTTGTCTAAAGAAATCTGGTCTGTTTAAATTAAATTATGAATATGTCACCATCATCTCCATTACATGGAAATACTTCCAATGAAGTTACAGTGTTCATACAAATCAGCAATTCCATTTCAAATTGTTCTCAGTGAATTCCTCACATCCTTTTCAGAGTTTGTAGGGAAGGTCTCATGAACTATAAACTCTGCTGTTAAAGGGAAGGGATCTCAAAATTAAAAAAATCAAAATCCAACTTTATGCTGTTTCTGATTTGGGAACATAAATGAAAAGGCATTGTATTTACATAAATAAGTCTCCCACACATACGAAATGATAATTGATTATGAAATCTGAAGAAACAAAAGTTATAAAGATAACAGGAGAAGGAGTAAAATGTGAAGAATAGGGAGACCAACACATTCAGTTCTTATTAAATGATGAACTGAAAATCGAAATTAGGTAGAAGAGGTAGAAAGAATACTAACAATCAACTAGATATATTGAACATGCAACCACAACTCTAAATTAATACATTTTATTTTCAAAAGAGATCTCAAAGGGAATCAGCAAAATCATTGACAAAACCAAAATTATTGACACTTAATTTGGAATCAATAATTCAAAATCAATTGCAAGTCCTCAATTACTTACAAATTAGCTCATGTATTTATAAACAGATTGAGGTCAATAAAAAATGCAAATTAAAAAACATATTAGCCAGGCATGATAGTTCACACCTTTAATCTGCCTTGGGAGGCAGAGGAAAGTGGAACTGTGAATTCAAGGCTAGTTTGCTCTGTCATGAGTTCCCGGGTCAGTCAGCTAGGGCTAGGTAGTGAGTCCCTGCCTCAGTTAAAACTGTGTGTATTAGCTGAATGATAATGAACATAGTACATCATAAGTTATAGAGGGAAAGATAAAGTAAGGATAAATGTAAGGAGAAATAAATAACTTTAAACATCTATGTTAGATTAGAAAAGATTTTAAAAAACAAAGATCTAGCCAGGCTGTGCTGGAATAAGCCTTTAATCCCAGCACTCAGGTGACAGAGGCAGGTGGATCTCTGTGAGTTCAAGGCTAATCTGGTTTACAGAGTGAGTTCCAGGAGAGTAAGAATTACAATAGAGAAGCCCTGTCTTGAAAAACAAAAAATAAATAAATAAATATCAAAGACTTAAATATTCATTTAAGTGGGACATGTCAAAATAATTAGAATTCATAAGTTAACAAATGATGAGAGCAGGTGTAAATAACATTGTTTACTATGTATGTTTTACAGAAATTAATAATAATGTTATGATAATAAAATATTTACCACTTTTTATTTTTACATTGGAAACAACTTCAATCTACAAATAGTTTATACATTATTCTTAAAAGAAATCTTTTCCTTTGTTCTTGCAACCTCTGAAGGCTTCTCTTTCTGGTTTGTCTTTAGAACAGAATGATTTACTGATATGAAGGGTATGTATTTAAAGCCTGTAGATTTTGTTTTCATTGAGACCCTGGTGGTTAATAGACTTTCTGGAATTGCCACAAGTCTCTGCCATGTTCTCATCTTTTATTTCAGCTCAGCTTTTCTCATAGTTAATAGAACTATCTGGTATCAATAGATATTTGAATTTGAAATATATTTATCACACTAATGTACCAAAATGGATCCCTAATTGGCCACTAACCAGCTTATAATTATTAAGCAAATAAAATTGTTAGACTTTTGTCTGTGTGTGTGCAACTCGATGTGTATATATGTGTGTTTATGTGTATGTGTGTATGTATATGTTTGCATGTTTGGTGTTTATGTGTGTGGGTTTCACATGATCATGTGAGTTCTTGTGAACATGTATGTGGATATTAGAGGTCAATGCTGGGTGTTTTTCTTAGTCAATGTCTAACTTATTTTTTAAAATATTTCTTGCATGTGTGTGTGCACACACATGCACATGTCGTGGTGTGACTGTCAAGATAAAAGACAAGTTTTTGGAAGTTGATCCTCTCCTTCCACCATCTTGGTACTTGAGATTGAACTGTGGTTGTCAGATTTGTCAGCATTGACCTTTACCTGCTGAACACCAGGTCTCCCTTACTTTTCTGACAGTATCTCTCACTGAACCTGGAGCTGACTGATGGAGCTAATGGCCAGGAGGCTCCAAGGATCTACCTGCCTTGGCCTCTGCCTCTTAATACCCATGTTACAACTGCAAGACATTGCATCCAGCTTTTATGTGCATTCGGGGGGTCCAATCTCAAGCCCAAATGCTTGCATGGAAAACATTTTAGAAACTTAGCTGTCTCCCCTGTCCCAGTGTCCTATGTTTATATTAAAGGAAGTTCTGTTGTCTAATCCCATCCTTTTGTGTCTCCTAATGAACTTCAATTGAATGCATCTCCTTTGAGAGTGTGTGGATATGCATAATATGCATGTGTGTGCATATGCACATATATGTGCATGCATATGCATATATGTATATTCGTGCTTACAAGTGGGTGTGCAAGTATATAAGGCCTTTTGCTTTGTCATTGATATTTATTTCTTGGCACTGCCATAAAAGTACTAAAAACAAGGTGACTTAAAATAATAAAACTTTGTTGCCTTCCAGTTGGAGGCTAGAATGATCAAACTTAGCTGCTGCCTGAATAATTCTGATGGCTCTAAGGGCAAATCCTTCTTGCTCCTTCAATCTTCTGGTACATGCTAGAAACCGGTGGAGTTCTTTGGTGTAAAGTTGCCTCATCATATCACAGCTGTTTTCTCCTTGTGTCTTTAAAACTTCTTCCTTCTCTGTGCACCAATCTAAACTTCCCCTTTTATGATAACACCAGTTATATTGGAGTATGGTCATGGTTGTCACCTTTTCTTAATCTAGTCCGATCTTTAATTCCTTATTTCCAAGTTTGGTCACAATCTGAGTAACTTGAAATTAAGTCTCTGACCTGGCTTCATGGGACACAATTGAACCCATTAAATCACCTGTCTTTTTGAGCTCTGATTCATCGTACTGGTCCTCAATTCTCTTTTCTGGGTTTCAATACTCTTTGTCATAGTCATAGAAGAAAGTCCTTTCTCTCCTCCGTAGCTAGAGAGAAGTGACTCAGGACTTTACCATACTTTAGTTCATGTAAGGTCCTAGGCCCAGTGTCCGCGACCAAACACAAAAATAGTCAGATTATTTAGGTTTAAATTGTGGCTCACTTGCTGGGTATACTAAGCTGCATTGTGTTTCTAAAGAACAAAATAGGGATACTGTCATGTACTTGATGAGGTTTGCCTTATGAAGATAGAAAAGAATATGTTAGTGTCCCTGTGCAGCGAATACAAAAGCAAATGATTGCTGTGGCCATAATCATGGTCAACAGTAAGAAAATTTACTGTATGTCACTTGACTTCCAGCGCTGCTTTTACCCTGTTTTCAGATTTCATTGTTATTCGCCTGCAATTTATAGTGAAGTTGTCTCCTTACTTCCAATCTCTCCACATTCTAATCCAGTCGGCAGACATTGCCCAGATTAATCATCCTGTACCCTAGCTCTGCTCATTCTCCAGGGCACCATCCTTCACTGACTCCCTATTGTCTACAAAATAAAAGTAAAACTTCTTAGATTGAAATAAAAGGCCCTCTGGTCCCAAACCTCCTTTCCAACCTCATTTTCCACAACTCACCTTCATATATCAAATGCTTCAATGAAACAGAGCTGTTTGACATTCTTCACACGTGCTGCATAGTTTGGCACCTGTGTGCACTTGTTTATGCAGCTCCCCTGCCTCAAACCCAATCTCATTCAAATCCTGACTAGCCTTGCAGGCCCAGGTGAAATGCTGTCTGCTGCAAAGAGCCCTCCTTAATCATGCCAGCAATAAGGAATCCTGCTCGCTTTAGAATCTGAGTAAATTCGGGAGTATCTCTTATCTATACATTCATCTCCAGAATACTTATTGAATGCCAATTATATAAAGTGGCAGTCAAGTAGGGACTCAGAAACAGTGACTATGAAAATGGTTTGTAGTTCTAGGCTCTATTGCACATACAATAGCAAAGTTATATCAAAATTAATTTAGAAGAGCCCTATAATTTTAATTTGTGAAGCATTTCTACAGACTGACTCACAAAGTATATTGTATTGATTACTTTATTTATCTTGTTCCTTCATGAAGAAATATTCTCTGAATTGAGAATAAGCCATCCATACTGGTAGTATCTAGACCACAGAAAACATCTGGCATATATGTATATTTGTGAAGGAACAAATAATAAAACAGTATTTTATTTTATCAAGAGCCTCATCTTTTAGTCATTTCTACCAGATGAAAACTTTTTTCCCTCACTGGAATTTAAATTATTAAGTCCCAATGGCTACATTATCTTCTGATATGTCTTAAAAACAAGTTCCACTGGTATTTCATAAGTAGTCAGAGAATAAGGTACATGGATATCCTCTAAATAAGTATATTTTATAAAAATAATACAAGAACAACATAATGGAATATATGAAATGATATGATGAAAATAAAAAACTATCACTTATTGTGCTTAACTTCAAAAATGTTACAAGTAAAAGTTAACAGAATAGACCAATCTGAAAATTCAAATGCATGCTTTTAATATTTTGTCACCATTTATATAGCCAAGGCGACATCATTATGTCCTTTTGTGTCATGATTTTTTCATCCATAACATCAGGATAATCAGAAAGTATTGAGGGCCTTTCAATAGCATGATTAAATTAAGTGGTTCATAGAACAGTAAAATAAATTTCCTCATATGATTGTTTTCATCATTTTTACATTGCTTTAAAATAATACATTGAAAAAATTCTTTGGAACCCTATCTTGAGCTGGTTTGACACGTACTGTAAATTGACTACAACTTACATATTTTATTTCAGATAAAGCATGATAGTCTAGGAATATATTTTGTGAGGAATAGATTTTAAGCTCACATTATCCAACTTTAATTAGCTGAAGCAGAAACGTCTTTTGAGAGAAGTAGAAAGGGGTATATAGCTAATGTAGAGGTCCTGTCTCTTCACTGGACTCCAGATGGACTTCCTCTATAAGTAGCAGGATTTGGCAGATCTTCTTATTCTCTTTAGCATATGCAAACTCCCAGTTCACCCTTTAATCTGTGGTGTGTCTTCTGACTGCTCCTTTAACAGGGAGATGGAGTATGATGGCTACTTAAACTGAGTTTCCATGTCTAGGTCTGTATTAACAATTGTGTAAAAATAAAATAATTGGATTAGGTGAGAGACAGTTCCCCAAATAGAAGCAGAAAATGTTCTCCAGAGTGAGGGATGGAGCACCCTGCTGTCAAATTCAGTGGATATCTACAACATCTACTCATCTGCCACAATCCAACTGTATATATCAAAAAACTCAGCCAGGATGGAATTTCTGGCATTCTTCATATGTGCTTCATGTCTTGGCACTTTGTGCTCTTCTATATGTCATTACTCTTCAAACATGGATGAGGTCTTTCTTTAGAACAGAATTAAAGTTTTTACCAATTAGTAGGAAGTGGCGCTTGACAGTTTATATAGAAATCACAAATAAATAAAAAAAATATAAATAAAAGAAATAAGAAATAGAAATTAAAAAAGTGATCATATTCACACAAACAATTATTATTATTTAGATGAACTACCGAATAGTAAGATGTTGCAGCAACATAGTGGCCGAAATGCACTGAATTCTGAGAAGTAACAAGTCATTCCTGATATGTAAAGACTCATAGCGGGCAAACATCCTGTGAGAAGCACAGGCCTTCTTAGAATGTAAGTCAGTGAAAATCTGACGGTGAGGGCAAGGTGTGAGCATAAGAAGAAACTTCTTAGGGCCTTCAACTTCACACTGAGTATGAGCTATCGGATTCCCAAGATTAGAGCTGGACACTCATTCAGATCACTGCACTCAGATCTCCTGCAAAGGTACAGCAGTGGTTCTCCAAAGTTTTGTATCAAGAAATTGAGTTAAGGAAGGAATCCCTTCAGGCATAGATAGTTGGGAATGGGACCAAAATGAGTATCAACTGCTAACTAACATCAAAATATCTGAAACCAAGAACAAACTAAAATCTACTTAAAACAGCAACAAATTCTAGACTTAGTTCTACTAGAAAAGAGATTATTTTGGGGCCCTTCACTATGGTGTTCAAGAAGTAGCATACAATATTTACAGTTTTGTAGGCAAATATCATTTACTTAAATATAGACAATAAAATTTTATGTGTGGTCTACTGAGTATAGAACCCATGACCTTGAACTTGTTATGTAAATGCTGTATCCCTAGGCTATATCCCAAGTCCTTATTAAATTCTATCTCTCCTGTCCATATGTATACAATAAATATCATACAAAAGAAAGGTTATGATACAGGTAAAGAAATGAAACCAGTGAGTAATGTTTTGTCATAAAAGAAGAAGAAGGAGAAGGAGAGGAAGAGGAAGAAGAAGAAGGAGAAGGAGAAGAAGGAGAGGAAAAAGAAAAGAAAAGAAAAGAAGAGAAAAGGAAAGGAAAGGAAAGGAAAGGAAAGGAAAGGAAAGGAAAGGAAAGGAAAGGAAAGGAAAGGAAAGGAAAGGAAAGGAAAGGAAAGAAACCATCAATAGAAACACATCCTGGAAAGACCCAGAGAGTAAGAAGAACACACAAGTTTTACAGTAGCTAAAATTGTGATTTAAAAGTATCCAAAACTTGTAAATATAAAGAAGGATTCGTGGACAAGGTGAACAACAATGTTCCCTGGCAAATGAGAAGTTTCAGGAGAAAGGCCATTATTGTAATGAAGAAGATAATTGAAAAGCTAGAAAAATAAACCAAAGGCTTCTGATAGAAGTTAATAGAATACTAGATATAGAAAGGCAAGGGGTAGATCACTATAAATGACACAGAGAGACAGTGTCATAGTTTATTGGTATACCTCAGCATTGTACCACAACAGGTTGCTTAAACAAGCACAATTACTTCATCTCTCTAAAATGGGAGGCTGGAAATCAGTGATTGAATTGTTGACGGGGTTTGTTGCTCTGTCTTTGGCTTAAAGGTAACTATTCCCTACAGGACCTTTCTTGCTTTGTCTACACATCTACATCAAAATTTCCTAAGGATACCAGTCATTGGATTTTGACCTGCCCTAAAGTCTTCACTTTAACTTTATTAAATATTCTCTCCCCAAATTATTTCAATTCTGGGATACCAGAGGTTAAGATTGAAATATACACATTTTGTTACAGTATAACTTATGTTATGGCAGACATACACAGATATCAAAAGAGGGTTAAAACATATGAGATTAGAATCTTAGACACAAAATAAAAACAGTGAGAAGAACATTCTACAATTGATTCAGGACATCGGCATAAGAATGCACTTGGAGAGAATGACTGACACAAATAAGCACACCTAGTCACATCACAGTCCATCTATTAAAAGAAGGGAAAAGGGACCATTTGTAAAGCATCCTTAAGCTATAAGGTAGAGGTGATTGTGATCAAATATGCATTCCATAAGGGGAAACAATTGTAAAGGTGACTGGTAACGGTGATTTCTCAGCAGAAGCAGGAGTCCAGTGGATATACAGTATCATCACTATGAGACCAAACAGGAGGAACAACAGTAAAACAAAATCTCATACACAGCCAAACCATCTTTCAAAGTGATGGTGAAATGAAGGGGAGCTTGTCTCTGGAAATGTACACTTCAAACAAATGTTTGAATTGTTAAGGGCAGAAACAAATTATAGTGTTGGAGCTTAGCTCTCTATAAGTGAACTCAGAGCACTGGAAGGACCATACGTGTTGCTAGGATGAAAAGACCCTTCAAAGCTTAGAATTCATACAGCTTCTGAAGAAATAAACCACAAGCTTGCTATGTAGCATCAAGGAGGCTAATGTGTCTCTAAAACTTATCCATCATAATTTCTATACGCAAAGATTTCATGGGGACTCATTATAATATTGGACATTTCTCAAGAGAAAGCTTCTTCTTGTGAATTACTCAAAAAGGAAAAAGTTACTCACTTATCACTTCTTTATTTTCTTCATTACTATTTCTAACATTCAGTTTCTGATTCTACTTTCTCATTTTTGTATGACAAATTATATGTCATGTAACCAAAAGTCTATGTTAGAATGCACATGTAAATAGATATTTATCTATACTCTCTGAGTGGAAGTCAAACAGTGTACAAAATTAACTGGTCAGTAGGAATTTCACAGAAATCATGGGAGCAACATCAATAAAGTGAGAGAACAGAATTTGATCACACAGTTTGATGACAAAAGACTCCCGTGGAAGTGCTAAATATCTTGGGATCATTTGTTTCTTCCAGCACCATGGGCTTTGGGGTAGCTTGGTGTAACGGCCACTTCTTTCTCTTCCTTACATGGGGCAATGACTATCAAATATCCTCTGTTGTGTTTTTTGACCTACTGTCAAATTCCCCTGCAGTTCAATCTCCAGTAAAACTGAAAGGCTATGTTAAAAGAGCACCAACCTTCAAAGTTGCATGTGGAAAATATTCATTTTCGCACTCTGTGATTGAAGTCAGAGATGTCTTACTGTCAGAATTCTCAAATGTCACTCCTTCTCTGAGAGAGTAGAGGGCATGGGAAGCGTGTGAAACTTTCCTTTTAAAAGAACTCCAAGTGAATACTTAGTGGCAACAGAAGGTGCCAGGTTGAGAAATGAAAGCAACAGGGCCCTATGAAAGCACAGGACTCTAGGCTCTCAGCTGGGTTCGTCCTCATAATGATAATACTGCTGCATAATGTGGCATTCAGCTCCCAATTCCCCTTTGCAAATTGGAGGTTAAAATGATGACCTGGCTCAAGGGTCAATGTTGAGAGACCTTGTGTGGGAAGCACTATCAATTAGAGATGAAAACTCACAGGGCTGGCAGGAGACTTTACTTCTTTCACGAAGGGGATCTGTGCCAGGAGGTATTTTACATCTCTCAGGTTTTACTCCTGTGTTACAAAATGAAGGGGTTACAATTGATAAGATCCCAGCCTCTTTTCAAGGCTGGAATTTTAGGAGTGAGAATTCTATTTCTCTACAAGTAGACTTTTAGAGGACAAGTTTTACATGAAGGAAAAAAAAAAAAAAGAAAAAGAAAAAATGGCTTAAGGGTCAACACTAACCTTGGAAAGTCTAAGTCATAGGCTAATACACCATCCATCATTTTCATGTAATTTAAATACAGCTAATTATTTTTTCAATGTCTATTGGAGCCCTAGTAGACATATTTGGCTTGTTTATAACAACTTTGTAGTATGGAAATACTAGAAAATACTAATCATTATGCAATTAGCCTCAAAATGTACTGATTATCAATTAATTAATTTTTGTATATTCCAGTGACTTTGGAGTACAGAAATAAATTTTCATAGTTAACTTTGAATTAATATTCAATGCACTAGTAACAAATTTACAAACCCAGTTCACTCTTAATCTTTTTAATTCAGCATATAAAAGTTATTTTTCTATTTGTAAGTTTAACAAATTCAAGTGATTACCTTTAAGGGAGGCTTTGATTGTTGTTTAATCTCATGTAAAAATTTAGTTAAGCAAAATCAGACTTTCAAATTACATATATAAATTTAATACATCTCATTTCTGTTTAATTACTTCAATTGTTGGATGAACCCTAACAAGAAGTTAAATACTACATACATGTTTTATAAATACAATTTGTAACTAAATTTTCATCCCCAAACTACATATTTTAATTTGTGGCAAACATCTGAATTAATTCTAAAGTTTTACAGTGTATATTGTCAATGAGAAAACAAATTCATTTTCTTTGACTTGAAATATTAATACAATATATTTATCCTCTTAATATTGTCTACGGTTTCTTGTCCATAAACATAACCAAACACAAATAATACCTACTAAGAGATTAATTATGTAGAGTAATTCAATCTGATATGGTATGTCCTTATCTAGTTGGAACTAAATAAGTAAAAATGTATTGACCTGGAAAGATAATTGGCTTTTCAGATAGACATCCATCTATGTGAATCTCTGTCAGAGTGTGCAGGTGTCCTGACCTTCTCCTTCTCCCTTGGGATACTGATTTTAATTAATGAATAATTATATTATACCAATATTTTGCCAAGGAGAGCTGAGCCTCTTCTACAATAATTTGCTTTCAACACTTATTTTGAAAAGAAGGCCCCTTCCTTCAGGTTCAGACATTTCAGACCATTGTATCACCCAGCTTAGCATGTGATGACTTACATTTTACTATTCTCATTAAAAGAGGGAACTCCTGTTACTCCCACAATAATCTCCTTCAGCCAGAAATCAGCCACCACAAAATGGATCCTTAGTGTCCAGCTAAGTAGTCTTGTAATGTCATGGTGAATAAAGAACACTCTAGGGCATGAAAGCAGCTTAGTAATATATGATGAAGGGCTCTTCTTTTATTTTTCCTTTAAAATAGATTTATTTTCACTTTGCACATTTGGGAAGGAGTTTAGTTTTTATTCTCTTTTGTTAATATTTGATTATTTCTTTGAGTGTTTCATATCTGAGGGCAGCATTTACATCATTTCCAGAATAAACTCTTCCAAATCCAACTCCTGTGTTCAGCCACCCCACCCTTATTCCTTAGGATTAGGGTTTCATTACCTCTTTTTAAAGTCTTTTGTTACATGCATGTATTATGACAATGAACTCACAATGAAAATATCATCAAAATAGATTAAGGTAGCCACTCAAACATTTGCCTAATCTAAATTCTATATGTCTCCACAAACATCTATACAATTAAAGTGGTCATTCGGAAGTTGTGGTGTTTTGCTTAGGGTTTTATACTTTGAATATCAATTACATTTTGATGCACATTTATCTACCACAAATAAAAGAAAAATAATCATCCATCTTTGAGTTCTTCTTAAAAACCATTCCAGAGTAATTGTGTGCTCAATTGTCAAATATTTGTTGCTTCTGAGCACTTTCAACATCCAGACAAGCACACTTTTTGAACTATTTCCAACCGATCTGTCTAATACACAATATTCTGATCTCTTTGGCCTAACATGCAACTTTTTCTTGATGTTTTTGTGTTTAACAACTTTAGAATACCGTCCTACATACAATTCCCAGAGGTCTTCCAAGAAAAATTATGTACTGCTTATAATTTGTTCTGCTTATAAGCTCTCTTCTTCTAGACTCAACATCATTTGCATAATCTGGGGCCTGATTCTAGAGTTGGGCATAGAGAGGTGAATGGAGATGAGGGCATGTCATGAAATACCTACATCTCTTGCTAAGCCACTGCCTCATGGGGCTCATGGTCTGTTCTAAAAGCCAGGAATCATAGTTTGCTTTTCCTTAGGGAATAATGTTGGCTTTCTTCAGAAACGGAGTTTCAGAGAGATTTGGATTCATTTTTCTGATTAAGTTGAAATTACTCAGGGATCATCATTCTAATTTTTAGAACTATATTCCCTGTTAACCAAGAGATGTTTCCAGAAGAGATATGATAAAGCTGTAAAGTGAACTTACACTGTAATTCTGGAACACAGCACTTCATACCAGTGACTTGATTTTCAGGAGTACAGCTCTTTGATGAGATACTTTTTTGGAATGACCAGAGAAGTTCTCTGTTTATATTTTGAGCTGATTCACACCTTTGGACTTAGCCTCTAAAAGGTAAGCTATCTCAGACAATGATGGAATAACTTGAGTTGCAGTTCATTCACTGCATGACGTGTACTAGTTTCCCAGTTTTTGCTGGTACTAGAATCATGAGTGCATTTATGCCCAAGCAAATTTCATATCGTGTCTAAATTCATTTGATTCTGGAGCAACTTTTTGCACAATATTGGCTCATTAATTGAAATCAGTATCTCAAGGAGAAAATCAAAACTATATCAAAAGTTTTAAGAAGATAGGAGTGTTAACATAAGGATCTAGGGGTATAGATGATCCATCTAAATGGAAGGAAGGAAGAAAGGAACGAAGGAACGAAGGAAGGAACAAAGGAAGGAAGGAAGGAAGAACAAGTTAGGGAAGGAAAGGTTGTGTCATTATTATTCAACATAAGAGAAGATTCTCCACGTCTGACTGGATCCCTAGGGCCTAAAATTGCTGTTGATATGTTTGAGATGAAATCATTGTGTTTAAAGTTACATGATTGGGGTGAATGGAGTCTGCATGTCATGACATTGCTGCATGTGCTACATATGTTGTTGCCTGTGGTCACAATATTTGATTATTTCTTCTGCTATTGCTATGAGAGATATTGAAATAAGTATGAAAGAAAAAAAATAGACTTTTGTTTTTGCTTTGGCCCCTGAATCTCAATTAGCATATCTGTTGCAGTATCCCCCAAAGGAAACCAACTGTTAAGAGGTCCTGAGAACAGAGTGTACAGGCTTCTAGCCCCAGAGATAGAAAGGCTTGTACAAAGAGTAAACGTGAAGCAGCAGACAGCAAACACATCTAACATGACAGGGAATCTTTAGCAGCATTCCAGGCTTTATGTAGCTGCCTCATGTTTGAGATCAACCTGTGCTGTTTCACATGTGTAACTATTATTGGGTTTAGTTGTTCCCAACACTTTTGCTTTCTACATGATATTACCAGTGAGCTTTGTTTAATATGTGAGAACTAAACCTTTGGCATTTCACTCTTGTGGTAACTGAAGCAATGGATTCATTATAATACTCTAGTTGGCTTTGTGGAATTCATTTTCCTTTTGTAGCCAATCACTACAACTCTTCAAATGACAGACTTTCACCATTTCATTCCCCTGAGTCATTTATTATGGCTGCAAATGAATAAATTGCTTGGGGCCCAATCCTGCTGGTGATATGTGAAAGAGTTAGACTAGTGAATGTAAATCTCTGCATATTGACTTAAAAGACACAGAAAGAAATGGATCCTGTTTTCCTTCAGCTCTTTGCACTGTTAATCAAAGCTAATTAAAATGCCAGGTCTTTTCAAAACCAGCACCAAGCTAGTCTATTATAATAGAGTATGGAGCTGACTATAGAGTATTGAAGTGTGTTTGGCCCTAGGATATGGTCTTGTTCCAATATGATAGTCTCAGTCAACTCTGAAATCATCAGGGGCCTACTGTGTGCAAAGAAATTGCCTATTTTCACTAGAATTGTAAAATTTACAGAGCATGCACTCTGACTCTATAAATCTGTATTAGTATAGGAAGACAAAAATATGAGAAAAGAGGAACAAAAATTACAAAACACATGATATATATATACATATAAATATTATATATACTGTATATTGCTATATATATATCATGTGTTTTGCAATTTTTGCACCCATTTTCTTAAATTTTTGTCTTCCTATACTAATAAGTATGTATACAAGTATATATACTTGCTATATATACATATACATTATATATACTGTATAATACATATATATATATATTATACATATTGCTGTTGTACACTTTCCTTTGCTATTCTGTTGCACACATGATATTCTTCCCATGACAAGTGAAAATAGATCTTCCTCCAAATTCATCTAAAGTAGACCTTTCCTAGAAGATGTTTGTGTCTGTCCTTTACTTTTAATTTATGCTATTTCTTTCTGTGGCAAAATGTCAGAAATTGAATGGTGCAAAGCTATAGACATGAGTCTCCATGTTTGAGCTTGAAGGTTAGAAGCCAGGATGAAGATGCTGATGGGGCCTGTTCTCTTTGATGTCTCAAGGGAGGCCTTCTTCTCTGCTTCCTGAAGCTCCTTGTCTTTGATCAATATTCTGCAGCTCTCTTTACCTAAGCACATCTCACTCTAATTGTGGACCACTTCCTTCCCAATGTCCTTTCATGCTCTTCTTCCTTATGGCAAAGACAGTAAAATTGTTGTCTTTGTATCTACCTTACTTTGTTTTATTAACACATCAGTTTTATTAGCATATCAGGATTCAGCCAACCCTCGTGACCTAAGCTTGTTTTTAGTGTCTTCAAAGGTTGCACTCTTATATACTGGGGTACTGGGAAACAATGTTTCAATATGTCAAATTGGGGTTAGATGAATTGAGTCCATAATGTCTTCCTGAAAAAACAACAGGATTATAATTTTTCCATAGCCCTTGCCATATGGATTTACCGCATCACCAAGTAAGCAGAGAACATTCAATATTTCTCTGCATAGTATTTTCTTTACATTTCTTTTGGTGCTTAAGCCTGAGATGTCTTTCCCCAGAACCAAAAGGTTTTTATTAAAATGTTATTATTAAGGCATCTGTAATATATAAATGGAGCAAAAACAATGCTTCTAGTTATTATTTGTGTATTTTCAGTATAAAATAGTTTTTTAAACTCTAAGTATAGCATCAGTGTCAAAAGTATTCTTTATGGGATAGTGACCCCTAAAACTATTTTAAAATAGTATAAGTTACGTATTATAGGGCAAACATTATTACTCACAGAAGACTGTATGTAGAACAGAAACTAATGAAGAATCTAAACACATTTAGTATTTTTTGATTATCCAGGCTGGATAATTAGTTAAGCTTAACCAAATTCTGACCATACATTTTACACCCAGTTTCATCTGTCAGGTAAATCTTACAAATCTTAAATATCAAGGAAGTTGAAAGAACAAACAGCACATTTTCTAACTTTACTACCTACCTCAATTATTGGCACTCAACTTCAACATACAGGCGATCTTGTAAAGAGCCATACCAACTTCTAGTTACAGTTCCTTCCATGGAACAGTTAGAAAAAGCAAGGAAAATAAATTTATGTATTTAAAGCAATTGGTTCATTGAAGAAACTACATTCTTAGTCTATAATCATAGTAACATAGGGTCTCAGTTTTCATTTAAATTTTCTCAGTTGGATTACTTATTCTATGGTTTTTCTATCTAAACTTAGGCAGGCACCATGCCATTGGGGCTTATTTTCATGAATAATATACCCAAAGCCACATACACTCTTCATTCAATTAGAATATATCTCCTGTTATAGGACTACAAATAATATATTTGACAGAATGTTAATTTTTTTCTCCCTTTACTCCACATTGAGGCATTTATGATTATGAAAGCCTTTAGCAGAGAAGGAGAAGAGATGAACATGAGAAATGCCTTATTTTGTCAACACATTTGTGTGGTAGCTCCTGTATTTTGATTCTGGTGTAAGTTTAGAATGCTTTTTTTTTCACTAATAAATTATTAGATGTGCTCTTTGCCTCTCTGACCTGAAATTCTCTTGTTTTTATAAATATGCAATATGCACTTGATGCCGAATATATAGCTTGCCACCATAGCTGTTTCCACAACGCTTGGAAATGTAGGAATGTTGATTTCTATAGCTTCTATTGTCAATTGCTCAGCACTTATTCTTATTTCCCCCAGTACAATGCGCCCCTACACTCACAGTGGTTCTCATACACACCTGCATTTCCTCTTATCAATACAACTGATCACTCAGGCTTCACTTCAGCAGACTGAAGACATCTCTCTCTTCTGCCCCTTGTTTCATAACAGCCATTTCCATTTTGCAATACTTAGATGGTTCATAGTCAACTCAAACCTCAGTTCTCATAGCTGCAAACCATGAGGATTCCCATCACACTCTCTAGAATGATCTCATTGAAGCATCTCTGTACCAAACTTGAAGTGAGAATCACTTCACATGCTTTCTCACTGATGTAATCCTATTCATCAGAGACCAAACAATATTGAAAAGCTCAAGTCAGAAATATTTCAGACTCGTTTGCATCCTACTAACTAATAAAATAAACAAATATTTTTAAAAAACGCTTTTCTTCAAATAAACTTCTATGTTGTTATATGATATCATATTCTGTTGAGATTCAGGCAGTAGGGTCCTACACTGTAGGAGCAGAAGCAATGGGGAAGGATGATGTAGAAGCGTGGACAAATGGTTCTTGAACTTGGAAGCACAGCACTTTCATTTTCTCTGTGTGCCCTCATGTTTGTTACTTACTCTAAACCTTCCAAAGCCTTATCCTATCTCTATCAGAAGATCCACTGCATAAGACGGAATGCCTCTTCCTCTCCATACACGATTACTACCTGTCATTGAGTGTTTGCCTTTCAACAGTCTTTTAACCCAAAAAATGAAACCTGTTAGCAGAAAGCAATGTGTTTGCCTTCATAGATTTCATGAGAGATTTGACATTAGGTACATGAATAATTCCATTTTTTAAGTATTCATTTATTTTATTCTATGTGTTTGAGTGTTTTGCTTGTGTACCTGTATACAGATAATGTGTGTGCCTGGTGCCATCCCTGTGGAGTTCAGAAGAGAGCATCACATAGTCGAGAAGTGATTACAGATAATGAAGCACCATGTGTGTGTTGCGGAGTGATCCAAGATCCTCTGTGAGAACAACAGGTGCTCCTAACCACTGATGCTTGTCACTGGGCTCCTGATTCCATTTTTTTATCATGACATTAATTCATTTTATTAACTGCTCCCTTTCTATGGATTGTCTGCATACACACACACACACACACACACACACACACACACACACATCAGGACGGAATAGTAGGCACCATCTTCTTCAGATACTAGAACAAAAGGTCTTGTTTTGTTTTTAATGTGTTAACAATGCTAAATAGTGCTTCCTGAAACAAATTGTGTCCTCCCAAAGGATATGCTGAAGACCAAACTTTCAAAACCTGAGACTGTAACAATATTTAGAAATTAAAACATTGCATATCTGATTAGTTAAGATATGGTCATACTGAAATATTGTGGAAGGAAAATCCAAGGTATAAGTCTTAATGTAAAGAAGGAATAAGACATAGAAATAAAGTCTTGTGAAGATGGAGGCTGAGGTTAAATTAACACATGTGCAAGCTATGAAATCTCAAGAAAAACCTAGGTTTCTGAAGGTGCTAGCCTTGTCTTCAACAGCTTGATTTCAGATATTGAACCTCCAGAACTGAAGAGGAGAGATTATAATGTTTCAAAAGATCCAATGTTGTGGGGAATTTTTACAGCAGTCCCAGAAAATTGAATACAAATGTTAGTCTTAACAATACCCTATTCTCCAAGAGTCACCACTCGTTTTACCAAATTTTAGAAAAAAATATTAAATATGAGTGAACATCAAATTTTTAGGCAAATGCCTTTAATTCTGAAACTCATTAATGTCCTCCCTAATTGAACCACAATCTTGGATTTGGATGAGAAGACTAAAGCCTGACAAGGAAGATATGCTGAGTCTGAGGGGTAGAGCACTAGAAGCTGTTCTATCATGAATTTAGATGTATAGGCAGATGTTTTGATAGTGCACACCTCAGTATTTATGTTAGGATACTTGCCCTCACCAACCACAATCATACTATAGATATCCGCAGCTTATCTTGTCCAATTTTCCCTCTATGCTATTGTGTCATTCAGTTTTCTGTTACTGTATCAGAAATACCTGTGCCAACCAAGTTAAAAAGAAAAAAAAAACAAACATGTTTTTCAATGTGGGGCTGGTTGGTCCTGCTTAGGTCCAGGCAGCATGTGTAAAAGGGAGTGTATGGTCAAGCAAAAGTGCTCATCTATGGTAACTAGGGAACAAAAGTGACCTCAATTCCAGAACTCCTTAGACACAATTGCTGTGACCTACTATCTTCCTGTTAAGACCCAGTGCTTGAAGGCTTTACCACATTTGGAGAGCATCATAAGCTGAGGATAAGCCTTGAACTCATGGATCTGTGAAGGGACATGCCAGTTCCAAACAGTAGCAGAATAATCTATATGTCTACTATAACTCTTAACTCAAAATACCATCTCCAAGAACTGGGTAGATTCGGGCTTTTGTCTTCTTTTCATTGTCACCTTCATGATACAGAATATGGGGTCTCTCTGGGACACCCTAGGAGTCATGCTATGAGATCTCACAGTATCAGACCAAGTCTTCAAATGCAACAGACAATGATTTTCCACATAAGTTTCTAAAATTTATAAATGACTGGTTTACAAAATTGAATGAGCAAGACGTATATTTTTTAAATGCAGGAAAGTATATAAATCAACAGATGCTTAGGTACTGTCTTCTATTTGGTGGCCAATATTGACCAGAAAATACCACTTGCCCCATAATTTTCTTCACACTTCAAATACCTAGGATGGCTATTATGCATTCCCAGCCTGTCAGCTTTGGCTGAATTACAGAGTGCTCAATTATACACTAATCGAATAGCTGCCCAATGCAGGCCACGTAATGACTTCCTGATTATCTGCCTTTAAATGATGAATGAAATGAATATGTAACATTCTGTTCAAATATAGCATACTTAGCATGCCAAATGAAAACTGATTTTGTGCTCCTCTCACTGAAAAACGTATATTTTATTGTAATTCAGTTCAATGGCTGTTCGGTTGCTTGTTTTCTAGTCATCAAGATAAACATTGAATGAGCTATCTAGGAGAACATTAGTCTTCATTTTTGCTTCCCAACAGATGTTAAAGGTGTTAACTATTGTTAGATTATCTGGATTCTTTTCCTTACATCATCTCATTGGGAAAAAAGTGAAAAATGCCATGTTTTATTTCTTAAAACTTGTAAACATTCCAGGTATGGGGCGGGGCGGGGGGGGCGAGGATGTTCCCTCAAACTAAAGAAGAGATACATACAGCCATGTGTACATTACAAAAATATTATGAAGATAACAACAAAGTATTTATGATTTTAAGTGCTTTTGTTAAAAACAGAATAATTTACATGAGCACTAAAAAAAGTGTCTTTTGATTTTAAAGGGGATTGTGTGACTGGTCTATAATAATAGTATATGTAGCTATCATATATTGTTATGGTAACTTTTTCATAGAGTTACCCTTCATAAAATAACTTCAAAGCAACTTTAAGAGATTATATACAGAAATTCAGTGCATGTAATATTCAGACTCACTAGAGAGAAGATAGCCAGTGAGGAAAGAACCATGTAAAGCAGGAGGATGCTATTTCCTACTCTTTTTTATATGCATACACACATATAAATATAATATATATGTATATATGTATATATATTTATGGATATATATATATTTACACAAGATTTACATGATTACAAGATTTTTTTGTTTACAATATTAATGGACAAGATTTTTATTTTATAATGAAGAAGAATAAAATAATTCAGTAATGCTAGTATTTTAAGTACTGTCTTTTGTTCTTGTGGCCAGTTTCGACCAGCAAACATTACTAACCCCAAAGTTATATATATATATGTGTGTGTGTATATGTGTGTGTGTATGTGTGTGTGTGTGTGCGCATGCCTGTGTGTGTGTATGTATGTATTTATGTGTAATGGATCAATATTTTAAGGCTACCCAAGATAAAATCGCATGCTGTTTTGTTTTTCTTTTGTTGTTGTTGTTTTTTATTTTATTTTTATTTCACATTCGTTGTTGTTTTGCCTGCATGGATGTGTGTATGAATGTGTTGGGTCCTCTAGAACTAGGTTTACAGACAGTTGTGAGCTGCCATGTGGGTTCTGAGAATTGAACCCTGGTCTTCTCGAAGAACAGGCAGTGCTACTAACCACAGAGCCATCTATCCAGTCCCTCATGTTGTTAAAAGACTTTGAAATCTTCTTCTAATGTTTCCCTTTCTTAAAAGAACATTTCAAATAAACTAAGAGAATATTTTAGCCTTTGGTATTGTTTCAGGAAGTTAATTTATTTTACATCTTCCTAAAACAACACGTTAACTTTTCTTCAACCTTTTTTTGCCTTTGGTGCTCCCTTCTCTTAATTCTTTTTCATCATTCTTAAATGTTTCTCCTTCTACTGTTTTTGCAGGTTTTTTATTTCCCTCTCTTTTACATGTCTTATTTATTTAATGAGGTAAAGTATGAACTAGGCCTCCGGTAAATAAATCCAGCACAGTCACAGACACACACACACACACACACACACACACACACACACACACCACACACAAACACACCACACACATACACATATACACACTAAGATTCAGAGTCTTTAAATTAGCTCTAAGCACATGGATCTTCATTTTATTGCTCAATCCATATGATTGTAATGTTCACCTTTTTGTCTAATATATATATACATATATGTATATATACTAATATATGTATATCTAATGTATATGCTGATACAATTTTACTCATATTGTTTCACACTATGGAAAATTTTGTGCACTCATTCTAAAAAGTATAGCAAACTCAGGATTCTCATATCTAACAGCATACAACACAGCTGTGTTCTTTTCTAATGTGTTATACTCCAAACTAGAAGCAGTATAATGGAAAAAGCTAAGTGATGTGTGTAGTGGTATGCTGTAATGGAGGCTCAGCAAGGAAGACAAGGAGGAGTTCTCATATGTGCACACTCTGCCAGAACTCAGCAGAAGGAACTACCGTCATGCCAGTGTCATACTCCAATGGAACCCTGAGGATCTGAGCTCAGGGTTTTTATTCATTCAGAACTCCTCAGGTGCAGATCATAAGCAATCAAGCATCCCCCACAGAAATCCAATACCTGTAGATAACACAAAATGCTGAGGCCTATGTTGCCCTTTTCTCAAGAGTTGAATAAACAGTTATTTTATACACAACGAAAAGTAAACTTCTACAATTCCCTTTTTCTGTATAAAAATTTGCTTTATCTTTACAACAAAAGTTAATACTACACTAGCTAAACTTTAAGAAGAATGATCAGGAGAGCTGCTAATGCACAGGACCAAATGAAACCAAACATTCATGTAGCATTTCCAGTTATCTGGAACTTGCTCACAATCCTCTGGGTTCCTCCAAAGGGCTTGAATCTGGCTCTGCCCTCTGCAGCACACACAGCTTGTCCTTCAGGCCCTGGCTGGCTCATACCACTGCTGCTGTTCTTGATGGTTGTCCTATGGTAGTGGCATTTAAAAAACTGCTGGGGTCCCTTGCTGTAACTGAGCTGCGTTTTTACCAATAGACCCTCCTGGGCTCTCTTCATAGTGCCAAACCTCAACTTGTCTTCATGACCCCTTCATCTGGGCCTTCAACTACTACTGAGTCTGGACCTTCAGTAGTGGCCTTTCCTGGGCTCTCTTCATGGCACCAAGCCTCAAATTCTTTACATGACCCCTTCCTCTGGGACTTCAACTACTACTAAGGCTGCACTGTTACTAATGGCCTCTCCTGGCCTCTCAGAGTGTCAAGCCTCAGTTGCTTTCCATGACCCCTTCATGTCTTCAAAACCAGCACTACCTGGGTAACACTTACTGTACTAAGTTTGGCTAGCAGCATGAGATAAATCTGGAAGACAGCTCCTATGTGCTGACCCTGAGGAAATACTTTCCAGATTTTAAGATAGAGTCTGGTTTGCTAGAAAAATAACTAGTCCTTGCTTGCAGTTAAAGTTCCCTCCTGGAGTGGAGTTCTCATTACCATAGCAGATGTGTCCTATCAGGACTTCTTGTAGACAGGTTTGCAAGACAACAAATAAACAAACAAAAAACAAAACAAAACAAAAAACCCATGCAGTATAACTAAGCAGCTTTTTGACTCTAAGCTGAGGCTTTCATGATAGCAGGGGCTCCTGGGCCAGTGGAAAGAATTGCCAGTTAAACCATTCTGACAGTTTGGCATTCTTTTCACCACCGTTAAGGGAGAACATATAACCCCTTCCATAGATCTGAGACCCAACAACTTGAGCTTCACACACACACACACACACACACACACACACACACAAAAGCTGCCAGAAAACTTAGGTTGTGGAACAATATGCTACCACCAGCAGTGGGAGAGAGTATGGACTCCATGATCAGGGAAAGCAGAAGGAACCTTTCTTTTACCTGAACCCAGCCTAATTCTTTATCTCTAAGGGCCTCCGTTCTGTGGTTCTCACTTCTGAGGTTTTATTTTTTTTTCCGTCATTTATTTTTCACAATTTTCTCTTCATAGAGGCTTATTTCCCTTTCTCGCCTCTTCCTTCAGGAGCCTTAATCTCTATCCTTTGGTAGCTTCCCTGAGTGTGCTTTACTGAACTCTATAAGGTCTGGAGTTCCTTTCTCTTCTTCCTTGTCTCCACATTGGATTAACTGGCATGATGGCCTGCCTCACATTGGTGGGCCATTTGTATTTGTGTATTTCTGTGTCAGCTCAGCAAGAAGAACAGGGTGGGGGATTCTCATATGTGCAAACTCTGGTAAACCTTAGCAGAGGGAACCACCATCACAGCCAGTGCCATACTCCAGTGGAACCCCAAACATCTGAGCTCAGGGTTTTTATTCATTCAGAACTCTTCAGGTGCAGATAATAAGCAATCAAATATCCCCCACAGAAATCTAAAACTTGTAGACAATACAAAATGTGAAGGCCTATTCTGCCCTTTTCCCAATAGTGTAAAGATAATTATTTTATACTCAACTAAATGTAAACAGATGTGGTCCTTAATATTGGGGTTAATATAGAAGGCCTAAGAGTATAATCATTGCCAAAACGAAGCAGAATAGTTCCTTAAATATATCACAAACCTTAAGATTATTCTATGATCTTCCTGGGATGCCAAGCCTCTTCTGTGCCTGAGTTGTGGTTTGCAGGTAAAGGATAGCCTGGTTATAGATAACTGACTACAAATATGTTTACACAAATAGTCTGTCCTCCACCAAGATGGGTTAAGAAAGGATTGGGTGATTGAAATGTTTTCTCCCTTATCATCATTGGATTTATAGACATCTCCTATCACAGTTGTGGCTGATGAGGTTAATGTGCTATTGGTCCAAAGGAAACCCTTCTTGCTTGACTTCTTTTTCCACAGGACAGATGACAACTTCCACACAAGAGTCCATGCTCTCCTTTGATGAGTTATGTTATCTTCCAAGACAATCTCTATCACTCATTGAGTGCTCATTGCAAAAATTATTATTTATCTGTGGATATTTCTGGCTTCTGGATATAAGAAACATATCTCATGATTCAAAGCTTGTCTTTAAACAAACATTATCAAGGCTAAATGGAAGAGAGAGGAGAAGAAAATACTTCAAAGCAGCATTCACCTGAACATCCATAGCTAATATCTAAAACTACTATAATAGTAAAGTATTAGCTTGAACTGAGGTGTCTGTTGAACAGACGCTAATCAAGCACCCATCTATATGTCATCTCACTAGCTTCCTGAGAAATTTGTTGACTCTAGCAAAGACAGCTGTCTAGCTCACACTATGTGAATGGCTCTCTTTACTACTATTTCTTAACTCTGCCCTTAGAAGCTAGGTTTACTACTTGCAGGAGTTAGTGCAACTGTTGACAGTGTGACAACTACTGCCACACTATGCTTTTTAGCATGTCCTCTGTGCTGTTATAAAGATTCCTGGCGTCTATTCCTCCCATCCTCCACTCTTCATACCTACCAATCTGTAGATGCTATTTTCTTTAGTGTTAATGAATTCACGGTGACTTTCAAGTCTGGAATTTAGTTGTACTTTTTGTGTGCAATTGTAGATGGTGTTTTGTGACTCTTCTTCTTATTCCTCTTTTTATGTTAATGAAGTGGCATCCAGAATATGATAAACCAATAAATTAAGATGAACCAAATAAGAAGTTTGTTAAACTTTGCTTTCATTAAAATAACATCCAGAAAAGATTTATGATCCACCATGACAGTGGCTATTCTCCCTTGAACTCTATGCTTTGCTAAGCACTTTACTTTGTGAATTATTTGGTTCTGATTTTGTCATTATGCTATCTATGAATGTTATTCTGATAATACAGGTTTTAAAAATTAGACATAGAAATAGAGTATTCTGATACACCATTTAATGCAGCATTATCTGAGTTTTATTTTTAGTAAACACTAGATTAAGTCTATTCAGAATGCTTGAAACATAGGAATGAACACAGCGTAGCTGTGATAACTATGGTTTTGTTATTACTGTTTTTTCAGTAACTCTTATCCAGTAGATATAGAACTTGAGATTCACAGAAATAAATTCATTTAAAAATTGCCAGCTAAAATAACCATTTATTCATGAATGGATAAAAATATGTACTATATGCACACAATGGAATTTTGTTTCCCTGTAAAGAGACAAAAATTGTGGACACCTGCAGAAGAGTAGGTAGAACCAGAAGTCATTATGTTGTACAAAAGAACAGAGACTCAGAGAAAGACCTATATTTCTTTTCATACACTGAACCTTATATTTAAAATTGTGTGTGTGTGTGTGTATGTGTCTGTGTGGTATGTGTGTGTCTGTGTGTGTGGTGTGAATGGGGTCATGGAAGTAAATAGAAAATCATGAGTGGAAAGAGAATGATCTTAGAGGAGGTGGAAACCAGAGCTGATGGAGTCCTCAGAACACAGAAGCAGAAGGAGAACTTATGGCAGGGGAAAGTGGGTCAGTCAGAGGGTAGGCAGAGTGTCTAAGGAAGAGGAAAGTGGAGGAGTGGGAGAAATTAGAACAGCATATAATCACACACAAGCACATATGACAATTTGATAAAATTGATTACTTTATAAGGTAACTTTAAAAATTCATAGTAAGCACTCAGGAGGCAGAGACAGGCAGATTTCTATGTGTTAGAGGCCAGTCTGGTATACAGAGTGAGTTCCATGACAGCCAGAGTTACCACAGAGAAACTCTGTCTCAGAAAACCAAAAATAAAATAAAATAATAGTAAAAGAAAAACCATCAGCTAGTATGACAGGCCTGGGGTTTGAATCAAGATCTGAAATCCTGCCTAGCCAAACTATTTTCTTTCCATGCTGCCTCTGGGGAGCTGGATTGTGACTCTGTGTCCCTGACTGCACTCCTTGATTTATCAATATAGGACTTCTGTTTTCTTCCACCTCTCCACTTTTTTTCTTCTGGGCACCATTTCTACATGTTATACTGTGCTTCCCACCTCAGTGCCTCCTGGGTGTGGAAGTGAGTTTCAGGTATAGCTTAGGAAACTTCCCCAGGGATGTAGTGTTCAAGATGTAGTCCTGAAGGAGTCCCTTCCTTTGCAGTTTTGTGAGCAACCCCCATGTCTCAGATCAGGAGTCTTCAAATCAGAATCCTGGAAGCTTGTTTTGCTTCATTCTGCCTCATATATTTAAAGAAATAACCAGCTGTTTCCCCTAGGTCCAGGGGTTTGTTCTGTCATTTTCAGTTTCAAGAGGATTCTTTTGTTATTTTTCCTTAATAAATGAGCTTTACCTGGTGGCCTTGTTGGAATTCTCTGTGGCATGATAACAATTTTAAAATCAGACAATGTTCTAGTAGAGGCCAGGTGTTCAAAGTATAGTAAACAGCTCCCTAAAGATTAAAAAATGAATATTTAACTAGGTGACTACATTTGATTTCCTTCATTCATTTTTTATTATTTCAGTGAAAACCTTCTTGATGGAAATCACATTGACAGGGTATTAATATCTTCTGGTAAATGAAAGCTGTCACTCTAGAGGGGTTAGTATTTCTTTACAGTGACATTTGGTAAACTCTGGTGGCCAGTAATTTTCTTCATAGTTACAACTCAGGCAGTAGTGCAAACTCTACATCAAAGAACACAATTTGTCCTAACAGATTGATAATTATAATGAAACTAGTTATATTAATTAGGTTCTGTTCTTAAGGAGCCTGATGATTATTTTTTAAGAAAAGAGAAGAAAAAAAAAACCAGCAAAATCTGTAGAAGCTTTGAGTGCATAGCTATATTTTTTTTCTTATTAGAGGCTGAAGGAACCTCAGTATCCATTAAAACAGAATTACATGAAGTGTATTTTAGGACCCATCTTGAAACGCTAGATGCAAAACTCTGTGTGGTTGATAATCATGAAAAATTAGTGGTTGGTACAGTTAATTTGGAAATGGAGGCTGAAACATATACCTTAACTTTTCTGCTCCCTCTTTTAACTGTGGCTCCAGAAACATTAATGTGAATTAAATAAGAAGCAGATGGGAGCCCCGATATCAAATTTTAGAAAGCATATATTTTCCAATGATCTCAATTAATAGTTTTCATTTGATTACCTGTTGGAACACAGAGAACAGTCCCAAAGCAGTGTAGGGAGGTGAAGAAATTATTGAGTTGTTTCGCACGTGTTTAAATTCCTTAACATTGCTATGTCACCTGGGCTGTGTCCCTGATGCTTGGAAAAGCCCCAAATGTATTTCCCTTGTCTATATAAACTTGTGTTTACAAGATCTGAGTAAATCAACACAAAGAATGATAGTGTTGTGTGTTGTAAATTCTCTAAGGTTCTCACAGAAGTTTGAGTCCAATAGAAAGACTTACTTGAGAACAATTTAATACAGTATGAGATATTCCACATTGGAAGTTCTTCCTGGTGTTCTCATGGAGTTGAATTAAGTTCACACTTAAGACAAATAATGACTTCTTGTGATCTCTCTCTAAACAATGAAATGAAGTGAAAACTTTTACCCCACACAATGACAATCAATAGCTTGAGCAAACTGATCAAAGCAGAACTAGTTATTTTTGAGTTTTTTAGCATTTGTTTTGTTTCTGAAGGTTTTATCTGCACTGCCTTGTCATGTTTGTTAATGGCTCTGGTGAGAGGCGTTGCATTTCAAAATCTGCTCAAACCCTCAAGGAAGCAGCAACTGAGACTGAAGGAAAACTGCCTCTGTTGGGTTAATCTAGGATTTCCAAACTGGGCTTAGATCAAAAAAAAAGAAAACCAAGTTTTCCCAGTGAATGGGGATCTAGGCTTATTCATCTAAAGCTTTTCTGTCACCCACTCTAGCATGCTGCTTCTGATATGCAGAAACCTGTCACTTCTGAGATAAGCCCACTAATCCAGCCCTGTCCTTGGCATTCTGTGTTCTCTGGGCAGATCTTTCCGGTGTGTGGATATTTCCTATCACTTATGCTCAGCACTACCTTTGTATCATAAGCTGATAGCTTTACCTGATGCTTTTTCTCTCTTCCAGATTTGAGGATGGCAGCCAGCCGGCTCTGCGTGATGTTCTGAGTGCAGCCCCAGGTGAAGCGCTTCTGCAGGTAATCCCTGGGAATGGCAGCACAAGTGTCATAAACCTAGAGTTGTTACTCTGTCGCCCCCCGCCCATCACAGCATCTAACTGAATATGCAAATCAATAATAACCTTTCTATGGCCTGTTTCTTTTTCTTAAGAGTCTAACCTTTCTTGGAGCTCTCAGGTGTAGAAAAGAAAATGCATGGTTTTATCAAAACAAACAAAGCACTGTTCCTCTTTCCTTCTACTCTGTGTTAGTTATCTGGATCCCTCATGATTCTCTTCTTTCACCACTAGTAATTTTTTTTTTTCACTGTTTGATTTCATCTTTGTTTTGGCAACTGCTGTTAACAAAGGAGCATCCTATTTTCCTGGTACTTTATAACGTCGACTTGTTGGACATGAGATGCTTGAAGAAAGTTACTTTAATGAATGAACTAACCTTATGAACCAATCACAACATAGAAAACTAAACAATTCGATTGATATCCACGGATAGCCCTGGATATAAAATCTCTTACTGATGTATCAGTGACTCCATGTATTCATACCTTTTACTCTTACAATCATTTTGGTGTTTTGTCTGTTTTTGTTTTTCACTTGAGCAGACCATATGACTCATGACTTGGATATTCTGATTAGGGAGTTCCCAATGCTGTCCTCTTCCCTCTGCTGTTTATATTGTTCTAGAGGAAGAAGGCCCAAACAGGAGGGAGACCTGATGCCTTGTAATGAGGCTGCCTGTCTCAGAGCTGGCAGCTCTCACCCCAAGGGTTCTTTCTGCCACTCACTGTGCTTCAACCTAAGTGTTAACCAGTTGGTGAATTAGATATTGGAAGAGTTCCAAACTATAATTAATTATGTGCTTCTTTGAGACTTGACAGTCTTCACCATTTTCACAGATGCCTATTCTCCATTTAGTAAACTCTTTGTTTTGCTTTTGCATATCTGACCTTGTATGCAGTTTTCTCCCACAAAACAGAAACATGACTTAGCATCGAGGCAGATTCTACATTGTGTTAAATGTTTTAAAAAAATAACTTTTAAGAAGGAAATAAGACAACATATAACAGTATTCTGGAAACTATAAAGAATCCTGAAGCCAAAAGAAATGGGCCATATCTTCTCTCTCTCTCTCTCTCTCTCTCTCTTACTTTACTTTTTGTAAACCCATGGGAATATCTAACTTTTAGGCTTGTGGTATGAGATATTTCTGCCTCTTTCATGGAGGATCCATTAGTATTTAAATTATTTTTACTAATTTTCCATAAAAAATTGCTTTTATGACAGCTTCTCTTATGTGTGTGTGTGTTTTTCTGTGTGAGTGTGTGTGTGTATGTGTGTGTTTGTGTGTGCACAGATGTATGCTCGTAGATACCCTGTCATCTTGCTTTCATCTTGCTTTTGTATGTGTTTCCCTACAGAGTATGAACTTTAGATAATCCTGATACTTCAACTTTAAAAATGACAAGTCTGTGGGATTTTTTGCAATGCGAGTAGATGGGCAGGAAAAAGAACAAGCAACAAAAAAAAACTAAATAGTTCCCAGAGAGCATTTTACTTACTGAAATATAATCCCAAAGGAAACTGATCTAATGTAGAAAAACTTGCAGTGCAACTCTTGATATTAGATCCATGTAAGGTATGGTCAGAGGACCTGAGAAATTGATGAGTTGCAGGTATTGACCGGTGCATTTGAAGACAGCCCATGAGTGAATTCTGAAATGGAGCCCTCTGTTGCATAGATACTTTGGAAGCTTTAGTGTTATTGATCTATTGAAGACAAAGAGGAAACTGTTCTGATCGGTATGCTAAGAAGTTTGCTTCCTAGGGAAGGCAGTCTCAAGCTTCCGAACTTTCACGGTAGTTGTGAAGCACACCTAGGAAGACAGAGGTTTGAATTATTAAAGAAACCAAGTTTTCCACCCTTGAAGCAGAACACTTTTAATATCCTAAATTTTTATGGCATCTTGTATAGAAATACACATTTCCCTTTCTTTTTCTGTGATAGAAAAAAAAGAGGGATAATGCTTATAAGGATGAGAAAAGTTAGCAAATAAGGGGGTTTATACAAGCATTAAAAAATGGTAGTTTAGAATTTGAATGACTGCCTTTCTGTGTCATATTAGATTGATACCACAATAATCTGTGAAGAAAATAAATTTTGTGAATATTTTAAATATTTTTGTCTAAATAAGCTGGTATAATAATATTATTTTTCAAATCATATGAGAAGTCTTTTTATTAGAACATCCTAGTTTCTTATTGTGACATGAATTGAGCCTTTTACAAATACAATAATAGAACATATAATATAGCAAAGAAGAATGAGTATTTGGTCTTTTGGAAGACCCTCTTGTTACACATAGTGACAAGGGCTTTGCATCAATGCAAGCCTTAATTTTGTCCTGCCTTGATCTTCTTTTCTACCTGTAAAATTTTGGCAAGGCTAGAAAACATCTTCAAATTATGGTTCCTCAAGCTGGAAACAGGAAAAAGTTTAGAACTCATTTCCTAACTTTCTTATAAATATTAACACAGAAGGAGAAATATGCACATAAACATGTCTAACATAGACACTCTGAGGATGTTGACTGTATGTATTATTGGAACAATGCTATATAGAGGATATAGTAGAAAATAGAAATGAATTGAGCTCAAATGCTATAGGACCTTGCTCAGTTTACCAGATTCATGTTACATAGATTTTATTTTTCTGACAACAAGACTGTTAATGAATATGATCCCACTTTTCTTTGGAGGGTAAGTCAGACCTGGCAGAATATCAATTGCAAGATATAGAAATGTGACAAGATCCTCTTTCTATTTTAACTGGAGTTCTCACTAGTGATTGCTAATGAGAAAAAGCCACTGTCAGAAATTATAAGCCAGATAAAAAGTATCCCCAAGTGGACAGTAAAAGAGATCAAATGGCAGGGCAAAAAAACTGCAGTCTAGGTCAAACCCTGGCCACAGGAGAGGGCACATGGATGGAAGAAAAGCAAATAAATTGCCACAGCAGATATGAATTAGCAGTTGTTCCTAGAAGTTAACTGACAAATCAGTAGCATGGTTTCCTTTAGTGTTGAAGCAGAAGAACAAATAAGCTGAATCATCAACACTTTTATTTTAGTGGTAGAAATCATTACCTTCAAAGCAGCTTGGCCACATAACATATAAGTGTTTGTTTGACAGCATGGGGAATAAAACTAGACTGGAAGTATAAATTATAGTTCAAATTTAGGTTTTGCTTGAAGATAGATATTGTATAATCTACCCATAAATGCTTTAGGTATTGTTATTCACAAATGTCTCCATTAAAATTTGGGATGAACTAATTTATTTCTTGTTGATTTTTTTCTGTCATTTTCTATCTAATTTTGCTTAGATAAAGTGATTATTCTATGCCTTTTTCTGACAGTTTTCACATTACCACCTTAGTATGTGGTCATATTTGTTCAATTACATTTCTTCGTTCCCTCATTGTCAATACGGAGACGTTTTCTTTATCCAAGACATTCGTCCACTGCTGTTGCATCTGTATTCATATTTAAAGTTTCCCAAAGTCAATTCACTTTCCACCAATCATTCAAAAAGAGTTTTGCTAAGCATTTAGCCAAACGTGCTTCCCTTTCTCCTGCTCCAAATTCCTCTTTCACTCTTCCTTAGTTTAAAAAACAAATTATAAATCCTTATACAGAATGTCCTTGGTTACCATCCACCAGCCAACATGAGTCTCTTTCTCTCCATGGAATATTCTAGTCATTTCCTTACCTTAGTACCTCTGGATCTGACTTCATTATCAGTGTTTCCCAAAATTATTTTGTGCTCATCCTTTGTCAATATCTCAACTCTTACATGACCCAATTCAAAAGAGCATTTCTGACTCATAAATATTACTCTGCCATTTTTCCCTTTTATTGTCTAGGAAAGAATTCCTCATTACATGCTGTTTTTGTTTATTAATTTCATCATTGTAGTATGGGATCTTTTGAGCCATGTAGTATGTGCATATATGTGATTATTGACCATTTCTGTCTTGACTGGGGTGAGGCTACCTACAAGAGAAGTGAAAAGGTTTGGCCATTGGAAGGTACACAACATATAACAAGTGAATGAACCTTATGATGGTTCTTGCTTGTCTTTCATGCTTTGAGCTATTTTATGTATAATAAAGATCTATCATGGGAAAGAACATAAATTCTGCATAATAGGGTCTACCAGTGTACTGCTTCCATCCTGGTGTACCCTGTACAGAATTACTTAAAACTACATCTCCCCTGAGAAAGGCTGTTCACCATCCCATTTAGGGAGGAGGTAATCATGTCATGACCTGGCATATCTATAAGCTGAAAAGATAAATGTTGTATTTTTAGTTGAGTTTAAAATATTGTTTTGAACACTGTTGGGAGAGGGTCTGCCTAGGTCTTGGTGTTTTGTATTGTCTGCAGGTATTGGATTTATGTAGAGGGATAGTTGATTGCTTATGATTGGCTCATGCTATCAATAGAAACCTGAGGATCTCTGTATCAATAAAACACCTGACCACAGATACTCAAGGTCAGATGAACACTGTCCAGTATGGCACTGGCCAGGATGGTGGTTCCCTCTGCTGAGGTCTAACAGGGTTTTCACCTATGAATATTCCCATGTCTTCCTTGGTGAGCCTACACACCAGCTAGCTACTACAAATGGTGCCCAGTGTGGTAGGCAGCAAGTAAAGAAGGGCACAACATCATGCCCATCATATCCAACATAGAAATAGGAAGAAAGAGAAAAAAAAATTCAGACTTCGTAGAGTCCATTTTGTTTTGTTTTGTTTTGTTTTGTTTTGTTTTGTTTTTTGCAAACCTGTCTAGATACTGGTCAGGTAACATAGTTCCGACAAAACACATCACCAATGGTGGTGAGAACTCCATCCCATGAGGGAACTCCTTCTGCAGACAATGTGACCTGTTATTTTTCCAGCAAACCAGACTCTATCTTAAAATCTGGAGTGTTTCCTCAGGGTCAGCACAGAGAAACAGTTTTCCAGAGCTGGATGAGGTTGTATGTCATGCTGGTCACTGAACTTGGTACTGTAAGAGTCATTCAGGTGGTACTTGTTTTGAAGGGATGAATGGTGTCATGGAGAGCAACCAAGGCTTTTCATTATGAGAGGCCAGGAGAGGCCATTGGTGAAGGTATAGCCTCATTAGCAGTTGAAGACCCAGATTGAAGGAGTCATGCAGAGAAGTTGAGGCTTGGCAACATGAAGAGAGCCCAGGAGAGGCCATTGGTGAAAGTGTAGCCCAGTTTCAGCAAGGAACCCCAGTGTTCTGAAGATGGCAGTACCATGTAATGACCCCCAAGAGCAGCAGTAGTAGAGCCATCCAGAGTCTGGAGAACAAACTGTGTGTGCTGCAGAGGGCAGAGCCAGACAAGTGATCCAAGCCCTTTGGAGGAGCCCAGAAGATTATAAGTGAATTCCAGACAATTGGACTTCGATAATGTTTTTATGCTGTCCAAAGATATTGTAAACACTTGCTAGATGTTTTGTTTCATTCCTATGCATTAGCAACCCTCATGATTGTTCCTCTTGTAAATAGCTTTACTGGTGTAATGTTAAATAGTTTTGTAGAGATAAAGCATTTTTTTTGTCTTATACTGAAAAATGGAAATGTTGTGGAAGTTTATTTTTAGTTATGCATAAAAAGTTGTTTTATGCGTTGTCGGATGAGGGACCACTCTAGCTCTTAGAGTTTTGTATTGTTTGCTGGTGTTGGGTTAGTGTGGAGGATGTTTGACTGTTCATGATCTGCATGTGCTATCTGTAGAACACCTGAGGAGTTCTAGATCAATAAAAACACCTGAGCTCATGTTCCACTGTTGAGTATGGAATCTGCCATGATGGTGGTTTCCTCTGCTCAGTTCTGGCAGAGGTTGCACCTATGAAAATGCCTCTGTGTCTTCTTTGGTGAGACAACACAGTAGATGTACTACTACAGATAAATATTTTCAAAATGCTTTTATGTGACACTTTGTAAGACCTGTGTTTATGCTGCTTTTAGCCAAAGAATTTCTGCTCAGTCTCAGCACTTAAAATCTCCTGTCCCTTCCAAAGCTCCCTTGGATGTGGCCTTCTTCAAGCTTTCCTAATAACCTCCTCTTCTGACCTTTAGATTCTGGCTCCATCTGCACCTTTTCCATACAATTCTAATTCTACCACTATATTCTTCCCACTGCCTTCCATTCTCACCACAGATTTCCCTTCATAGCAGTTGGTGTAATTGCCATTGTATACCCATCCATGCCATTATATGATTTATGTTCATCTGTCTGGATTGTAGTATCTGGAAGGACAATTTTACCTCTACTCATGAGTGCCCTATATCCAGTATCAGCTTTTTGAGACCATACCATTTCTCTTGGAGATGCTCTGTCCATTTATTATTACATTCATCCTGAAGCATCAAATTAGGCAATAGAATGTAACCTTCTAATATTATTCTTAATGATGGAGATACATTCTAAGTGCTGAGGTTCTGTGTCAGAATATAGACATGACATCAATATACAAAAAATTTAATCTATCATAATAAAGTATTATGAGTGAGCTAACAGGTGAGACTTTAGTAAGGCTTTAGTTCTTCTGTTATTTCTAGAATACAGCAATGATATGACAATCCTACGTAATGAATACAGTTATTTACTGGCTTTTTATTACATTTTGTTAGAATCTGTTGGGTACATCACTCAAGTAATTTGATTTACAGTATTCCTTACAATTTTTTTCACATTTATTTTATGTCTTATGTCAAGGATATTTGCAGTTAAGACAGTCCCTATATTGATAGACAGACATAATAAATAGCTCTTTCCCACCCATGATTACATGTGTCTCCCCTTCCTCAAATTCTTTTAGAATTAAAAAAAAAATGTATTGATTGAGTGATTTGCTTTACTTAGCTGATTTTACTCCACATGTTTAAAAAATAGATTCCAAAAGCTCCTTCCCACTTTTTAAAAAATGAATATGTGAATATGAACAAGCTACTTACACTTTCAGAGCCTGCTACTTATATTTATAACCTTGAGGTTACCTTTGATCCTAAATCAGCTTTTAATTACCATTGTAGTTACACTGGGTGAAAAAAAAATGATTCTATTATTTCCAGAACACAGCAAGGATGTGACCAGTCCTATCTCATGAGTACAGTTATTTTAAGGCTTTTATTACTAATTACAGTTGGTTTATTATAATTCATTGTTCACTGGCCTTCTAGGCTATTTACTTAAGGTTCTATTCAGCATTACAGCTGCTTCTGCAGCTGCTATTCCTCTGAGATCCCATGCCTTCATGAGAGTAACAGGGATCCTATTTGGAAGAGGGTATAATTGGGCTCAAGGCAGGCACTTAACTTGGTGTCGCCTGGAAGGTGGTACAAGTACAATAGCCTACATTATTCCCAATTCTAAGAGGTTAAGAATGTAAGAACAGAGGTAGGTGAACACTTTGAACAATATAAAAGGACATCACAACATTGAAGCTCTTTGTGTATCTTTCTCCTCATCAAGGTGTCTCTCCATATTCATTTTCCTCTTTGTATTAGTTTTCCATTTTATAATTACAGGTCACTGACTCATCAGTTCTGAGTTTAGATTGCAAATGAGAAATAATGTGTCTTGGAGGGTTTTGTTGAATTTACTTATTTCATAAGAATTACTGATCACCTACTATGTGCCTTGAACATATTTTGCAGTGTGGCCAAGTAATTACTCTCAAGGGATGCAGAAAGAAAGCATTCAGGCTCCTTTTGTAAGCTCAAGGAGTTCCGAGTCTCTTCAAGAAGTGTCTGAATGAAATTTTGTCGAAACAGTCTGATGCATGAGCAACTGATTTTCTAGTGCAATCAGGTGACAGAATCATCTAATGTGTTTGATTTGTAGAGTTTGTAAGTGTGTAAGAGTGACTGCAGCATGGCATGGACTGGAGACGGGGCTCAAAATGCCCTACAATCCTGGGGCCATCATATATATTGTCTACATTGTGTAATTCAATTACTATGACAAAACCCTATTACGACAACCTACAAAAGAAAGCATTGCAGTTAGCGCTCACAATTCCAGTGCGTTCCATGTCCGTCATGGTGGAGAGCATGGCATCAGACAAGCAGGCATTACGCTGGAGTAGTAGCTGATATTACGATCTACAAACACTAAGTAGAAAGAGAAAGAGAGAGATACTGGCAATGGAATGGTGTGGACTCTGGTAACCTCAGTGCTGACTCCCATGGACGTGCCTCCTCCAACAAGGCCATCCTTCCTAATTATTCCCAAAGGCCATTCTCATTCAAACTACCCAGCAAAACTATTTATCCTGTTCCCATCACTCCTTAGTCACTTATAGTTTGGTTTTATTTGAGGGGAGGGTTTTGAGGGGAGGGTATGAAACCTCTGACAGTCCCAGAATGAAATCTTTAAATGCTAACTGACATTCAGACTATCCATTTATTATTGGACTAGATCACAAACAAATCACTCTTTCAAGCACACAGTGCACAGATCATTATATCCTACTGTCTATACTGAAGTACATTAAATAAAATTACAGGCAAGATTAAAGGGCAGCTAACATCTCACTCCCTGTCTGAATACCCACTGAACGAGAGTCAGTATTATTGCTTCAGGGATCCTGCAATTGATCAGCCAGGTTACTGTAGAGATAGAGATCTTTGAAAACACAGTGAAACAACACATATCCACCAGATCAAGTCAAGGAATATGGGAAGCAACGGCTCACCAGAATCAACTGAATCATCCCATTAAGCAAACCCTCACAATTCTGTTTGCCCTGCTTCTAGGCATTAAACCAAATATGCTAAGCTGGAACAGAAGATAGGGAACCCAAGAAGAAAACAGACACATCATGGAACTTAGCATGCCTGCCTCACACCAGAAGCCTTCACTTTAAGATCTTAAGTTTGAGATTTACTTAACGTCCAAGAAAAGTGGATAACTCAGAATTAAACTAGTCTGAAATGAGTTTGTTTGCCTGTTGGGGAAGTGTGTTTTTAGTTATGTTTGAAATTGTTTTATGTACTGTTGGGTGAGGGGCTATCCTAAGTCTAAGGTGTTCTGTATTGTTTGCAGATGTTGGATTTCTGTGGGGGTTGTTTAATTGCTAATGATCTGCATGTGCTATTAGTAAAACACCTAAGATGTTCTGAAAGAATAAAAGCACCTGAGCTGAGATGCCTGGGGTTCCACTGTGAGTCTGGCACTGGCCAGGATGGCAGTTCCCTCTGCTAAGTCTGGCAGGGCTTCCATGCATATAAATACCCCCTGTCATCCTTGGCGAGCCACCACAGTAGGTGTGCAACTACAAATGGCATACCAACGTGGGGAGCTGACATCATGCCAGTTAATCCAATGTGGATCCAGGGAAGAAATAGAAATTCCAGACCTCGAAGAGTCTGCTACAGTACACTCAGAGAAGCTACCAAAGGATAGGTATGAAGGTATTAATTGAAAAAGAGGAGGGAAAGGGAAATAAGTTGGAGGAAATTGTGAAAATTAAGTAAGAAAGAGAACTCAAAATTGAGAGCCACAGAAGAAAGGCCTTCAGAGAAAGACATTTTCATGGTGAAAATAGAGTTCAGCTGGGAACAGGAAAGAAGGTTTTGAAAGCTTTTCCTGATCATGGAACTGACTCCTCTCCTGACACTGGCAGCAAGGAAATGGTAATCAGAGCTAGTTGATGTATCTGTATCAGAGCTATTGATATTCTATAAACTGAATTTGTTGATGGCTTTTTGGGTGTATGAAACCCAAGAGGGTCTTGTGTTTGAAATCTATGAAGAAAGATTTATGTTTCTTAGTAGCTGTGGTGAAAAAGAACTCCAAACTACCAGAATGTTTCATCCAGTGATTCTTCTTCCCATTGGATCAGGACCCCCTACTGTTGTGGAAGCCACAGCTTTGAGCCCAAAAGCTGCTTAGTTAAACTGAATTTTTTTTCCCCTGAAAACCTGTCTACAAGAGGTCCTGAGAACCCTTACAGCATACAAAGTGACCAGTTATTTTTCCAGCAAACAAGACTCTATCTTAAAACCTGAAAAGTGTTTCCTAAGGGTCAACACCCAGAAACTGTTTTTCAGAACTGGCCAAGATTGCATCTCGTGCTGGTAGCTGAGCTTGGTACCATAAGAGATGATGGTGCTGGTTTTGAAGGCATGAAAGGGTCTTTATAGCACAGCTGAGACTTATCACTATAAGAGGCTAGGAGAGGCCATTAGTGAAGGTGCAGCCAAAGTAGCATTTGAAGGCCCAAATTGAAGGGGTCATGCAGAGAAGTTGAGGCTTGATACCATGAAAAGAGCCCAGGAGAGGCTATTGGTGAAAGTGCAGCCCAGTTCCAGCTAGGAACTCCAGCAGTTTTTGAGATGCCAGTACTGTGGGAGACCACCAAGAGCAGCAACAGTGGAATGGAGTTAGCCAGAGCCTGGAGAACAAACTATGTGCTGCAGAGGGCAGAGTCAGAGAAGAGATCTAAGCCCTTTGGAGGAGCCCAAGAAATTGTAAGTGAATTCCAGACAATTGGACATTTACAATACTTTTCTGCTGTCCAAAGACACTGTGAAAGCTTGATAGGAGTTTGGTATCATTTGGCCCTGTTCATTAGCAAAACTCATGATTGTTCCTTATGCAAGTAGTTTTGCTTGTGTAGTGTTAAATTGTGTTGTAGAGGTAAAAAGCAATTTTTGATTGCCTTATATAGAAAAAGGGAAATATTGGGGAATTGTATATAGTTTTAGTGGTGTTTGAAATTGTTTTGTGCACTGTTGGGTGAGGGGCTATCCTAAGTCTAGGCCAGTCTATATTGTTTGCAGGTGTTGGATTTCTGTGGGTGTTGTTTAATTGCTTTTTTAAGGAAAGAGGAGAGCACATAGAAACAAAGGTTCTAAGTCCAGCTTGATTAACCAATGAGTTTACTAGGCTTGCTTACGGAGGCATGGGTAATTCATAGCCAGCTCCAACCCCCGGGGAATCCTATCTCAATCAGTTGGTGACTGGAACTTAGGAGTGAGAAGTCTCTTGACTGTTGTGTGTATCATGGCTCTCTCCCTTTACTTCAGGGGAATTTTAATAAAGAAGAGCATTAGAGGGGTTTGTCATTTCTGGAGGATTAGCGATACTATATGAAGAAAAATACATACAATGTGAAATTTACCAATTTTAGATGCACAGCAAGACCTCTTATGGCATTGTACAATGCTTGCCAACATCTAACTTCAGAATTTTACCTATAATCCCCACAACTGCAGCTTCAGATCCATTAAAGACTAATGAACATCAAAGTCCTTAGTAACCACCCTGATACCTACCTCCATGATAGTGACTGAATATTCACTAAATGTACATGGGGTCATTTAACATTGTTCCACTTATGAAAGAGTTATCTCTAAGCAAAATGCTTTTAAAGGTTCAACAATATCCTAGAATATAAAAGTTCCCTTCCTTATGAAGAGTTTATAGTACTATTTCATTGTACATCTATGTTGTGTTTTTATTTTCCATCTATCTGTTAATGGAGAAATGCTTGGATAGAGAATTTCTGTGTTCTGGTTATTGTGAATAAGGGTGCTATAGACAGTGTACTAATTTATTTTGGTCTGTGCTTTCAACTCTTTTGGGTACATATTCAAAAGTATAATTTCTACATTGTATAATAGTTTATATTTAATTATTTAAAGAGCTATGGTACCATTTTCACATCAACTTTCCATATCAATTCTGCTTTCCCACCAGCAATTCTCAAAGGTTCTCTACTTTTAATCTTCTTTACTTCCTTGTCAAGACTTTATTTCTCTCTACTTTATTCCTCCCTGTTCCTTTGGATCTATCTCCCCCTTTGTTGTGTAATCTTTTCCTTCTTGAATGCCTGCCATCCTGCTGAGTATCTAGATCTCATTATAATTTTGATCAGCTTTACCCTGATGATCAGAGACATTGAACACCTTTCCATGCTCATTGTCCATTCTTCTATTGTTTTTTGGTGGATTTGATTTTTTTTCAATTTCAGATCTTCACTCTACTTTGCTTTGTTTGTTTTTGTTTCTAATATGTTTGTTGTGTTGTCACTGCTGTTATATTGTAGAAGACCTTCATATAATCAATTTCTTGTCATCTATATTATTTTTGTCTATTTTGTGAAAGGCCTTTTTACTCAGTTTAGCCTGTCCTTTGCTGTTTTTGTGTTGTGTGAGTTACATGTGTTATATGTGGTAGAGAGCAGGTTATCTTTGATAAAATATAGTGTATATATACTTTTTTTTTCTTGTTTCCTGGGATTTTGGTGTCATATCTAAGAAATTATTTCCAAATCTAGTGTCAAGAATATTTCCCATTAATATCCTTTTCTAGGAGTTTCATAGTTTAACTCTTATATTTAGGAATTTAAACCATGTCGAACTGATTTTTGTATATGGCATAAAGCAAGGATCCAACTTCATTCCTTTCAAGTCACTATCACGTTTTCCATGCCATTGGTTAAATGGACTATTCCATTCCTTGTTGAATGGTTTGGTAATATTGTTGAAAAAAATCATTTGAATATGTATATGAAAGTTAGTATCTGGGCACTGCTTTCAATTTAATTTGTATACATGCTGCTTTTTTGTCAATACCATTATTTTTTTTGTTAGCTCACTGTTTTAAAAACATAAAGAGAACAAGTACAGAATTTCACCACATCTATTATGAAACAGGAAAATAGTCTGGAAACATTGAGTACTAAGGTCAGTGGCAGTGGTTCTTTACAATAATTAACACTTTTAAATAAAATTCTTTTAATGTATCAAGAAACTATGACTGTGTGTTCACCATATTTCCTATCCTGGTTCTAAGAATCAAACATGTACCTCAGTCATAGTCAGCATTTAGCACGTAGTTGGCAAGCAACTCTACAGTTTGGCAGGCCATGGCAGTGGCTGAGCCAGTTCTGGTGACTCTGATCCAGGTGTCAGTCATTCCCTGAAACCAGGATGCTGAAGATGATAGTCTTGCAATCTCCGAAAAAATAAGATGATGAGTGGAAACAAATGGACTAAGAGAATGAATAGAAAGATAGAGGTGCTTAAAGTTGTGACCTAGAGCTGTCAGGCTGCCATTTCTAAATCTTGTATTTAATTACTGGAAGCCTCATGGCCAGACCAATAGCTGGGTGGTGGGGGACCTTCTGTCATTTTAACTGAAAGACTGAAAAGCCACATGTAAAACGAAGGTGATGAAAGTCACCTGTACCGATGTACCTTGTAGCTTTAAAGTCAAAGTTATTTTCTCATCTAACTCTTATTTCACTTACTATTTTCTTTTATGAGAAAATGAAAACTAAACTCTAACTTGTCTCATGTATGGGAAGAGTGAAGTTTTTTTTTCTTTTATTTTTAAAGAAGTGATATCTCTCTTTTTGATAAATTATGAGATTCATTTTAATTTATGTCCAGTTGCTGCTGCTTCACTGCACACATGCCAGGATTATTGACTAATTATGAGCTACCTAGGAGTATATTCCACAAATTATCATAAAAAATACAACCACAGATTGAGAGATTTTATAAAGTATTCACCACAGGCCTAAAAAGAGCACAAATATCAAGCAGTTCTCCAAATAACAATCTGAAGTAGATAACAGAATCTTCATTTCAAAGAAGAGAAATAGTCACTGGACAAAGTCACAAACCCATGTTCCTGGTAGGCAGCACTGAATAGCAGATGTATGAGTAAAGAGAAAGGCATTCAGTATAAGTCAAGCATGACTCAGGGAATGGGGCAAGACTTCTGTCAATCTTCTTCGAATAGATTTTTGAAAAGGGGACAAAACATTTGCTAAAATAACACACCATTCAAGAGAGCTTAAAAAGCTAGTAAAAACAAAATGGAATAAATATTTGAAATAATTCAATTTGTCCTTCAATATTGTAAGTTCACACAGTATTCCTTCATATCAAAATGAGTTACATTATACATTCCCAGAGAGAGATACCTTACTAACAAGTTCTTTCAAGATACCCACTTCTCACAGTTTTCCTTTAATTATATGAGAATTTTGTTTACTTTTTTGGTGTCTTTTTTTTTCCACTAAAGCTTTGAGATCTTAGTAAATGTGGAATGAATGAGCATACATAATATATAACTTAAGTGACTAAGAAATTTCCTTATTAAACTATATAAGGTTTCTCTTATGCACTAAAGCCTTCACATTTTTTTTCATTATGATGTATTTATAATTGCTTTGTCTTCTATTATATTTGAACTTGAAGACTTTTTAAAATTTGAAAGGGGTTCTTTGGCAATTTTTGGCATGCTTAGCTTACATTTATTTGGATTCAGAATAAGATATAAGAGTTTTAACATTTATTATAAAAATAATATAATGAAATAGAAGAGTGTGATCTAAATGATTAATTTCTTATGGACAGAACATAGTGCAAATGTAAATGATATTAATGCTTTCTTTCTTCATAGTCAATATTTGAATTTGCTAATAATGAAAATCTGCTAAGAAAAAAATCAAATGATTTAAATTCCCAGGGCCATGAGCAACTGAAGTTCATAAAAGAGAGTTTCAGGCTTAGATACACGTGTCTTGGTCAAAGCCAAAATTATGGACACTGGAATACTGGAGTTCTCAGCTGTTCATACTTTCTAACAAGTTTGAGCATTAGCAATTATAACACAAGGAAACAAGAAGACCTAGGTCTGCTCTTAATCTAGAATGGCATCTGGTCTGCAAAGGAAAAACAGCAGCCTTTGGTAGGCTTTAAAACATTACTATTATTATCATTAATTATTATTGTTATTATTATTATCATTGGTATGAATTACTTACATAGCGATGCTTCTTGAATTGATATCCTTCCACTTTATCTAAAGACAATTAGTTCCCATTTAATAAATTAATCATCTAGAAGTATTTATGCACATTAAATCTTCAACAAAAGCCTATCAAAAAACATCAATATTGTGATTTCCAGAAGTGATTATGATTATAAAATTCTTTATGAGACCACAACTTCCTATTACAAAGGAGCAAATCACACCATCACACCTATGCCCTGGGCAGGGATTATAACTCAAAACAACAACAACTCAGTATTTTTCATTATAGCAAAAATAAATTGCAAATATCATGCAGAATCAAAATCAAAATTTTAATTAACTTTACTCTGAGCCAGAGCTAGAGCTAACTCCTCACTCTTCCATCAGATTCTTAATTTCCCCTTTGAGAATGATGTCATTCCATTTTACAGAAATGATGGTATGCTTCTAGCCTTCCATAGTTAGAAATAAAACAACCAGAGCTTATTAGAATTGTGTCTAAAACAAGGAGGGACCAATGACAGGCTTGATGCTTGCTTTCACCTTATTTATGAAGTTACTCTTTCTTTCCCAGCACTTGAATATCATAAAGAGCAGACATAGGGACAAGAATAGTTGTTTTAATACCATGGAAGCCACACAGGCTAGGCCTTGGGATGATTCATAATGTTGATGTTGAGAGCATGGCTTTGAGCAATCTTATTGAAAATTATATAAAATCCATCTGGAAATCACCTACTCCAGTGTTTATCATTGCCTTCCCGTATGATAGCCTAAGGCTTTTTACTTCAGTCTTTACTAAAGTATCAGGACTCTTCTCCATCTCTTCCTATCTCTGCCCCTGGAGAGCATGACTGACTCATAAACTAATTTATATGTAGTTTTTACTTATTATGCCAATTTCACATAATTGCATTTATATTATAAGGGTTTTGTTTTATCTGATAATCCATCAAAAAAAAAAACTTCAGTAATTTTTATTGGCACAGAATCCAAATTCCTTACAAAATTTCTGCATAATACTAGGTAGAAAGTGAGGAAAAACTCCTAAAAAATTTCAAAAAGGACAACAGAGTACAAAAACTTAAAGATACTTTTGTGTTAATGTATTTGATAAAAGACCACATTTTATTCCCAGTTATCTAAAATGTAACCTCATATTGAATAAGAGGAGAAATAAGACAAGCAATTAAAGAGAAAAAGAAAGAAAAAGATTAAAGATGAATTTATAAAGAACCTAGTGTCTGGAATATGCTTCTCACACATTTAAAAGAAATGAATTCACTCTACCAAGTAATTAAAATAGAAACATTAAAGAATTTTCAAATATTTTATACTTTATGCCATTTTATTATTTGCCTCAAGAGACTTCAAGTCTCTGGGATGTGAACTGCCACCCAGTTACATGGCTATCAGCAAGGCTTGAGTCCTTGAGTGTGCTGAGCTGCCAATGGTTTGCTTCAAGCTGTGAACTCTCCCCAAATCAAACACTAATTCATCTCTCATCTGTTATTGTCACCAAGCAGAAGCCAGTGGTCATGAGGAAATCATATATATTATCTTTTGATTATTGTTTAGACCTGCAGACTTCCTAAATTGCTCCTAAGTGGATGTAAATTCACCTGACCCTCATAGTACTTTGATCAGCTGTTTCAATTGTCATCCATGAACCATACTTAATGTGCTGGAATTCCATTACACTTCCGAGTTTTGGTTGAAATTTTAATGCTTAGTTGTTCTTTTTTAATGTGCTTAAGATCATCTGTGCCTCTTTTGTCTTTAACATCAAGGCATTTCTCACAAAGAAATATTTATCCTTAGCACCTCAAGATTTTCAGTTTCCACATGAGCTCACCTCTAGAGTTCATACTCAACAATTTCCTTGGCAGTTAGATAAGTATATATTCAGTTTAATATCTTAGAACCATTTGTCAGGGAACTGGCTATCTGCATTTGCCTTCAAGTGTCATTATTGCCAGAGGATTTTTAGCAATGTCTGCTTTCCATGATCTATTGACATTTTACTCAGCACATTGATAATATTTTTCTTTAAATGATCTCAAAGAATTTAATGAATTTGTCTCCATTTCTATTTTATTAATGTGGTTGATTAGATTTATGGATTTGTAGATTCATAATTTGGGCTCATGAAAGATTTGTTCTCCTTGAGACAGAAAACCCATGAGATTAATTAAACCCTCTATCTTCTCTGTTCCTTCTTCTTCCACCTCTATTAAGAAAAACAAGCATGGAATTATAAAAAAAGGAATTGCTGTTATTACTAATTGATTATTTTTCAGCAATGTTGCACAGTGTATAATTATCCAAAATTATGTTAAAATCTGTAATTGTACATAAAATATAAAAGGAAGTAGGAATTTCATACCAAAAGTTAATGATTCTGAATCTAATAGGGTATCTGTGCTTACAACCTTGAAGTACTTTAGTCAGACCCTTTTCTCCTGCTCATGAGTTCTGTAAAGATGGCTAAAATTAATTGTTTATTCATTTCTTTTTAATAGACATTTGATTCTCTATTTGTACAGCCTTTCTTAGTGATATTACAGCTATTTCCATGTTTCTGTGTATTAACCAAAATGGAGTTCAAGGGAGAATGTCTTTCAGATAATTCAAAATATATGTTATATTTGGAAATGTTCAGCCTCAGATGAATAACCTGCACTTAGTGCACCATGATATTTAATTGGGATGTTTAGTAGTATAGATTATTGGTTCTGGGGGTTAAATCTTGACCAGTAATGAGTACAGAACTGACATATGACTGATGTTATTGTTTGCAAATTATCGTACTGCCAGTGAAGGTAACTATTAAAGACAATCAAGTACAGCCTGGCTGTATATTGAAATCATTACTCTCAGCAAATATCTTGCGATTTGTCCAAAAGATTTTGCATTATGGAGGGCCAACAAATTTGAGGAACTACTACTAAAATCCAAGGAGGTTGTGACCTCACAGATTGAATGAAATGATGAGTTTCTGTTATCACCATGGCATTGCCTAGAAGACACAGACTCAGCTGTTACAAGGTCATCTTGATTGGATTAATGCAATAACTGGATTTACATAACATTTAAAGAACTGGTGTATGATTTTTTTTTGTCAAGTACAATATTGACTTCTTTCAGATTGATTTGCTGGTGAAAACATTCATTTCTAATGTGTGATAAAATTCTGAAAAACATTTGTCCTGTTAATGGCTCTTATTCTCCAAATATTTTTAAGAGCAGCTTCTATTTGGCTAGGTTAAAGTTCCATCCATCTCTGGGTTTCTAGTGTATCGGGGCTGCTTACCATAATAATGTTCCCTTGCCTCTCCCCTTTCCTCTTCTAGACACTACCTTCCATAAACAAGTTGCCAAGAGTGGTGATAGGAAACCCTAACAGTGATCTCAGGTTTTCAAATGTCCATTACTGCTGTAATTGAGCTCTTCTCTAGTGTTCATCAAGACTGAGTAGGTCGACTCTTCAAAACGGCAAATAAATAAACAAATACATCCAATTCCCCTGCCAGCATTTCATGAGAGGGATTAATGACATATTTAAATTTTCAGCTTTCCAGCCGTGCTCTTGTATTGTTTTCTATCCTACCACAGTGCTGAGTTTGTGCTTAAATGTTTCATTTTGTGCATTTCAGACTGTCAGGCTGAAGAAATACCAATAAGTGTGTTAGGTTTAGATAATCGAAAATTCCCTTTACTCAGCTTCTTCGTCTATATTTATCTGTCTGGCTGTGAAATCTATTCCAAGAGTATTCATCTACCACCCAAATCTATTCACCGAGCATCAAGACTCATCAGTGAGATGGAATAATGCCATTTAATTAGTCTTTGATATACAGCTTAATTAGGTCTTAATAAGGGGTAGTGCATCCTAAAATCAATTATCTTGCTCTTTTTAATAAGAGCAACTAATTAGTAGGAAAATCACCACAGTTCTCTTTTTATCTTGAAGCTTTCCATGGTGTGAAGAAGAAGGTTATGAAAAAGGAAAAAATATTCTCCAAAATATTTGGAAGAAATGTCAAATTGAACCTAAAAGGATATATTCAAAATAGTTGCAATAGGTTAGAAATATTTTTAGATAAAATGCAACACTACCAATTCCCCATCTTTGAATATTTCATAGTTTTTATTTGATGCAATTGGAAAAAGTCAAAGTTTTTCTCTCTGTGTAGCTCTTGCTTTGCATTGGCACAAAATGTCTTAGACACAGGTCCATTGCGACTACTTCTACAGTGGTTAGAGGGCCACATTTACTATCCATCATTGTTAATGGGTACATGTTCTCTCAACGAAAAGGATACCTTGAACATAAATGCAGTTATTGCATGTTGAATACATACTCCATATCTCATAAGTCTTCATATTAGTGTCCTTTCTCCAACACAGTAGATTGTGCTTCGTTGTGTCATTACGGTAGAATGTAACTGGGGCAGAGGGCAGGGGTGGGGGAATACATGATGTGTTTTTTATGCAAAGATCAAGGAAAAGGAAAAAGGCCTCTGAAGATGTGCACCTCAGCTGGGATAAGAGAAGGAGTAGATTGTCTAAGAGGAGAACAAAAATAATATCTTTTAGTCAAGAAGAAGATTTACATGTTTGTAGAATATGTGAATGGCTGTCTAGATACCAACAATGGAAAAGGGTGAGGTCATAGGTAGCTAGAAAGCTACTGCCTAGGGGAATGTGGCAAAGAATATCACTGTTTGTCTGAATTGCAGTAAGATGTTCCTAGAGCAGGGCTACAATTAATCTCATTTGAAGACTTAAAGATATCTGAATCTATATTAGTTGTAGAATCCAGGTAGTAGGCATATATATTTTTACTATACAATCATGTCATTTTTTCTGTATATTTGAAAATATTCAGAGCTGGGGCTACAGTTCAGTTGGTAGAAAGATTTCTTAGCGTGCACACATCCCTTAGTTCAGTTCCCACACCTCATACATCTGGCATTGGGGTCCGTACCTGTAATTCGAAAACTGAGGCAGTAGGAAACTTACAATAAGAATTCAAGCGTATCCTTGGTTGAGTAGCAAGTTCAAGACAAGTTGAAAATACTTGAGACATAAAATCTGTGAATTGTACATGCATACATGCATGCATGTGTATATGATGCATTTTAAATTATCTAAAGGACATCTACCCTTGAACTCTTTCTGCATTAATACATAGGGAAGTGGAGATAGCTGTAGCATCACTAAGAAAGGCTGAACAAATACAGAGGAAAATCTCTATTAAAAGGAAACGAGTAAACAATTTATTTTTAGCTATCTTTACAGAACTCACGAGCAGGAGATAAAGGGTTTGACTTGAGTATTTTAAGGATTTTAGTGAATGTACCTAGGAGTAGCATTTATATTTATAGATTATTATACAAAGAATGATGAGTGAAAAGAATTATCAAAATGACACCAATGGAAGTCATGTGTGCAGGAATAAATGATGGAAGTTTAAATTAGTATTTTAATGAGATAAATGTCAAAAGGGTTTTTTGGACTCCAAATTAGGACAATATATTCAAATTTTAAGTCAAATTTTGTTGTTCCTCGAACCAAAAAGAAAAGAAAAAAGAAAGAAAAATATTCTCTAGTGAGTATACTCATTAAATTTAAGAGTAAAATGAAAATGTTTGTGTAGGGCTACCTAGTGAAATGATCCCACATTAATCATTACACAGCTGACTGTAAAGCTTACCAGCATAAGATTATTTTGTGGAATAAGAGTTGTCTGTGCCATGCGCTCTGCCTCATGTTTCTTTTAGCTATAAATGAAGCAGGTAGAAGTATCTTCTCAGCTATATGTGACTCATTTTATTTCAGGCATTCTTAAGGACACATTAAGGAATGTGGAAGCCAGGCTTGTGCTTAGATTTGTTCCCACTGGGACAGTTATTCACCTCAGCAGGTGACTGGCTTCCAGAAAAATCCTTCAAAGAGTGGATTAATAACATCTGCTTCATGCTAACTACTTCCTGTGAGCAGATACTTCATAGCCAGGACAACAAATGAGGAACCTTTTTGAAGAGCCTAGTAATGAGGCTCAAGAAGGTAGAGGTCATGGACTTTGTGCTTGCCCCTAGATACAACCATGTATAATTGGTACTTAGTAAAAACAACTGTGTGATGATAAGAGCACCTGAACTAGAGAGAACGAACACATTTAGAAGTTTCTTTGACACTAAAGGCTTTAAGCATCCTCTCCCCTTTGCTTACCTCAGCAGTATGCAGTCGAAAGATTCACTCATACACACATAGCTTAAGTATACATTAGACTGAGCAGTCCTTGCCTAAGTGTGTGTGTGTGTGTGTGTGTGTGTGTGTGTGTGTGTGTGTGTGTGTGTGTGTGTGTGTGTGTGTGTGTATCCCTTTAAGATAGCATAATCATTTCCCTTAAAGAACTCATTTGGTCTTGCCTGGAAGATTCTAAGCAACAACAAAAAGCACCTGTGGTTTGAGTTTCTTATTCAGTGTCCAGGAAACTGTAATAAAGATGAGCAGCTGAGTACCAGTCCCAGCTTCCTCACTTGATACTGCATCTTTGTATCTGGTTTTCCCATAGTAGTCATTGATTATAGTACACCACTGCTATTTCACCAATCTAACCTGCTCTGTGCTTCACTCTCTGCCCCTTCTTTGAGAGAAGCATTATTTTGAAAGCCATTTCCCCTCATTGGGCCTGGTAAGTGGTTGCCATCCTTTCATGGCTAATACTGATTCAAATGTTGATCCTGACAGTTTAGGTCTCAGTTTAACATGCTTCTGAGTGGTAACTACTAGATGGGAAAAGCAGTAGCTACAGCTAAACTAACTAGTTTAGAGCTGGAATGGGAGATCAAACGTTCCCTCCTTGTTTGATCCAAGCCCAGTGAGATTTGGAGAAGCAAAAGGAAGAGGCAAGAAGAGAGAAGGTGAGGTTGTGTAACTGAAAGAAGTAGGCAAACAGCTCCACGTCTAAGAAAATGATTAAATTGTACATGGTATTTATAATTTCAGAAGAAACTGGATATTGAACCCACGCACAAGTCAAGGATTTAGGGGAATGCTTTGATGCAGTTTTGAGATGGGAAGATTGTTAAAATGAGATGTACAGCTAGCAAGCTTAGATTTATTTGGACCATATCAGAATATATACATAAGCCATCTCCAACTTCAGAGCCCAGATACAGAGTTCTGCTCTCAAGAATTGATGAATGAATGGATGAATAGTAGATGGGTAGATTAATGCAGGAGTAAAAGGAGATATCTAGGAGATAGATTGAATGGATACATGTTTTGACCCTACATACTACTAGTGATATATTCTAGAAAGGCAAGTCAGAATTCCACTTTGTTTTCATGGCCATATGCAGGAGTCAAAGATTTAAAGCCCAAATAACTAACCTCATCTCTTCTGAGAAAACTTGGTGAAATGTTGACATGTCACATTTTCTTTGTCTGGAAGAAGCCAAGGAGTCACTAATACTAGAAAGAGTTAAAAAAAAAAAAAAAAACACATCAGTGGCCTGGGGAAATTTGACTCTACTGGCAAGTTTGTGGGACCCTCAGTTGACTGAGGTCCTAATGACTGGTTCTGGCTCTCCCTCCTTCTATTTCAAGTGTCAGTGCAGCCCCTCTGAGTATCTTCTATTATTTGCTAGGATGTATCAGTTGTCACCGTTGACACTGCTTTTATACATATCAGCTTGTTTGGATAGGTGAGCCTCTTACCTTTGATTTGATATAAGAGAAGTTGTAGTTAAGCACAGAGAATGATCTGCAAGGCTTTCAGGTTTCATTACCTTTTTTCTTTTGTTTTCTTTTCCTTTCTTTCTTTCTTTCTTTCTTTCTTTCTTTCTTTCTTTCTTTCTTTTTTCTTTCTTTCTTTCTTTCTTTCTTTCTTTCTTTCTTTTTTTTTTAATTTATGACCCCGAGGGAAGACATTAAATTATCCGGCCTTAGTTTCTACAAGAACTGTACTGGTGAACAAAAAGATTTCCAAAAATCTCCTTAGAATAATGCTTGGCAATAGTAAGTCCTCAAATGGTTATTATCCTTGTTTTAAGATGTTAAAGAATAGTCTCTCTCTCTTTCCGTGTTTTCGTTAGCTAAGCCGAGTGTTAAGGATGGAGTTAGTGTGGCCCCTTTTCTATTTCTTTCTAAACGTACTGTTTCTACTTCTTATCTTCATTAATTGGACTCTTTTGACATTTTTTTTCCCCTGCTCAAACACAAACCTTGAAAATTAATATATCACAGTGGCACTTTCACTGAAAATTTCCCTTCCCACCCCCACATCCTGTGCTTACAGTTAACTGCACTGACATTGTAGTTCCCTGTGACTCAGCAAGTTAGCACACTTCAATGGCGTCATGTCCAAGGAACTTTGCCATTGTGACCAATAATTACATAGCTTTCGGTGTCCATCTGAGCCTTTGTGTGTTCACAAATACAATATGATTTCATGCAAGACTAAACTAATGTTGACTGCAATGATTATGAAAAACACAAGAGTGTCCCTTCCATACTTTAATTAACTTCCTTATAGAAATATGTAAGGGTTGGAAGCAAAGGGAAACATTTTTGTCTATGGCTTGCTTCTACATAGTTCATATAGCCATTTATGGCTTCTTTTGCTATTCTCTTTAATTGATTCCTTATTCAGCGAATAGAACCAAGACACAATTAACCTTGCGAATCATTCTTTCGGGGGGACATATTTAGATTTGATTGGGTCTCAGTTGGGTCACTCTCATTGACCTGAAGGTCAACAGAAGAGCATGCTGGCTGCTTTTGGGTAAGTAATATTGAATTAAATCTCTTCAGAGACTAGTTTAAAGCCTGGGAAAGTCTTCTGGCTTAAACAGTGAGAAATAATTGGAGTGTCTTGTGGTATCAAGTGTTTGAGTGCAAATTAATATTTTGATGTGATTGCTTGCTGTAAGTTTTGAAAGGATTCCCATTGAAAGTCCGTTTACTTTGCACACAAGCCTCCCAGTTATCTACTGAAAACAGTTGCAAGTAACAGTTACAGCACTAATTACTGGATGGCCATTCTTTCTGAAAGTAGAAATCAGGTTATGCTCATTTGACATTTTAAACAAGTATTACATGCATCAGGGTGTTCCAAAAGTTAAATGCCTCTGAAGACATATTTAATTATAACTCTACACCAGAGTATATCCATTTCACTCTAGTTTAGGGGTAAAGATTTTCTTTCTGTGACTGAATAATGAGTCATGGACCTCAGGGTTGAAAGAGCAGGTAGGCAGAGGACAGGAGGGATCCTGTGTACTCTGGGCACAACAATGGCTGTGAAATGCCCACTTTCAGAATGTTTTTTAAGGTTTGTAGACTATCAATTTTTCCATTATTTCCCCTTCTATGCTCTGAGTTTTCTAATTTGATTAGGGGTTTCAATTTTCAAAATGAAAGAGATTCTCTGGTCATTTTCTTGACCTTAACATATATTTTGAATTTAAAATCATTCTCTTCCACAAGGTAATAGTCTAGGACAAGAAGGACCCTTGCTAAGTCCATTTATTTCTTCACATCTTGTATTAAAACCTGGAGGCTTACATTTTTTATGTAGTTTTAGAAGTGGAAATTTTTGATCCTTAGTTATAGGCTTATGACCAATGACCTTATTAAATATCTTAGATATGTCTGAGACATAAAAAACTCTCAGAATATTAGAGAAAACAGGGCTGAAATAAAGCATATTGGATTTAATGACTATATTTTGGCATACCACCTTTCTGAATTACATTATGTATAACCAAAATTTGCTGGTGTTTCAAAATAATGTTTGGTAGACTTTTTTCAAAAGAGTTTTTTCAGAATGGACACTTGCAGTTGAGAAGTCCCAGCCAAGCACAGGTTAAGCTGGTAAGGCATAGCCAAATAAGTTCAAAAGCAAAATTATATTCATGACTCTTTGCTAGTTAATATTCTTTTAATTCCCTAGCATGGGTACAGGCTCCTATTTTCAATACATCAAAAATCACCTCCAATGAAGGGTCTCTTAAGCATCCACAGACTGTAGGAAAGATTACAAGTGGTCTTTTTGGTCCCTAGCAGACAAAAATATTCTCTACTTGACTCTTAGTATAAAGTATTTACATTAGGAACTCAAAATATGATTTTTTTGGGTAGACTATTTCTTAATCCATTATAGAATGACCCATAACTCACTCCATGGCCAGGCTGTCCTCAAATTTATAGTGGTACTCATACCTTAATCTCCTGCATCTTGAAATAAAAGCAGAAGTTACCACAGTTGGTTTAAAATATGATATTGAAGAGTTAATTGTCCACATTGCTTTTCATGGAGGCATTGTACATCTCGTATTCAACTTTTGTGTTTATTGTCAGATTAGTGAAAACATACGATATGTATTTACTGGGAAATATGAACATCGCATCCAAAGTATTACACATATGAAAATATAGATGAATTTTGAAGACATTGTCTCAAATGAAATAAGCCAATCAGAATGAGACAACTACTGAGCAGTGTCATTAATATGAGAAGCATGCAGTAGTCACTTTTATATTGAAGGTGAATGGTGGTACCAGTAGTCTGGGAAAACGATGAGATGTGGAGAGGCCAAAATTTCAACTCCCGTTGCAAAGGTGAAAGTCATGGAGAGGAACGGTCACAGTTTGATTACATTTACAGTTAATGAGCTATATACTTAAAATGCTTAAGATAGTCAAATCTGTTTTTGTCACAATCTGAGAAAGTATATGTATCATTCTAATTCATTCACTCCTCATTTTATTACTAGGATTATGTGATTTCAAAGAATATACCACTAAGATCAGAAGTTTCACCTTTCCTTTTATCTTACTTTGTCCAAAGCAGTGTGAAGGAAATCATCAAAACTTTACCATATTATATCTCAAAATTATGTATTTTAAAATTAATTTTTAAGAGAAAAATAAACATGGTTCAAAGGTTTCTTTAAGTTCACCTTGCTTATATCTATGGGAGTGACCAAAAACGTATAGCATCAGCTAGCAAATAACTTATGACTAATTTTTTAATAATTAAGGTAAAAATTAGTCTGTACCCCTAGGGTTTATAGTTTCTTCACATTTGTGAAGTTTCCTTCCCATGGCATATTAAGAATGACTGTTAGACTTGAACTTGGGAGAAATATGTCATGTATGTGTTAAATCTAACCTGTGGCCTTTTCTCATCAACCCCACAATAAAAATGAAAATGACATATCTAACATAATTAAAATATAATGCAATCTAGCATTTAAGTAATGCTATAGTATGTGGCTGTGAGTACTCAATGACTTCAAAAATGCCTACATTTCATTAGGTTATCGTACCATTGCAATAAAGCATAGTGTCAAAATACTTTCCAAAAGAATTCAAAGATAGTTTTGAGAATAAAGGCTTAGGAAACTGAGCTGTAATACAGCATGAGGAGAGGTAGAATAGATAGCAGTGCAAAGTGATATTGGAATAGAAGATTGCCCCATACAAGATAGTACAATAAGATGAATTCTAAAATGATACTGGGATATATGACAGTTTATTGTGCACAAAAAGGAATCAATGAAAACTGTAAAGAAAAATGACAATGAACATTTGAACTGGATGTTATTAGCCAGTGGAACGAATGTGAGATGGATGTTGGTGTTTCCTGAACAGAAAATAGTCAGAGGGCATAGCTTTCAAAAAGCACAAGACATGAGAAAAATTATGGCACCTTAAATCTAGTATCATAGAGTCCATTTGGACAAGTAACTGGAACACAAAGTAGAGAGGCAGAGGAGACCAATTATGAAAGACCTTGATGCTATCCTTATGAATTCTGAACATAATTTAATAGCACTGTGGTCCCATTCAAAATCATTACATCCCATAGAAAAGGTTAATCTTATTTGGATCTTGGTTGGAGATACACAAAGAAATAAACTGTACACGGGCAGATGTTATATCAAAGAAAACAGCTGTAACCAGGAGTTCCCAATCATCAACCACTCTTTGTCAGTGCTGGAACTAAATGAATTTAAAGAAAATTGCTTTGTTTAATGTCAAAGAAGTAATAAAAATATTTTTCTCCTGAAGGAGTACTAAAATGGTAAAACAAATACGTAGACTGCTGTTACCCGGCTTTTAAAATGCAGAAGACCATTCCAAAGTCACTTTAAATACAGACTGGAGTTACAAACATGGAGTAGAAAAGTATTCTGATTCTTATCAATGCATTTCAAGTAAAGACAGGCCACTGAAGAGCAGATTTGGGTAGACTAGAAACTTTTAAGACACCTAAGACTGTATTTTCCCCAATGAGTTTAACCCATGTCCAAGAACTGACGTTAGAAGATTGTTAAGTTGAAAAAGTGAAGGCAAGAGGAACTTAGGTATGGGTCATAATAAAGTGATTCTGCTTACACCATAAATCGATAGAAGAGCAAAGAAAGATAAAAACACCCTTTCAATTTTTAGTGTGATGTGGCATCACATAGAGACTGAAGACTTGATTAAAAATTTGTCATTAGGCTAACCTCCAAGATATTTACATCGTACTCAGTCAGTCAGTTCGCAGTCTGAAGTGGTAAACCCTGCCCATACACTGTGTCTCATCTTTCTTGTAATGGATAAGTCTAGAGGTAGTCTATGCCCCATATCATTCCTGCCTACTCTCTAGATCTATCACTCTAAAAGTCACCTTAGATGCCTCGTCATTCTGTATTCTCTTGCCTAATTTTCTTTGCTTCTGTATTTGAAGAATTATTCTGGTCTGAACTCAATGTAAATGATTTCTCGTACTTAATTCTGGATCGTCACCAGTCTACTTTCATACATTTTCCATGTTCCTAACATTGTCGAGTTCTCAAATAAGCCTTCCCTAATACTCCCCACTAGTGAAACAAAAGCATTCTTTTTCAATATGTTGGAATAATAGTGTTGCTGTCTCTGAGAGTTAGGTAATGTTTTTAAATACCAAGCCAAGTACTAATCGTATGAGGGATGTGAGACAGTCATTATTCATTCCATGTGCCTCCATTTCTCCTGTAAAAAGTTGTGAGGCTCTGTTACTGCAATATACAGCTCATCATAAATACTCAATAATTTTCTTTTGTCTTTCTTACTTTTCCCCAGGTTTCCTTATTTCCATCTTTAGAAAATACAACACAATGTCAAGATCTTTGTAATCTGCCTACTGTAAGCCTTCCATATCCTGTTTTTCACCGACCATGCTGAAAAATATAGACTCTAAACATGTACAGGGAATTTTGCTATCTGAATGTGCAATACCTAGCCATTACTCTGGGCCTTTATAAATGATGTTCTCTTTTTGTGAAATTCCTTGCCTCACAAAATGATTTCATTTTAAGTCCATTCTCTTCATACAGAGGATTTAGTCTCTTTAAGAAACTCCTTTGCTCCATAAGAACATAATTGTGCTAACACACTGATTCAGTGCCACATGGGTGCCCCTGTTACCTCAATTCTTACCCTTTTTTTCTTGCCTCCTGTCGACTACATTGGGTTCACTTGGACCAGGAAGTTGTTTTAATCACGTCTAAAATCTCAGTAAATAGACCAAATAGATCAATGTACAATGATTTGGATTATGTAAATATCATTCCAAAACTTGAAATCTTCCAGAGTGAATACAACTATTTCAGCAGCAGACTATTGTTCCTTTATACCACCCAAATTAACACATTCCATAATTATTAGCTGTTTAGAGTTATCCTTGTTATTTTGTCTTTTTTAATACTTAAGTTCCCAAATTCCTCCCTTAAGTATCAATAGGTATGTTGAAGTAGTTAAATGTAACTGAAAAAGGTAGAGGTACATAGTATTAAAATAAGAAAATATGAGTGTGTGGTTTGAAAGGTTAATAGTCATAAAATATTTGATCACAAAGAAAATTTGGATCAGAGCTCTCTTGAGAGTCAGCTGAAAACACTAAAATATTCTTTTTGATATTAGATAAACTAATTGATAGATATCCTTTCTCAGCTTGGTCTGTCATTGCTTTTGTTCAGTTGACAAAGTAAATTTTTTTTCTAAGAAAGCATTGCATTGATATTGTCAAGAACGAGCAGTTGGGAATGTAAATTCAATTATGGACATATTACTCTGATAATTTATTTCCTCTAATCCACTGTAGGAGATTTCTACCCTTCCATTTTTCTTTCTTCTTTGGTTTATCAATTTCTTCTCAGCTCTCTTTATTTTGTTTAAATCTGTTAGACTCAATAATTTTCCAAAATAGTGTATACTCCAAGGAAAATGTTTGCTTCTAAAGAAAGGTGTTACATTGTGTGGAAAGATTATAAGAGCCAGAGTGTCAGAAAGTTTTCTTTGAGATTGTGTCTCCAATCAGAAACTCTACCTAGAAAGTCTCACCAATATGAACTCTGAAAACATGAGCTGTACAAGGAAGAGACCAACAAACATGACAATTTGGCTAGAGAAAAGTCCACATGTCCTCAACCCCACAATAGGAAACTGTATGAAGCTGAGAGCTGAAGAGGTAGTCTTCCTCAGGGAAAACATACCGATTTGGTTCTTCAGTCCCAAACTATCAACCCTGAAAACATACATAAAAGTAACATTATTTGGACTCAAAAGTTTATATTTAGAAATATACGTATACATATACAAATACATAAATGATTGCAATAACAATGAAAAAAGAGGCTATTAATCTAAAGGAGATGGGGAACAGTCATATGGGAAGCTTTAGGAGGAGAAAAGGAGGGAAGAAATATTGTAATTAAATTATACAATAAAAAAATTAGGGGCAATGGTATAGATACTTAGCTCTAAACGAATCCTTGAGTTAATTCTAGTCATTCATTTACTCTTAACAAGAGTACCATTCAAAGGATGGAGCAGAGCATCTTTTTTTTTATTATATATTTTATTATTTAAATTTAAATATATTTTGCTCACATTCTTCCCCTCCCCCAAGTCCTTTCAGATCCTCTTCCCTACCCACCCAACTCTAAGTTTTTTCCTCCAAAAACTCAATATGACAACAAAATCATTGAAAAAAAATTAAAAATTCAAACTTTATTAGAAAAAAATAAAAAACAACTGACAAATAATAACCAAATAAAAGCACACACACAAGAACACCGTAAAGTCTATTATATGTTGGTCTACTACTCCTGAACATAAGACCTACCCTGGAGTGGTTGATATATCCATTTTCACTCCATTGGAGAAAATGGATGTTCCTTTTCTCAGCAAGTATAAGTAACAGTCCAGTTGTTAAACTTTACCCTACTGGCTTGGTTTTCATTCATGAATCATTCATGCATTAGTTCATTTTTCATATACCAAAATAAAAATATATAAAAACATAAAACACATTTAACACATTTAATATTGGATAATCCAATAGAAGGAAAAGAGCCCAAGACAAGGCACATAAATCAGACCCACTCGTTGGCTCACTCAAGAATCCCAGAAAAACAGTGAACAGGGCCTTGTTTTCTTGGTGTCCTCCCTCCTTACTGGCTCTTACATTCTTTCTGTCTCCTCTTCCACAGTGTTCCCTGAGCTCTGTGGGGACAGATTTGATGAGGACATCTGATTTAAGGCTGAATGTTCAAAGGTCTCTCACTCTCTGTGCAATATCTGCCGAGCACCTCGATAGGTGTTACCACTTGCCTCAGGAGGAAACTTTTCTGATGATGACTGAACAAAGCACTAATCTCTGAGTATTGCAGAATATCATTAGGATTCATTTTATTTGCTCTGTTGTTGTTGTTGGCCAGTAATATTTGGTTTTCCCTGTAGGTCCCTGGCTGTCTAGTCTCTTTTTCTTTGTCACCCAAGCAATGTTGGGTATACCCTTAAGTCAAATCAGTTATTGGTTGGTTACTCCCACAAACTTTGTATAACCATTCTTCTGCATATTTTTCAGGCTGTAACCCATTGTACTTCAAAGGGGTTTTGATTTGTTTGGTATTTATATTTCTCTTTTGGTAGCATTCAGAGTACCTCTTTGTTGGAAAGACATTAGAACATAGGATTGAAAGATCTATGTAGGCACCAGCTTGACATCTCCATGTTCAATGAATTGTATAATTGTGTTTGCCAATGGGGCCTTGCTCTCAATTTGTAGAGAGACATCTATAGTCTTGGCAACAGCCTGGGTTGTTTGGGGATTCCCTTAGGGCCCCTTTGGGTAGCAACTCAATTAGATGTAACCCATTCCTGGTACTTTCTTTGGTGATAAGAGATGGACAGTTCTCTTTATTGGAAAAATTAACATAAACCCTTTAATGATCATAAATACCTGTAGTGCTTTTATTAAGTTGCTCTCTCTCTCTCTCTCTCTCTCTCTCTCTCTCAATCTCTTGCCATATTATTTGTGTGTTTGTTCAGGTATATCTATGTGTGTGTGTGTGTGTGTGTGTGTGTGTGTGTGTGTGTGTGTGTGTGTGTATATATATATATATATATATATATATATAAAACATGAATATTTCTCTAATCATCACACATTTAACTCTTTTATCAAGAGATCAGTATACCTATTTGAAATACCATACTCTTTGATGCAGTCTTCCTGTGTAAATAAATACATCTTCCTAGATAGGTTGAGTTAGATAATTTAAGGTTGGTTTCTGAATCAGTAAACTTTCATTGAATCATTTTGTTATATTTTGACCACTTCACTTAGCATGGGAATATGAGCATTATGGAACAGGTATAGCTAGGGATTTACCACAAGGTAAGGGCCGGATTAAGAAGAGAAACAATTCATATGAGGAGATTGAGTCACAGGGAGCCTGAGTCCAGGCTCTATTTGAGTCTTGTCACCACCTCACAGCAACAAGAATCACAGTTGATACTTCAATTGCACAAGCCAATAGTTGCTGAGTATTCTGTTGCTTACAGCTAAAGGAAGCCACTCTGACAGATGAGTATTAGATGCCTCAATGGATTCTAAAGGCTTTGAATTTGTAAGAAGCACTCAAAAATTTGTCAGAAAACAGATTTTTTTTAGTCCTTAACTACAGTGACTTTGATATATTTGGGAAAGGAGTGAGGCAGGAGGAATAGTCTCCTGAGTTTACTTTTAAACATATTCTCAATTATTCTTTTAATGGTTGTTTATAAATCAAATATTGGATAAAACCATGGTAGTGATGACCTACTTCCATTTTCAGAATTGACTAAAATCTCTACTGGTAAACCAATTTAGACTAATACTAAAATGAAAGGAAAAAAATTATTCAAATGTATGTTCCTTGATCATATATTTATATTTTAATATATTTACTATTTGTATACAAGTGTATATGGTGTGTATGTGCATGACATATATTTGTGTGCAAGCATGTACATGTAGAACTCAGACAGCAGCCTTAGGTAAGGACTTTTGCCTTCTATGTTATTTCTGAGGCAGAATTTCTCTTGATTGGTGCTCTGTGGAATGCTTCAGACTCATGAATTTCCAAGAATTTTGACTGTCCACCTCCTGTCTCACTAAGTGTGCTGGGATTATAAGCAAATCCCTCCCATTAGGGATTATGGAACCCTGAAAGAGAAGAACCAGAGGGGATGAGGACATCAGGAAAACAATGCTCTCTGAATCAACATGAACAAACCTCATATGAACTCACAAACATGAAGGCAGCATGCAAAGGGCCTGCATGGGTCTGTACAAGGTCCTCTGCATACATATTATGGCTTTCAGTTCAGTGTTTTTATGGGATATTGAGTGTGCAAATGAGTGAGTCTCTGATTCTTGTACCTATTCTCAGGCTTTTTTCCTTCTGTATATTTTAATATCTTTAAATTCTATTTAAATTCTATTTTAATTCTAATACCAACATATTAGTTTTGTTTTATCATATTATATTATATTATATTATATTATATTATATTATATTATATTATATTATCTCTTAGAAGAACATATGTTTTCTAACGAGAGGCCTAAAGGATGTGGATCTAGATGGGAGAGGATATAAGGAAAACTGGAAGCAGTAGAAGGAAAGGAAACTATAGTCACAATATATTATGTGAAAAAAAATTTTTAGTAAAAAAAAGAAATAAGCAATTCAAAAAATATATGTCTATTCTTTTAAATAAGGTTCAAACTTGGGTCAAGCTTTATTATTTTGAATTTCCATTCCATTATTTCAGATATTATTTTATTGCCAAAAGAGGCTGGGGAATTTTAGTGTACTACAACCTATTCTAGAAGTTATAAAAATTACATGTAGTGAGGGTGTAATTAAAAAAAAAAACTTTTTTGGCAATTTTGAGAGCAAACAAGCAATTTCTCAGAAGAATTAAAACATTGTTTAGGTTAGTTTGTGGTGAGCTAATTAGTATACCCTTTTAAATTAGCAGAGCTATAATTGATTATTCAATCAAAGAAGGGGAGGAACAGGAAGAAGAGAGGGTCTGGAGTTAGGTAGAGTAGGCTCTGGAGTCTGAGGCAGGAAGATCGTGAGTGGAAGTCTAGCCTGGGCTGCATAGTAAGACTCTGTCTAAAAGTGGAAAATGATACAAGAGGAAGGGATGAAGGAATAGAGGAGGGGAGAAAAAAAGGAAGAACTAAAAGGAAAAGAAAGGAAAATGAAAAAGAAGAAGCAAGTTGATAATAAAAATGGGAATCCCCTGAATAGTACTCAGTATAATGAGTACCTTCAGTAAAATCTGTGTTCAAACATTTGCATATATATGCATATATATTGATCATAGATACATGTATATATATGGATGTGTGTATATGTGTATATATATACCCACATATATAGTATATATAATACATATATATGTATAATATGTATATTTGTATAATATATACTATATATACAGACACTTTTGAATAGTTAATATCCTATTAAAAAAGTCAAAGTATGTTCACTGTGTAATACATACTTGTTAGATGTTGCATTGGGGTTTTACAAAACGGGAGTATATGTATGCAGGAAAAACAACCTGTGAGTTTTAAGGTTTATTGCAGACTGCCTGATGGGTATGGGCACCATTCCATTTCTGCTTGAGCACTGGTATTGTTTGGGTAATCATTCCTTTTGAGCAGTTTCTTACCTTACCACAGCAAGTCTTTCTGCATTTACACATGGATCATTGCTCTGCCAAATACTTGAGGGAAACATGCTACAGATTTGTGGGGGTCTCTTTCTTTTGCCATCTCTGACTTTCTTAATTGTCCTGCACTCTTTGAAAAGCAAATCTCTATAACTCAGAGCAGAAATTGGGCTTGGCTTGGTTCTCCTGCTTTAGGTTCAGCTTAGAAACTCTCATAGGGCACTGAATTTGATGATTTGTAGGATTCACTTTACTTTGAAAAATCACTCCACTGCATTTCCTCAAATTCATTTCCTAAGGTTTTCTCCCATTCTTCATGGGAATGATGATTTTGGTCTCAATCACTACATCTTGGCTGCAAGAAGCACCCTGGAGGTGGGGAGGGGAGACCTTTAAATATTAAAGCAAATTTTCTGAGGATTTAACAGCATCTAATCTTGTGTTTCATATTTTTAAAGACAAACATATTCAAGTTCTAATGAATGATGGCTTATAAAGCGATCCTTATTGTCAAGACAGAACAAAATAGAAAGCAACAAAATAATCTTTGGTGACTTGTGTGAGATTGCTTCTTACAAAAATAGCACACATTTTTGGGAATCTCAGGAGAAGTTTGAGTGTGGCCCAATGCCTTGCTGGGTATTGGGGTTGGCTGACTTGTGTTCTAGCTCGCATGTGATCTAATTAGAAAGTATCTAAGGCGAGTTTATCTGAGTATAGCATTACCCTTTGTGAGCAGTCAGAGTTCTGAAAGAGTACAAACTTCTCTTTCACCAGGAGATAAAAATTTTGTAGAATTGTATTGATTTCATTAAAGGATGGTTTAAAATTAAGAAGATAACTATTAAAATAATCCAGGAGATTTGTTTTTAAAATTTCACAAGGTAGTTACTTCTATTAAAATCTTACAATAAATTGTTCATTTAAACTGGGAGGATTTAGAATTAAATGAAACATTGTTTTATGTTTTATACATATATCTGGATGTATATTTATGACTTATTGAAGAACCAAAATATCTTTATAAATTTTGAAATATAAGTACCTCCATACTTTGTATCAAGACTCCTATCTGCCATTACATATTCTGTATAATACAATTTGTTTCACAGTATCCTTATTGATGATATTCATTTCTCTAATTCTTCTCACCTATCCTTAGTGGTTCAACATACAACCTTCTCGTATATCTTTGCAATACTGTGCAAATATTTCTATTGGATATGTTCATGAACTCGATATGTAAAATACATAGAATAAATACAGTTCTTCTTACTAATTAATAGGTTGCCATTTCCAAATAATTTTGGTATCCTGAATTATAGGTTATATCCTAAATCATGTAAAATTATAATAATGAAAACTAATATGATACTTGCTGCCTGGTTATGTCACAGCTGGTCTGAAAGTATTTGCATGATACGGAGTTAAAATGCACAGAAATATCAATATAAATGTTAGTTATTTATTATTACTAGTAAATATAAAAGGATATCAATTACTAACTTAGAACTATTCAACTAAATTGACAGTTTAATAATAACCATTCTTTATATATTTGTAATTATATACAATTACCTTAGTATAAAGTAGATGTATGGATCTCTCAAGAGGCCTAATGACAGTATTTATGCTCAAAGTTTATGTATCAGTGTTTAGTAAATATCACATTACTTCCAATTTTATGTTGAAAGCTAACATCATAGATAATTCCCTCCATGTTGAGATATCAGCCTCTAAGTACGTGAGTTTCTGCATATGTCCCTTTCCATATTTGTATCAGGAGAAATAGAATGAAATAAAATTGTTCTGTGTACTCTTCAGAAAAGCTTGTAGAAATGTATGAGAAGCAGTGATGCCATATTACTAATGTTTTCTGACTATCCCTTTTGGACATGTGACAGGAATATAGACTGTATTTCCTTTCTGTTTAACTTCAGGAAACCAGTGATTGACTATAAAGATAAAGAATATCACAAAGGATTCACAACAGTATTCCATGCTCTCCTGAGGTTGTAAATCAGGAAGTTTTTTCATTAGTATTAGTAACTTTTCCTAACTATTCTGAGGACAGTAACCTCAAGGATTATGTCTTCATTTGCATCTGTTATTCTGGCTGCTGATCATGGAAATAGTAAAGACTGTTGAAAAGTAGCCTCATTTGCTTTTATTCTTTGAGATAGTTCCATAGTGATGTAGTTGGTAATCTAAGAAAGATGAGATTGTGGTAATTTTCAGAACACATTTCAGTAGCACTTACTTTCTATGGGCACTGAGTAAAAAAACCAACAGCGTACATCATAAGCATTGAGTTGGCTAGTAATGGCAGATGTGAACAAATGGATCATAGTCTGTTTCTGGGGTTCATATTAAACTTCGGCTTTTTCTCATCTATACCATTGGTGAACCTCACTATATTATATACATGTGTGTAGGTATGTATGCATATACATGTGTTCATGTCTATGCATGTGTGAAACTTTTCTAAGTGTTATTTGGGAGGAACTACCTATGGTATCATCAGAATGACATTTTCTTTAGTTGATATAAGGTACACAAACTTTTAGCCTGAAGAGTTAGAACAGGCAGTTTTCCAAAGGTGTCCTTATTCATGAGACAACATCTCTGGAAGGCACTGTAAGAAGAGCTTGTTACACTGATACAATGTGAGCAGAAGGCTGCCCGAAAGTTAACATTTCTATCTCTCTTCACAGACTGGACCAGTACATGCACTGTTGTTTTCCACAACTCAGTAGAGAAGAATTTTATTCCATTAAATCTTTACCTAGGTGTTTTCATGTAGTGGTAAAATTATATGAAGAGTTTGACTTTCTACATCCTGAGGTGTTTCTTGGCATTAACACAAGGAAGATATTCAGGTGCTTCCCAAATATCAATCCCTATAAGCCTTCTCCAAGAAGCCAGAGCCATCATGACAGACACAATATATGCTGGAAAAGGAATACTTTTCAGCACAAGAATTGAAAGTGAGTTTACCAAACCAGATGCTACAGAACTGATGATTAGCAAACTGAATGACAGGGTTCTGAAAGTTATTTGAATCTGGAGAAGGATATAGAACACTTTTGAAATATATAACAATTCTTGCCAGCAATGTATCCAAATAAAGTTTCAAGGCACACATTCACTCCCTACATATCTCTAGCCAATCTTTTCTAGGAAAATATTAACAGAGCATCATGTTTAATTTAAAACACTAAAAATTTGATTTAGAGAAACATTGCTTCCTTTTTTTTCATGAACTAGCCCAACTTAGATTTGGTGGATTTTTTTTTTTTGTTCTTGTTTTTGTTTTTATTTTCAAGAATATCAAGAGGAAGATTGACAGATAGTAAAGTATTGGATCTCATGAAATTGGCTTTCTGGTTCAAGAGAAATTAAAAGAAAACCTTGCTTCAGGTATTGGATTGTTGATTGACTTTTGCCCATATTGGTTGGCCTCATTCTTACTAGTACAATGAACATGGATGAAAAGTACAGAGAAGTTTTCAAACACATTTTCAGTTTGGATTGTAAGTCACTCTTAATTTTCATCCTTAGATGCCTTGTTGTAAATATCTTTCACAGGAGCAGACCTCTTATTTCTTTTGCAAATGAACAATGAAAACCCACAGAAGCATGAATTTCAGACATCCAGAGGATGCTGCCTGTTGCTCAAGTGCCATTTTGATTTTCTCTCCATGCAGTAATCTCTTTTGCCTAATTCTCATTTGTGATGGTAAGTAGATATCCAGAATAATTTTTGACCTACCAAGACGTGTCTTTGCAATATGCTGATGTTTCTATGAATATAAAAAGACATTCTTCTGCAGGCAGTTGTATTAGCTTAGAGTGCTAGAACTATCCATTTTGAATGTAATTATACAAAATAAATGAAAGAAATCTGCCCTGCTGATATTTATGTAACAACTTCTAGAATAATTCTTCTGATTTACAAATATACTGGGACCATTAGCAAGAAGCCATACCACATCATTATTTCACAGAACTTTAGGCAATTGTGATGACTTTTTTCATATCAGCATTATTTTGCAAAGTAAAAAGTAAAATATAACACAGAAAACCAATTGACTTTTTCCACAATATTTTTGAAGACGAAATAAAGCTACTTAAAAACCAATGCAGGCTTCACTTTCAGAAATATTTTTAGGTATGTGTTTTCTGTTTTGTTTTTGTTTTGTTTTGATTTTTTATTTTGGAAACTCCAACCCTTCTTGTGCAATTCATCTTTCTTTCTTTTTGCAGCAACTTAATATTTGTGAACTGTATTTAACTTCCCTGGAAAACTATAAAGAGTGAGTTGAGATTCATAATTGTATTAAACCTATGGTAGGGGTAGCAGTAGCTAATCTATAGGTACTAACAAATGCCTTGATATACAAATATAAAAGCAAAGATAAAATATGATTTTATTTTCTTCCTGCTTATATTTAAATAGTACTGATCTTGAAAGAAAGGATGACTTCAGGAAATATAATGATGGAGAGGAAGGGGTGTTCTAGAGAAACATTGTCAGTAGACACTGGACCTTCAGCCACTATCTTACAGATAATATCCTGCCACAGCAGCCTTGGGGAGATTTTATCCACTGCAGATATGGACCTTGCCCCTCCCCCCTTTCACAGTAAGCCACTTTGCTATATTCCATTCAATTGGAACCTTATTTCTCTTGCAAATGCTCAATATTTTAATGTATTGGATGGCGATATTCCTTTTTCAATAAATGAGTTGAATATTAGAAAATTTCAATGAAAGCAATGTCTGGCTAAAAATAATGATCCCAAGGGTGTGAATTCCAAATATAAATTCATAGATAAGAATTCCCCTATAAATGAAGCATTTTTTAGATACTTCAGTCTCTCATAGATGAAGGCTCCCCTGACCATGAGTAGATGCTGCTGAGGATGAACACAAGATGATAGGAGAGTGAAAGGGACATGCTTTTACAACATGGACTGTCCTATGCTGAGAGTGAAAATGTTGCTAATCATTTTTTTAAATCGGTTCTTGAAATATGTATTTGTTAAATTTATACATATAAGATTCTATTCTATGTTCTTTATAAAATATACATCTAGGTGCATATACTTACACATATAAATAGATGTGCCAGAATTTAGTCCTAAAATACCTCCCAAACACAGCAGCAAGTGTATCTGATATAAAAAAATAATTTGTTACAACTATGTGTTCTACTTAATCATAACAAAAGAGATGGGAGTGATATTGGCTCTCTAACTAAGAAAATGAATTCTATAGGCTACTGAGACCATAACTGGAAATCTGGAGCTTACTCCCTATGTAGAGGAATATCCCTGTGTGAAAGCTAAGGTCTATATTCCAGGGGTTACATTCAAGCTTGTGTTGTTTAGATAGAATGTAGACACACATTCAATCCAGTATTCAGAAAGTAATTGTAGTCCATAATTTTAATCCTGAGAAAGAACAATGGAAGCAGACACAGGAAGCAGAACTCAGAAGAAGTCAGTGTCACACAAGAAGTAATTTCTGGGATGAGTCAGAGTGAATGGAAGACAAAGTGACTAATCAGAGGAAGAGTTAGCAGTGTTAGAACATGCCCAACTCTTACAAGAAAAGTTGGGCTCTCAGCTCAGTTAAGGAGAGTTACATAGGAATTAACAGAAGCAGACGCTGAGCCAGTAAGAAGAGTCAGTTACAAGAGTTGAGAAGCAGGCTGAAGAGTCAGTTGATGAGCATTTACAGAGTTATTTGAAGACTGAGTTACAGAGGAGTTACTGAAGCTGAGGCCAGGGTGAATTGCAGAGCAGTTAGTTGAAGCAGTCTGTTACAAAGACAGGATGGAGCAGTAAGAGCTTAGGGATAGACACAGAGTTATAGCAGATCTCAGCAGAAGCCCAGAACAGAGAGTGAGTTGAACCAGAAAAGTAAGAGCTCAGAAGGAGCTAGTCAGATTGGCTCAGTCAGCAGTAGGTTTCAGAAAGGGTGAGGCTGAAGCCTTCCAAGTGCTGGTTAGCAGGTTAAATGTTCAAGATTGTAGGAAAGCTGAGCCTTCCAGTTCAAGGTTTAAGTATAGGTTGTAAAGAGGCCAAAATGTTCTAGGGCTCTAGGGCCCCAGGGTAGAAATGGTGATTTAATTAGACAAAAGAATAAACTGTCCTCTGTCCCGAAGCAACATCTGTATCTGGTGAATCAACATCTACATATACATCTACAATAACACCGTGTATTTTTAGGTAGTAGTTACATTTTCTTATTTTGTACCAATTATGTTTTGAGTCGTTCATAATAATCCTTGGTACTTCCTGGATCAAACCTCAGGAAAATCCTTATGAAATATGTACCATTACTAATTTCCTTTTGCAAACCAACTGATAATCAGAGAGCTTAGTTGCTTTATTCAAGGTCATTCAACTGGAAAACACTAGAACTAGGATTCAAATTCAAGCAGGCTGGATTCAGAGTTCCACGTCTGAGCCATCACAGCATGCTATCTGATGCTCACCCATGTTCTTCAGTCTCAAACTTCAGTGTGCCCAAGAACAGTCCAAGAGTTTGTCGAAGGGCAGGTCCCCTGTACTCTGGCTTATTCGGTATTATTATGTTCCTAAGCAGCACCTATATAGGGCTTTTGCTCCCCTGCAGATGCAGTGTGGGTAGTGCCGAGGTTCAGAACTCCCTGAATAAGCAGAAAAGAACAGACTTGCAAATGGGTTACAAGATTCTGGGCTCAGTGTTTTGAGAGAATCTTACAGTCACAGACTTCTTTTGTTAGTATACATGATCATGACAGCATTCTGTGATTACAGAGTGATATCAAATACCTTCTTAAGCCACTGGCTTTTCTCCTGTTATTGTTTAAAATCTGACATCTTGGCATTGGATTCAGCTTAGGGATGGAAATTTTTACTGTGATGTTTGGGAAGCCCTTTCCTTGCAGGAACAACACTTGTTTTCACCCTTACCACTTTCTCTGATTTTTAAGAGTGCTGTATAGCTTCTAATTTTAGCAAAGCAAACTTAAAACACTCGTGTGTGTGTGTGTGTGTGTGTGTGCGTGTGTGTACGTTCCTGTATGTACTATAACTTATCTGAGTCCGTGACAAACTTGTAAGAAATAACTTTGTTCCAAAGTCAAGTCAAATTTCATCATACACTGCATAAAACTGGCAGAATTTTATGAGAATTTGTTGTGATATTATGTTCTCTTCCATATGAGTCTTTATTCTGGTTGGGGATAGTATGTAGGAAGTTTAAAACAATAAAATAAAAAATGATCTTAAAGTGATGAAAGTAGTATATTTAGTATGAAGAGGAAGAAATTAAAACTACTATTAGTTTTTCTCACTTAACCTTTTTGAAAGAAAAATATACAGAAACTATCATTTCATATAGTTAAATTGTACCAAGAAATTTAAACAACAAGTTTGTAGAACAGGGAAATTTACAGATTCTGTGCCAGGGAGAAATTTTGGCTTCTTTTAATTTTTAATTTTTTTATTTTTAATTCTGGTTTTTAGTTTTAGTTCTAGTGGACAGCAACTTGAAGCCATGAGTAACTTTGCTCTGTTGAAAACCTCAATGTCTTAGTGCCTGTATCCAAAGCAATAGATGATCCCTACTGGTATGTGATTTACCCATGCATTGATTAGTCCCTAAAAATAACCAGTGTAAAACTATCTTCTGTTGAAAAAATTTTCAAAGGTAGCATTTATTTTTGTACCGTTTTATAAGCAACAGTATTTCAAGAAACTACTTCTAGAATTTTCACAATTTTTATATTAAAAAAAAAGACAAAACCTAACAATATAAATAAATGTGTTTTGGGAAGAGATCCTCAGTTCAAATTAATACATGTACTTTCTGAACAGGCCCCTCTCAGTACAAAAAATATTACTTTTATTATGAAAACAAATAGTAACATCCAGTAACATGTCCATGTATTCTCCTGTATCTTCTTTGTTAAAGTAAAGTTTTCTATTCTCCTGTATCTTCTTTGTTAAAGTACAGTTTTCTATCTCCAGGTCAAGAAATACAGCCTTTTCTACATGCAGGTTCAACAATTTGATTTATATCTAATGAAAATGGTAACCACAATTTCCACAGAAGATGCCCTCTGTTTTTATTCACAAGACTATGATCAGTGTAATGAGATTCAGTGACTATTCCTCAAATTTCTGCCCAAACCCCATGTTACTTCATTCTTTTCGTCAGATCTGCATAAAAACTCACCATTGGGAATGCCTTGACTCAATCCATCAACTCAGTCATATATTGAACATTGAAAAGGGCTGTGCCATACCTAGTCTGTATCAGCCACATACAAGATACACAGGCAAACAATGATCCTTCATTTAATAATTCCTCTACGTGCTGGCTACAAGGCTTCATTTATTGAAAGTTAAAATGCCACATTCCTTACCCTCTTCTAATTAAATATTCTCCCTTCACTTTCAATGAATTGTGTGCCACTGACCATCTGGGGGTACACAACTTCTTAACCTGTAGGTTGTAATGGTTCTTGATAATTTTAAAGTATAATCCTGCACTCAAATGAAGAAAAAATACTAATACATTATTCTTATCTAACAGAGTTCACCGCACACCCTCCTTTCCCATTTAGTGTTCTAAAACTCTTTTCAGATATCCAGAGAAATACTTTTTGAAAGAACATGGTCTTTGAGATTTGGACGAAATTACTAACATGGAGCAGGACCGTTCTTTAAACATTGAAAGTTATATCTCCTGATAACAGATTAAATTAGTTTCTGTCCACTTTATATTTCTCCTCTTCTAGTGGCTATAGGGAAGAAAAAGGAAAGGTATATTAAAAAGTTATATAAAGCAAACTCAATATACAAGTACTAATGGATTGAGTAACATTTAGTACTGGCAAATTGCTGAGAATTTGTGAGGTAATGCGATTTTGTTTTCAATTTATGCCACTGAAAAGTCATGTAATGTCTAATGCAAAGAACAAAAAAAAAAAAAAGAAAGAAAGAAACCCATACACCATAAAATTGTATTGCTGCATATGGGTTGGCATTTGAGAAGCAAATGAGAGTAAGTTGCCCTTTTCTCTATTTCTTAAACAGTGTGTAAAGTTGTTAGATTATACTGTAACATTTTAAGAAATCCATTGTGCTATAAGCAAATTGCTTTCAAGAGCCTGGTGATGTGAACCAAATGTAAAGCTAGTGACTGAGAACTCAAATGGCAGCGTCAGAGGGAGAGCTGGGGCTAAGCGCAGGGACCAGGGGCATCTAGTCTTCAATTGGTATGGTGACCTGGGACTCAAACATCCTGAGCAAGCAAGGGGGATATTAAAATTACTGTTACATCAACAAAATCATTAGTAATGCACATTTGAACCAACTATCTATAATTCTGTTCTTTAAAACTCAGTGAATATATATGACTGAAACAAAAACATTAAATGTTTATCACTAGTTTTCAAATTTTGAGATAGTGTCTCAATATATAGCCTAAGCTGGCTTGCAACCCTAACCCTTCTGCCTCAGCCCCCGTAGACCTGGGGTTAGCAGAGTTAAGGTTCTAATTAATAATTGAATGCATTACACTTAGAGATAGGATTGGGTATGTACAGGGTATACAATATTTGAGAGGATTGTATTTGGAGGTTTTAGAGGGATATGGAGGTTTTAATCTTTGGTGTTATATACTTCATTTCCTTAAATAGTTTTTCTTAACTCCCTGAACCAGAAATATGAAAATAATAAGAACAAGGCCTTGCCTAACATTTCTTACCACATTGAGAAATCTTGGTTCCTGTGTACATTAATGTGTAATGTTAAAGGTCAGTGTATGGTCTTCCCAGTGTGAGCTGTCTTTCTTTGTGGGAAAGTGGAGCAAGGGATGAAACGAACAGCAAGTTATCATGGAGCAGATCTCCTTAGATGATGATGGGAATGTGCTTAGACCCAACCTCTCAGGCAGATTCTAAAACACAATGTATGTGCTCACCCACAGCTGCTTTCTTTAGAGCTCATGGATTAACACGACACATTGCTGTTAGTATTTGTGAGCTGTGTGGTGAATGTGGAGACCACATTCTATTGATTAACTCATCCTCATTGCCTGTGAGAAACAACTCATTGCTGAATGACTGTATTCATAAGGAGTGCCCCTATGTCATTTCAGGCATGAATTTCATATCTCAGCCTAGCCTATCACTTTGTTTGAATGGTGATCAGCTTCTCTTCTCCTCCTGACCATGTGTGGTCTTTCTTTAGGCAGTTTTCTAAGGACTTGTCTAGAAGATTTGACATGAACTAAACCATATATAAAGAACTCTGACTGGAATTTCAAAAACGTCATGATTGTGTGGTCATTCCTCCATGCTCTCCACAGTAATTATGTCTAAGTTTTGTTGGGGGGGTGCTTTATTTATTATATTCTTTTATTGAATATTTTATCAAGTAATAATGAGCTGTCATTTTAATATATTATTTAGATTTCTAATGTGTATTTCATGCTAGCCATTTTAGTTTATATAAAGGTTCTATTTGATATTATTCTATATTCCTCTTATTATTAGAAAATAAGGGTTTAAAGTCCAGTCATATTTATGTGGTTAAAGAAGAGTCTTGAAGTAGCTTGAGAATTTTTTAAGACCAGTACATCAACCAAATATTTATTTTATGATTTGAATATCCAGTGTATGACAGAAACACCTGGTGTTGTCTGTGACTTGCTTGTCTCGCTTTTCATCGATTGATCCTCTTTCAGGAATATCTGCATATTTTATGTTAAAATACAGATACTGAAATTATACATATATGTAGACGCCTAGCATCTTCTGTTCTGAAATGTAGATGTTTCTAGTGATAAAACAATCTTTACACTTTCAAATTGTGCTTTTCATTGTTTCCAGTTTGCTTGTTTCTTCCCAGCAGTCTCTCATCACAACTTTCAGGTAAATGAGAAACCTGCCCTCAGTCGTTCCTTCAGTAGGTCTGCACTCTCCCCTTGATGACTTCCCGCTTTCTCTCAGCGTTTTATCTTTTCAAAGGCATTTCTTCAATTTCTGGACGCCTCTGACCTGCCATTACATCAAGCATTTGTTTCCATGTGTTTCTTTCTGGTGTCTGAGTGAGATACTTATCTCGACTTACTCGGCTTAAAATTAAAAAAAAAAAAAAAATCTTTCTGAAGCTCTCTGTTAGTTATTCGTTTTCTATGTAGACTTCAGTCATTTGTTCTCATTTATGTTTGAGCTGATAAGCGTGTATTGTTAATTCTTCAGCATCACCCTGAATCTTTTAATCTCTGTGGCGGTTTTTAACCATTTAGGGGCTTTACCCTTCTGTCATTTGCCTTTTCAGAATTTCATATTATCCATTTGCCATGTTTCAATTTCATGCTACACTGAAGTCGTGGCTCCTCTCGGTTCCCTTTTCTTCCTGTCATTATTTACTCTCCTTTATCTATTCCTGTTCTGTCTTCAGCTTTTCATTCTATACCTTTCCAAAATTGTATGGACATTTTCACCATTGTAGAAGTTTTTGTTACCTTTCTTTCACTTTCTTCTTCCTTTTGTTCTTGGTAAGAGTTGAACTGCCACTTCTCTATTTAATCCAAAATTGTAAGAGAATTAAACAGAGCTCCATTCTCACAAGCCACAGCTTCACTTGCTTGCATTTTAATTTCACACATATATCTTCAAATCAAATTTTATCTCCTTACAGTTTTTATTTCTATTCTACTTTATTACTTCGTATTCTTTTTACATTTTTCTATGTCTGTTTTAGACTCCCTTTCTTATCTTAAAAATTTCCTTTTCATTTACCTTTAGAAAATAAATAAAGCTTAGCCCTGACCTTACTCTTGTTCCAAATCTTTCTGCTTTGATTCTTATCTTATATTACTATCACATAATTTAGTACATTCATAAGAATAAAATTATTTTCAGTTTAAATTTATATACATCATTTATAAACACAATAATGAATCATTTACATTGCCAGTGTCACTGAAAAGATGCCTGAAAGATGACTTATTTGTTTCATGTGTCATTAAAAACTACATCTGTATTAATGTATCTTTTGCCAGTTTCACTCACAAGAAGAGCGATTTATAATCTACTAGCCATTTAACATTCTGTAGCCTGATGGTAAAACAAATCTGTTGAAGATGAGTTAGCATTCTTCAGTGTTTATGTAAATCATCCTGTTGAGAAAATTTTTAAAGTTAATAACACTTTATAAATATATATTTCATGTCATGATATTGATTTTGTTTCTAAAGAAGGAATCAAAGTTTCAAGGCATTCAGTTGTTTCCACAGTTCTGTTTCAAGTCTTAAATGCATGACCTTTTCTTTTTCTCAAATAAATGAAAGTCCTCATTTTTCTTAAAAAATGATCCTTTACTTTTCATTACTTTTCATTAATGATTCTTCCATGCAGTTGTCCATAATTAAAATATTTTTTGTTTATGATTAACTGTGAATTTACAAAATATTGTTTTGATAAACGTATTTTCTTCCTTGTTTTTTTTTTTCCCCTCTAAACAGTCCATCAATGATCCATCTTTATTCATTTACCTGTCAAGAGCTGATTGGTATTCTCTGGTATGTGGTCTTCCATTGGGTAGAAATGCATATGTGTTTGATGTTCTTGTGATTTATTTTATTAGAATTTATTCATAGAAGTAGTACTGTTAGGTTGAATGAGGCTTAATTGAAAGGATTGTGCTATGTTTTGAAGATTTCCTCTTTAGAAATTTAGCTTGAATTAGACATTTTGGCTCCTTTTGAGAAAACTTTCTGTTCTATATTACCTACCACTGCCATTCTATTTCATCCTGTCTAGTGTCTGTCACGATCAATTCCAAGTCTTTTCTTTAAGAATTATAGGAGTGTATGGGTTTTCACATTATGCACACAGGAAGATGAGTTCTGTTGCTGTTCATCTTTCTCCATAGTTTCTGCCCATGGGAATTCTGTGTCTCAGAGGTGACCAGTGAAACAAGGAATATTGGACACCAGAATCAAAAGCATGATAGACTGTAACATCTCTGCTGGGAACTTTTTCCACAAATCTAGTTTGGAAAGTGTCAGCTTGGTTCAATTTGAAACCTGTGTATATGATGTGCCACTACAATGGGCATGGCCTTTTCTCATAGATCTGCTTTAATCCTTCGCTCTGGCATGTTAACCCTTGTTGAGAAAGCAGTGTCCTTTCAGAGGAAATGACCAAATCAAAAGACTTCTTTGAAATTAAAACTATTCAAAAGAGAGCTTACCATTCCTGTTACATGCAAAGAAAAAAAAAACTCAACAAAATGTACAAATCTTGTTGATGACAAGTTTGGAACATCTATAGAATTCTTGTCTCAAAAAATTAATTTTTGCAGTGCAGCTCGAAAATGTCTATTTTAAGCCCCTTATCAGTTTTTTCTCATCAAAATTTCTTTTTTGCTGTAACATTTAATTATTTCAGTTGCAGTTAAGATCATCCTTCCAAGGGTTGGTATAGGGTTGTTGTCATTGTTATATAATTTTCCATTTTTTAGACTTTTATCTATAATCTCAAGGTCAAGATAAATTCTATGAGAAAGGGAATAGATATTGATTACTTCTTATTATTTTATCTTCTAATAGTCTCACAAATATATAAAGGATGTTGACATGGCAAACACCTTGAACTTCCCCAGATAAGGATAAACCATGTGACTGAGCACCTCCTTGATCTAACATAGATGTGAGTGAAAACCCTAGCCCATGAATAATTTATCATTCATTAGTAGCATTGTGGACAATGCATCTAGATCCACACAAAAAGCATTGAGCAACAACAACAAAAAAAATGTACATGTTCCTGGTGTAGCCTTCCTCAGGGCAGTCAATATAGCTGTTCTGATGAATGTCCTTCCTTTTACTGTCATATCTTTGAGCCAATACTAATTAACATAGAGAGGACTACAAACATCTAAACATTATGTTTCAGTGACCTTTTGAACCAGTGGACCAATGTAGCCTGTTTTAAGCAAATATGTTTTATACATATATATTGTTTTATACATATATATTATAGTTCCATATAATATAATATAATATATAAATATATATATATATATATATTTATTACATATTACAGATTTTGACTCTCATTTTGATATTAGCTTCCCTCCTTGCAAACAAACAACAACAACGACAAATTGCTATGTAGAAGTTACTTTGAGTGCAAGTGAAAGAATGTTCAAATTGACTAAAGAGTAAGGAAATATATTAAGTATACTACAGGTCAGGGTTGATTCATTAATTCAACAATTCAGCTTTAAATTCTTTTGTAGTTTTCCCTGTCTCTGTTCTGCCTTCTACAGAATCAACTCCTCTAAAATAGACTTTCTTCTTTGTCAAAGATACAATAAGTCATAACAACACTTAATTTGGCATTCAAAGTCATCTTCACACATGGAGTCCATTGATGCTTGTTTTACCCTCATCACCTTCTCAGCTGCAGAGCAACCTGACATCTCACAGCTTAATGAAACTATAAGAACAGGGAAGATTCTTCTGTGATCTTGGACAGTAGGGATAGTAGAAATACAAGCTGTTCTGATCCTCATTTAGTCCTACCTAGAGAGAAAACTAACCTTTAATTTAAAGATAGAATCACATTATGTACTACATTCTGGTTTAATCATTGCTATACTCATCTAAGAAACTGGAACAGTGGCCAGGGTATTCTATATTTATTGAATGAGGCTGATCAGCACAGGCATTTTTAAGCTAAAGCTGTGTCAGAGATGGTGGAATATACCAACTGTGATCACCTATGGCCAACAGGATTCTCCCTACAGCTGCAGATACATACAGTTCTGCAGATGCTGTGCTGCTATATATTTGAGAAGGTAAACTAAGACATGGGCAAAGCAAGCACATTAGTGTATGCTGAAGGAATGCCATATATGGGAACAGCTTCTCATTCATGGGAGCATTACATCTTACATTTTAGTTATTTGTATCTGGATACTGGATAGAAGTAGGCTGAAATTAACTGCTGTCTCTGCTTTACTTAAAAACACATCTTTATGTTACTCATGTGTTAGAAACGGTTTCCTGAAGCGATATTAGGTCTGAGTATAAATCAACTGCTGATAGTAATAAAAAGCTACCTCCTGACATTTTAGGGAAGAGTAAAAATAGTAGCTAGCATTACTCCATGTTTGAGATGATAAATAATTAATGTGATGATGCCTGACTATTTTCTTAATTTGCAATACTGTTTTTCCTTCATGAAATTGAGACTTGGGGGCTGGAGAGATGGCTCAGTGATGAAGAGCAACTGTTGATCTTGCAGAGGACCTGAGTTTGAGCCTCAGAACCTACACAGTGTCTCATGACGATCTCTAACTCTAGTTCTAGGGGATATAACACCCACTTCTTGTCTTCTATGTCATCAACAAATACACAGAGATGCATGCAGGAAAAACACTGATGCACATAAAATAAATAAAACTAAACAAGTGCTAATAAAAGGAGAAATAAGAAACTAAGGTATAACAAACATATAATTTAACAAAACTGGTGTGAGGTTCAGGGTGCAAAGGGAAGTCCCCACATTAAACCTATAAATATAGAGACATTCACTCAAACACAATGTATATCTGCTGCTCTGAATTATCACTAGCCTCACTTTGCAAGGAAATGAACTAAATCATGCTCCTGGCACAACACTTTTTTAAAAACTTAATTTTTTATATTATAATATAATTACATCATTTTCCACTTCCACTTTCTCCATCCAAACACTCCCATATACTTCTCCTTGATCTCCTTCAAATGCATGCCTCTCTTTTTCATTAATTGTTGTTTTGTGTGTGTGTGTGTGTGTGTGTGTGTGTGTGTGTAGCTTCTGCTTATGCATGTAGCTTCTGACATTACTAGGAGACACAGTCTCACAGCAAACTGCTTGATCCTCTTGCTCTTAAAGGTTTTATTTTTTTCTTTTCTTCCCTCTTCCTCTGCAATGTCCCCTGAGCTTTAGCTGTGAGAGTTGTTTTGCTAAATGTATCTACTGAGAAAACTCTGCATTTTGACTGCTTATGTTTTCTCTATCAGTCTCTGTCTATTACAGAGAAGTTTCTTTGAAGATAGGTAAGGACTACAATTATCTATGGATTTAAGGACAAGCATTTACAATGTAAAGTTAGGGAGTATACTACATCAATAAAGTGGTGGTTGTAAGCTTTTATCCAAGATCTATGACTTCAGTAACCCTGGGTAGTTTTCTACGTTTCTAGTACCAGCCATAATTTTCCTCTTTTTGAGAAGGTTAACTTCAACTAGAGAGCTAGTGTTACTACTAAGATATACACAATACTACTTTACCCATAGACTTATCATAGGCATATATCTGGGAAGGGATTTTGATTGTTTCTCTCCTTTGGAAACTTGCTAGCCACTAGGGAGGAGGATTTCAGATCAGTTCAATCTCAAGAGTGCCTGGGGCCTTGTATCTGAAGTACATGGTGTCTTAAGCAATTTCACCTCTGAGGGACATCCAAAGGCAATAGTGATAGTATGCAATGTTTTGACAGTCTTTTGGACTACCCTGGCCAACAACTCAAAAGGGGATTCTCATGTCTGACTTTGAACGTTTTCTAGGATGACTTTGGCTCTTAGAGGGAGTTTTGCCAACCCAGAAGAGAAAATTTCATTCAAACTCCATGTGTATATGATATATATCATATACATGTGATATATCATATACACATGTATGTACATATATATATGTACATACATATTTATATACAAACTTCCTACATGTATTGTTGTTTTTGTTGCTTCTGATTTTGTAAATAGTTAATAGCATGATTCCTAATGGTTTTGGCTTTTTGGGACAACTTTACTATTAAGACCCACACAGAGAATTTAAGAATATTGATAATGTCCTCATGATAAGACTGTTGTACTCACAAACTCATAGTAGCTGTGACTATCTACATAAAACCTGCACAAGATCAAGCTAGTCAAGATTCCAGCATGGATGAAGGAGGCATACAGGAGGCCACACCACTAGTTGAGTAGTTTCTGGCAACTGATGGCTTCTGGGGGAGGGACAATCATTTTTTGTTTCTTCTGAAGTGCTGTACCTGCTATATCATCCATGCTTTAGTAAATAACCACACATTTATGTGCATATTAGAAGTACTCATTGAACTCATAAGGTTCAAAAATAAAAACAACATGAATTTGGAAAGGGGACAGTGGGATGGTATCTAGGGGACGTTGGAGGAGATGGAGGAGATGAGTAGGAGTGGCAATTATCACAATACACTATATACATTTATGAAGTCCTCAAAGGATAAATAAAAATGTATCTTAAAACACATGTCTATGATTTCCATGTAACTTTCAAAAGTGTACATGAATGTTATTTAGATGTACCCTCAGCACAGACATTTCTGATTCTTGAAAATGATGGCATAGCATTGAACATGAATCAGGGAAGGAGAGTATAGTGGACTAGACTGAAAAAATGGGAAGAAGTGTTCTGTTTATTCATCACCACTTTCTTGAAGGAGACCAATGGGTGCTAGCACGTGATCTTGGAGCACTCAACTCATTAATTTTGGTTGGAGGAAACTTAGGAACTCTGGAAAAACTCCATGTAGACATAAGTGCTTCAGAAGATTGGATAGTGCATGAAATTTAACCTAGAATCATGAAAAATAATGGATACTGTCAAAAATAGCCTTGAAACCATTCCCCTTTCGTAGCATGATTGGCTCTGGTCTAGCAAGCTCCTTTCAAGCAAAATGTTAAGGAGTCGTCCTGTCTATCGAGGGCTCTTTGGACTTCGTGCCCAGTACGTGTCAGCATTTAAAGCCAGAAATAGGTTGGAGGTACATTAAAAAAGAGATAGAAAATACTTAAAATATTATAAATTAATAACATAGTTGAACAGTAGCAAACTACAGAATTTGGAATCCACTATTACAATCTGGTTATTTCCATTTATACTTGCCTAAGGTGTACATTTAGATTTTATAAGTACCCAACTTGTAATAATTTTAAGGATTTTCCTCAGTTATTAAAGCTTGATAAGGTATAATATATATCATTCATATTCTCTTATTTTTTAAAATGAGGGTGCTGTTTCTAATAAAAGATCCATATGCTTACATTAAAAATAAATTTACATTTTCTGATGCTTTGATTTCTCTGGTCAAAAATTTGAAGTTCACACATAAAAGAGCTCATTAGTTTGCAACCCCACTTCTCCTTTAAACCAGAATCTTTGTTAGAGTGATTAGCCCCAATTTTACAGAATATGCAACTTAATGACACCTTTCTCTTTTAATTCTTCTGGACTGGTTTCTTTTTCTCTTCTTATTCTTTTGCTATATAAAGTATTTTAGCCACCATTTGCTTGAACGATTTTTGACTCCTTCCATTTTCCTAGACTGAATGTGTCTATAAACATAGCCTTCAATAAAAATGACTACAGTTCAAATTAGAATTACGTCAAGCAATATTTTAAGAGTCATTTAAAGATTTAACAATTTGGATTTCACATTGAACACTTTCTAGGTTTCAGATGCATGGCTAAATGGTATGAATGTATCCCAGTGAGATGGCAAAAGTTTAGCTGAGTAACGGATGCTTGGATCCACAAGGCATTCTGATGACAATGTGAATTTTATCTGCATGCCTGGCCTTGAGCACTCACAGCCTGTCTCTCTTATATAAATAAAATAAGTCTACCATTACCAAGTGTCAATCTGGGGCCTCTCATGAATAATAGATTGTGTACTTGCAGAGGTCAAATGGGTAAAGTATGTTGCTTTATTTTTAACAAAGTTATAACTGTAAAACCACTAATAAGACTCATAATCATACAAGTTAATGCAGTGCTGACCATAATACAATCTTATGTTTATAGTTGATTATACTTATAATGTCTTACTGTATATCTTTGATTCCATGTATAGCTACTATGGTAACAGGAAACTAAAAATACCAACAATATCAAGGACCTATATTGGAGAATTAGATTTTTTTTTTAAGTTCAATTTTTCAAATTTGTTAATGGATTCTGTCATAGGCTGAAAATATCAGAATCTAATGGCTGTAGTCACAGATGTTTCTGGAAGACAGATACCCAAGAATCCACAGCTTTGATAAGCCTGTTGATTTGCAAATTTTCCATCTTGACTTGTTATTCAGACCCCAAAGCTTTTAGCTATGAAATTAATCAAAAGAGGAAAAAAATAAAACGAAAACAACAAATCTGGTGTGCATGCATTTGCTATGGGACACACAAGGCTTCCCACTCTGTTCAGTTTTTTTGCTCCTTTGGAATATGTTTCTTAACTAATGGTTGAGGGTCATACTCCAGTAATAACAAAAATGCAATGAACAACCAAAACAAGGAGTTTTCATTTCTTAAGTCCTTCTTTTGTCTAGTTGCTTTCGTTGAGAAAGCAAAAGGCCATATGGCATTGTGGCTAAAGGTTCTGATTGGTCTTATGATCTCATGGTTGTCATTTAGTCTGTTTCTCTGCAATTTGGGCACTGTCAGTACACACGGTTGTAAGCTGTTCAGATAACGACTGGCTCATGCTCAGTGCTTAGTAAATATAATTTCTTGTGATGTTATAATTTTGAATTCTCACAGTAACATTGTAGGTAGATGTTATTACAGAGAAGGATTGGGAGACCTATGTATAACCATAGCAGGCCTGTAGCTCAGGCCCTTCTTAGCAGACATCTGAGAACACCCACCAGTTGCTCTTGCACCACATGAAATTAAAGCTGGTAGAACATCAATGCCTTATATTCTTTTGAGTGCCTCTGTTTCCCTTAACCCTTGTGTTTATGCCTGGATTAAAATATCTTAATTAAGCTCTAACTCTCTGTCATAAGAAAAAGGAAAGAAAACAGGATCTTACCTGCATAATTTCCCAGATAAACACATAGGCAACTTAGTAGAAAAAATAATAACTGTTTATTGAGTCACTGTTCCCCTTGTTTTCTTTCTGTACATAAATGTCAGTTTATCCTAACATAAAAATGTTAGTAGTTGAATCAAAAACTTACAATGTGTTGAGCATTTTTCTAAAAGTTTGTGTATATTAATTATTGAATCTTTTCCAGACTCCTTACCCCCACTACATTTAAATAACTAAGTAGAATCAAGTTCTTACATGTGAAGATTCAATTGGAAAAAGAATCTTCAGATTGCATGCAATTCCAATCAATATACCAACCTAGTAGCTACCACAATGAAACTTGATAGGATGCTTTTAACATTTATCAAAAGCAGAAATGTTTAAATGACATTTAAAGAAAAAAATCATTGTGAGTTTGTTGTGGTGACAATCCAAATAGGGAAGTCCTGCCTTGAGCACAGAATGAAGGACAACCTTGACAGAGCACAGAGTTCAGAAGTAAACGTATATGAGTTGGATGGAGTACTATGATGTGATCAAGTTAGCATTTCAAGTGACTGTCATGCAGATGAAGGGCATAGTAAAAAAAAATCTTCAATGGGATGCCTTGGGTAAACAGCATAATACTGAATGAATGTATTCTCATTTGCATGACACAAGAATGTATTCCTCAATAATTAAGAACACTAAAGATAAAAACACAAAGTCATAAAGTTATTACATGAAAAGTTGAGATTTTTATACAACTTTTAAATAAAAAATTTCGTGATTTTAAGTGTGTATGTGTGTGTGTGTGTGTGTGTGTGTGTGTGTGTGTGTATTTACAACAAAGTAACCATTAACAATACTTGCACAGGGTATAAAATTTAGACATTCCTAAAGTTTACAGTAAACTAAATGAGCTTGAGTCTAACATAGGTCCTTGGATTTTCACTTGGAGAAGGAATTTTCTAGACCCACAATATGTAAGATGAAGTCATAGCCATCTAGTTTAATCACAGTTCTAGAAAGCTCCGGTCTGTGTAGTTACTTGTGATTTGAAGTGATTACTTAGTGATCTTCCATTTCTGACCTAAGAAAACTCTGTATTATTTCATGTATTTCATGTATTATTTCACGTATTTCATGTATTTCATAGTAAGGACGATCCACCATCTATCTCTCATCTTGAAAAAGATGATATTGTGGAATATAGTATTCTTAGCAGACAACTTAATGGCTAATTAGCACTTTGAAAGTGGCATCTCATCATTCCCTGAGCTTCCACGACTGGATGAAATGATCAATGTCAATCCTACTGAAGCTCTCTTAAATGGGAGATGTCACTTCTTACTGCATTCAAGATTCTTTGTCTGTCCACATTTTGACTATTTGTAATCTATCTGCAATATTTTTCTTTGCATTTATCTTTCTCAAAGTGTATTGAAATTAGATATGTAGAAACACTGAAAAATTCATTTTGTCATTTTTCCAACTATTCTTTGTATTTTGCCTTCATCTTTCTTCTTTGGGATTCATATTATGAATATGTACATTTAATGGAATTTCACAAGTCTCTTAAGTTTCTATTCATTTTTGCTCATTTCTGTTTTTCTTTTATTTATCTTAGTTTTCTTTCTTTCTTCCTTTCTTTTTCTCTCTCTTTTTTGCTCTTTCTTTGTTTCTTTGTTTCTTTGTTCCTTTGTTTGTTTGTTTGTTTCTTTCTTTCTTTTTGAGAAAGTGTTTCTCCATTGTAACTCTGACTGTAGACCACGCTGGCCTCAGACTCACAGACATCTGCCTGCCCCTGCCTCGCAAGTGCTGGGATTAAAGGCATGTGCCACCACCCCCCAGCTTCTTCTCTTTTTAAGTTTGAATGATTTCATCTACTCTTCACAGAGTTACATTTTTTTTTTGTTTTGTGTGTGTGTGATTGTTTTAAATCTAAATCGTCAAATTTGCTGTTGTCAATATCTTGTGAATTTTTAATATTGGTTATTATTTTCAGATCTAGAATTATTGTTAGAATATTATTTTAAAATATTTTTGATTGAAAATGAATTTAATGAATTGCTCATGATAATCTGGCTCAGTACTATACTTCTAACCAGTACCAGTGTACACTGACCAAATCTGATCTCCTTTTGTTAACTGTGAATATCCCATACACCTTTCCTAACCACTAGAAATCACTGATTCACACTCCGATAGGGCAACATTTTACTAAAATCTGAAAGAGAATGTATGGTACGTGTCTTTCTGAATATGAATTAGTATGACGTCCTCTACTTTCTCCATTTTTATAAGTGATACGATTTCATTACACATTATTGATAAATAATATTCTCGGCATAAATAGATATATGTTTGTATGCATATGATACATGTTTGTTACTCCCCCATGTGTTGATTGACACTTAGACTGTGTTCTCAGCCTTTGTAAGTAATGATGCATTGCATATTAGAACACAAGTATGTTTTGACTAATGGTTTTGTTTTCTTTGGCTAAATAACCATGGTAGGGTTTATGGATCATATAAAAATACTGCAGTTAGTTTTGTGAAGAAAAAAAAGTATAAGAATTTTACTGAGATTTTTTTCAAAAGTAAAAATGTGACTCATTGACTTTCTGAAGTGCATATTTTCAGAAATGACCTTTCTTCCAGTTGAAATGGTTAATCAACGTAAAATAAATAAATAAATAAATAAATATTTACAATTTGGTTCTGCCTACATTTCAATGTTGCAAGTTATTTATAACTGTTGACTTCATGCTGGCATTGTTGGAAACATATTTCATACTAGGCTTGGAATAAATAATAAAAATTATAACTGAATAAATCTGCACTGAGAATTTTCCGTAAGAATATACTTCTTCAGAACATATAGTTGCTCATAGACACTGGGCAAGGTAGTACATAGCTTTATGTTTCGTATAATAGAAGCTGGATCCAGTGAACATATTTGTCTAAGTTTGGCTGTTCAATGTTGAATTTTGGTTACCCAGTTTTGCCAGCACCATGTATGGAAGAGGCTATCTCCTCTCCATTCTATTGTTATGGTGCCTTTGCTGACAAACAATTGGCTGTGTGAGATCTTCCTTGGATTCCTGTCCTATTTATGCATTTGATTTCTATGTTTTAATGCTGCCTATTGTTTTGGTTAGTGTCAGGCACAGGGATTCTGTTTGGTTTTATATAATGACTGTTAGGGCCTTTTTCATTTTCTCCTTGATGTTCTCCATGTATGTGCACACTATCTTCCTCTTCCTCTGCATCTGCTTATGGTCCCTCTTTGTTTCATTGCACGTATTTGGTATTTGAGATACTTGATTCGAGATAGAGGGATTTTTTCGGGCTATTCCAGGACTAGGGCTGTGGCTGCTATCTACTGATGCTAACTGCTAGCTTTTAATTACTCAAATCTTAGTAGAATGGAGATGATGGATTAAAAAATAAACAACATGAAGTTCAAAGCAGGTTAAAAAAAAAAGACTGTTCTCAAAGAAGGAAAGCAGGTTCCTTACAACAGTTACATAACAGTGGGCTTAAGTTAGAAAATTCTAGGATCCTTTGAGGACTTACTGAAGGTTGGGAGATTAATAAGCTCAGCAAATGTTTCACTAAGACCTTGTAATATCAGACTAAAAACACTCTTTTTTCTTATAATAACTAGATTGGCAGATAGAGTGAATTCCCTTTTGGGATTCTGGGAGACTAGATAGAATGAGTGCTGTGTGCTGTGGATTATAACTTTAGAGAGATAAAGGTTGCAGAGAAAATCTGTAAAGTATTATGAAGAGAAAGTCATGCACTCCTGTCATGTGTACATTAGCTCAGGACACACTTCTTTTTTTTTTTTTTTTTTTTTTTTTTTTTTTAGAAAAAGGAATTTGGAAGCATAAAAATTTTGGTTAGAAAGAGAAGGAAGTCAATGAAAGGTGAGATATCAACTGAAATCTGTCAGGGTGCTTGGCCTGAGCCCTACAGTAAGTTCCTGAAGACTACATTGATCATAATCAGAGCTATCTCTAACCAGAATATGGGAAAGCTTATCTCTACCTCTGGACTGGTTTAATCCCTGGTTGAAACAATGTGGTTAAAATAGGTATGGGTTAAGAATATAAAGATGTGTTTGATATGTGCAACTGCTTTCATTTTATTTCTTGTCTTGCTTCACTTTGATTCTTTTTCTTGATTACAAAAATCTCATGATTTGATTATTTGTAGGAAGTTAGACTTTCCTCCTTGACCCATGCTAGAAGAAGGGTTTATAGGAAAGGTAACGATGTGACACATTGTCTTTGAAGACATGAAGAAGACTATTCTAAACTGCATCAGGAAAAAAAGATAAAAGCTGAGATGATTCTTGGCAAATGTGTACGTTTATAAAAATTATAGCATGAAATACATATAATATTGGTGTAGAATGCCTTAAAACTCAGAATGTAAATACAACCCAATTGTTGGTTTTCCTAATACAACTTTGATCTCTTTCTTACATTATTAAAGAAAGAATTAAAGATATTTCAGAAAGAGTTGACAAACTAGAATAGATGGATGAAGAGCATGGACTGTAAAACACAGAAAAGAATAGACATAATGAGAACATAATAGGGTCTGTCTGTTGGTCTACACTACCGTTTATTTATCTCAAAAAAGTAAATGAATGAAATATAGAATGATATATGAAATGTGACACTAGCTATGTAAATTATAAAATAATCAGTCAACTATATGTTTTTACAACTACTGAGATATTGTTTTCAAATATACCAATATAGGGAACAAAGTCTTGCTAAAATGCAACCTGGGTTAAATCTCTGATAACTTTAACAAGCTGATCTGATACCCATTGGGGAAATTGGCTTTAATAAGATACTCAGTATTTGTTGAACTGAACTAGAATACATATAGTCTTCATATCTAATTAATGTAAACACTGAGATGACCTTGGCAAAGCTAAATATAATCACCTATACTTGGGTTCTTAGATTCCTTGCTACCTCAACCCTGAAACCTTGAAAATGACCAAGTACAGAGGTAGACAAGAGTGTTCATTAACTATCACATAAGTGAGTGAAAAGCATGTGTAATCTGCCCAAAATGAAATAAATCTGTGAATCATTGATTACACATTGTGAAATATACTCTTCTGTTCATTCAGCTTGTCAGATGAAATCTGGGTATCTTGCAGCAGTTGAAATGGAACATATACTCTGCAAATAGTGTTTAGGGTGTCTTTGTGACTTTGATAAATGGAATTACTTAGGTGAATATTTGTAAAACCTAGATGGATCCTTTACTCAGGATATGTATTAAAGGTAACAAGATTCCACTCATCCCTGAACCTATTCTCAACACTTTCCTCTTCAAATTTTCTCTTTGACTTCTACCTCACAGAGCTTAGCCTTTGCTACAGTTGCAACAACTAGCTGGATCCTTTCCATGACATCCATCTGAGTTCAGTGCTTTCTTCCCCCTGGTCCTCACCCCCTTTTCAGCTATATATGAATATTCAGTTCTTGGAGGGAGCTAAGATTTCTTCAGCCTCAGGGACAGTGCAGTTTTTGTTTTGTTTTGCTTTGTTTTTGCTACTCATTATGTTTTTGCTCCAAGAACCCAGAATCTGTTCTTCTCATTACCTTATGGTGACTGTCCAAAAGTCACAGAATGGGAGAGGACTTTCCTGATTATCTTATACAGAGCTATCACACTCCATGTCCACCAATGTTTGTAATCATCGAACTGGTATCTCGCTTCATTTTCTTGGTGGGCTTTTATTACCATCTGGCCTGCTTTAGTTGTTAAACAGCATTTCCTACTGCCTTTTTCTTTAACTGGTTGTGAGTATCCTGAAGAAAAGTGTGTTATCTCCCTTGTTCACTGATGTATCCCATCACCTTCCAAGCATCACTAGCATGTGGTAGTGAGGACTTCTGAATAATTGAATAATTGAATCTATCTGAATATGCACAAAGCATGGCACTTTCTATGGAGTTAAATTGGCAGGGAACACACACATGGAGAAATACAGTGGCATATAAAATGTAACTTTGACTATGGCTATAAAGTCATATGGAGGGCATGAAGCAGCAGAAAGGGAAGCAAGAAAGTGAGTTGTAAAGAATTGGTGCGCTATCTCTGTTAGATGCTTTAAGAACTCAAAGAGTGAGAAGTCATTCTGAGAAAAGGACATTCAAAAACAGTAAGAGCATGAGCAAAGGCCTTGTACCAGTGGTTCTCATCTTCCTAATGCTATGAGCCTTTAATACAGTTCCTCATGTGGTGAATCACAACCATAAAATTATTTTCATTGCTACTTCATAACTGTAACTTTCTAGTTATTAATCATAATGCAAATACCTAGTATGCAGATAGTCTTAGGCGACCCTTGTGAAAGGGTCATTCAACCTCCAAAGAGGTTGCAACTCACAGGTTGAGAATCTCTCCCCTAGAATATGGATCTGGTAGCAAGTTATTCAGCCTAAGCGAGAATTATATACAAGGTTATAAGATGTAAGCACTGAGTAGATAATGAAAATCGTTGGTTGTCATGCTTAGATGTTCAGAATCACTCTGCCTCAAGGCAATAGATATGTCCAAAGGAATCATAAGGAGGTAAGTGATGAGTTCAGAGTTCTCTGTGATGGAGAGTAAGTTGGCTTCCCAACAAAAAATTTGTACTACTGCCACAGAGAGAAGATAGACCTAGCATCATACAAAGAAAATTTTGATGTAAAATGATGACTAAAGCATTTAGTTCTGATCCTATGAGTTTGGGGTGATTTTTGACCTGCAGAAAGAGATGGACAATAGATAGCAATGAATGCAGGCATGCCCATTCAAAACTTCAGTGCAACAGTGGCTGGAATTGACCTAGAAAGTTCTGCAGTGAGAAAGCCAGGCAAAGGAGCAAAGCCTGAAAGGACTCAGAGTTTTACCTAGTGAAGGTAAGAATCACAAAGGTTTGTGATCACCTGACAATTGCTAAACTGTGGGAAGGGAATCTCGATTATTTGCAAAGTCTTCAATGGGTGTGATAAAAATAACAAAAAGCCTTCAATGCATTTGATATCAGTCATTTGCATATTATTTAAGAATATTCTACATAGAAAATTATCACAAGCTGAAGAGCCTGAAACAATAGCAGGCATTAATTATCTCACAATGTCTGGGGTCACAGTCAGTTGAAGTGTAGCTGAATGGTTCTGACTTGTTAATTCTGACAAACTTACAGTCAAGTTCTTGGCCAAAACTATAGTTATCTGAAGACTTGACTAAGTTGGAATGACCCATCTCCAAAGTGGCCAGCTCACATGATTGGCTCAGAGCTGCTGGTTGCTGAAGGAGGCTGTATTGTCTCTCCAGAATTGGTTCCTTATAAAGGATACTCTCTGTGGGGCTGTTAGAGTATTCGCATTAAAGGAGCTGACTTTCCCAATAACTTAAGATCCAGGACATAGCAAAAGGACAAGCTACATCTGGAAAGTCACACTCTGTCACATCTCAGTGTCTTCTTAGTTATGTTGGCAAGTCCTACACAATGTCTGCAGGTATACACTTCAATTTTATGTAAGAAAATGGCTAGTAGGTAGAGAATATCCCTGCAGCCCTCTTGGATGCTAACTCTCATGATGCATTTGTCACAAGACAGAGAACACTGAAACTGAGATTGAAACAGGGTTGAAACTGAGGAAGGAAGAAGGAGGAATTCTAGAACATGAGATGAGACTAGGCAAGCTTCCACCAATGGTCACAGTTATCTTATGAGGATTTATGCTGACTCTGAAACAATGAGAAAAAGAGAGAAACTTAGTGAGTTGAAAACACCAAAACAGTTTTCATTTACACAGTAAAAATATTTGATAAGTTGTTAGAGGGTTACATTTATTAATTGAGCCTGGAGGTGAGGGCAAACCAGAGCAATCCCCCAAGATGAAATGATTGGCAGCCTGCCCTGGAGAAGGAGCAAGAATTTAAACACTGAGAATTGTTTAATTAGTCTAACTTCATTCAAGACCTCTCAGCCTAATTTTCATTGTTTGTATTACATTCCGTAACATCTTTCAGTATCAGCCCATCTTTTTGCAATATCAAGCCCCAAGACTCCAAAACACTGTTTTAAGATAACCTACTAGGCATTTCATTCTCTAAAGAAACCAATTATATATGAAATTAATAATTAAAAATTATAAATAGAAATAACAAGAAAACATGCATGCTCCATGTCCTGCGGGTAGATTTTTTTGCATGGTGTGTAGGGAATTAGGTGAAAAATAAAATCCATTTATGTTAATGGGCATTGCATGTCTAATTTCTCATGTTCCACACTGCTAGGTTCCCCCTTGTGTCTTTGTCAGATCATGGGGCTGTTGGAGGGGGAAAGAAAAGTGAATGATTTATTTGATGGTCTGTCAATCATAACAGCAATCAGGGAAATTCCAAAGCTGTTTTTAACCTCTATAGAAACAGTTAGTCAGACCATATGCTTTTTCTCCCTGCCAGATGCTGCCATTCGTCAATTTCCTATTAAGAAAATGGGATTCTGAAAAAACCACTGAGGATTTTTTTCTTTTCTTTTTTCTCATTTGTAATAGTCCACAGAAATCAGATTGAAAGCATACTTCGCAGCGTCTAGGAAATAATTTCTGACACCTGTTAATCTCCATATTAATTTTCACTGACCTCTGCTGAGGTCTCTTCTGTGAGGTCAGAACATCATTGAGAAACATTGTCCTAAAATTGTCTTTACCATGACTCTAAGCCTAGAAGTTAGATATATTTGCTTGTGGTGCTGCAATTTATAGAAAAGGTAGAAATGAAATAGCTGTTTAAAGAATCTAATGAATTTACTCCTCAGTGAGGAAAGAGAGATAATACAGGGTTTGAGGATTAAAGTAAACAGCATGGACTGAATGCTGATTACCTAAACATAAAGAAACAAAACCCCAAAATGTGTGTTTTCCCCTCCATCAAGTAGAAGGATGATTTTATTTAAGTGGAAGAAATCCTTAATTGCTGTGAAATCCTCTGTATATATCTGCCTCTTGTCTGTTTATTGTCAAGGATGAAAATACCCAAAAAACCTAAAAGCTCCTTGTCTTGGGGACAATAAAATCCTTTCACCTCTCATGTAGCATCAGCGTGTCTTTAGGGCTTGGCTCAAAGCTCTAACAGCACTCATATCTTGGTTTTTAAATTTGAACGCTCTAGGTAGCTGGAATACATTGACACTTGCCATCATTTCCAATGCACGTTTTCTTGAAATACTCTTGTGATAACACCACCGGCTTCAAATGTTTGCTTTGCATTCTGTGTCCACGTAGCCAACCAAGTCACACAGAAAGCTCGAGGAAGAGAAAAGATGTTTGTATGACTTTCGATAGGCAGCAGCATTTTGTATCAACTTATTAATAGGAACTGGACCTGACAATCCCAGCAAATAGCTTAAGAGAGGAATGTTCTGAAACCCAGGACAAGTTTCCTGTAATAGCTAGGCAACAATCAAAATTCTGAACTTTCTCTGGCTGCCAGCCAGCAGGAAACATGCAGGGTGTGCTTATTGTTTAGGATTTTGGTAGGAAGCTGCTCAGGGGGAAAAAAAATCCTCTCTAACCTTACAGCTGTCAGATTTTCTTGTATCCACTGCTGCCCAACATTCTAAAGTCTAATTTTTTCCTTAAAGGTCACCAATGAGCTATAATATAGTTTTTAACATTTTAATTTTCCCTTTTCTTCCCCTGCTGTTTTTTTTTTTTTTGCCTTCCCCTGCTGGGACTGCTCCACTCACGAAGGTCAGGGGGATGATAATGCTGAGATGGCTCTGCCTTTTTATTCATAGAGCAGGTAGAGAGTACACACCATCATAAACGGGTACCTCCATCACAGGGCCAGGCTATTGACCCCTGCCCTGAGATAAAGATTGTACCTTCTCCTGGGGATAACAAATGACTCATTTTGCAGGTAGGCAGAGCCTGGAAGAGTGCTTAGCCAGACTCTGCCATCTCGCCCTGAACAATCACGTGATAGTTTTCTCATATGAATAGAGTATGTGTGGGGGCATGGGCTGAATTCTGTTTATTCAGGAATTTGTTTTTGACCACAGCCATCCTAGAGTTGAGATGATTAGTTCTTTATCTGCTAATACAGGGTTTGGTTTAGCTGTTGGCTAGAAACACATTTTCATTCTGGGAAAACATTGCTGTCATTTTTTGGGCACCAAAACAAATTTCTGATGTTCAGACATTATTAAAAACAAAGCCCCTAAATCCAAATTTAAAGTCACTGTGGACTGACCTCTAAACTGCCCACCAAAGTTTCAGCCCTGTGAGGTAACCCAGAAGGAAGGACACAGTTTACTAAGTCTAGGGCTCAGTCAAGTTTCCTCCTTCCTCAAATCAAGGTTTCATTTAGAGCATCATTAAAATAAGGACAGAAATGAACACAAAGAGGTCCAGCTGATGGCTAAGACCTCAAGGGAGGCTTAAGAAAACAGTCCTGTATGTAGTCCACTGTGGGTAAGAGGCAATGCAGCCAGCCACCCACAACAGTGTTCTTTTCTCTGGAGCCAACATTCTTTAAGACTCCATGTTTACAGATGGTGTTATGGTCGCATAAAGGCTAAGTCTACTACATAAAATGCTAAAAGCAATTACCCCCTTAAAATAGGATACAGCTTATGTGCCTTAAATACTTGCACCTTGCAGAGACCTCTGAAAAACCACTGGTAGGGCATGTTCTCAAATGACACAAGTTAAAGGATCTGCCCCCTGCTCTGTGCAACAGGGAGGTGGTGGTTCTGTTTAAGAGGTGATGCTTAGCAGAAAGTTGTAGAGATAGACCCTCAAAGCAAATTATGAGATCTTGTTCTCTTCCTTTGCTTCTGTTTCATCCCTGGTCTTGAGATGAATTAGCTACCTTCTCTAGTCACTCCCCATCACCCCATCCTCCACGATTTATCAGCACAACTCAAAGCAGTGCAGCAGGTCAGTCCTGGATTAAAACGGTCAAAACTCTAAACCAAGACTGACCTTCTCTCTAAAAATTGATTATCTCATATATTCTATTACAGTAATAGAAAATATACTAGCACACACTGATTTTAAAGATCAGCTTGAAATAAACTGAAGTCATCTGCACAGAGGGGAATCTCTAAGACCATGCCTGAGCCTCAGAGTTTAGGAATAACTCTCTTGCCCTTTTATAACCTGTGCTATGTCTGAATTATTTTTCTGAGGCCCCAATAACATTAAATCTTCAACTCATAACCTTCTATGTAGGTCACATTAAATATGATTTTACCTAATCTTTCTCACCAGATATGTGTCACCAATCATTTATTTAATTAAAAATTCATCTGATATTCCCTAGAACTCACCCCTATAATCAAAGATAAAATTTTGTCGGTTTCTGCTACGGTATCCAAGTCCTCAGATCCTTGCATCTCAGTGCCTTCAGTCAAGCACTGTGCTTATTCTCAGGTATATCCAACAAGCCCTGTCATTAGCCTGGACTATTCCCTCAAATTCCAGAGCTGTTGTCTCAAACTGTCCAAAACTGTGTGAGAGAATTAAAAAAGAATGTATATTTGGTCACTCTTGAGGTTAGAAGTCCGAAGCCAAGATGTGGCAGAAGATCTCCTCCTTCTGCAGGCAGCAGGGAAGAATGCTTGTTTTCTTGTTCTAGCCTCTTAGTAATCACAGGCAGTCTTAGGTACAGCCATTCCATCAATCATTATATTTCCATCTGCGTACTTTTGTCTCACATGTCTCTATATCTCTTGTTTTTTTTCTCTTCTTTCAATTAATAACAAAATCCACTGGATACATAACCCACCATAACACAGCATTGTTTCACTTTAACAAGGAGACCTGCAAAGAGCCTACTTCAGATTGAAAAGGTTGCATTGTGGGGTTCTGCATAGGCTTCGACTTGGACTGTTACAACTTTCTATAGTATTGTAATGTCTTTTTTTTTTTTCACCTCAAAGATATTGACAATCACTTGTGTAATGAGAAGAATAGGAGGATTCATGGCTGACCTTTCACTGTTAGTGGTATTTTGATGAGAGAATTGTAGAAACCACAATAAAGGCACATGGAATAAGTAATATGAAAGTAAGACAGACAGCCACTGAGAAAAGAGGCTTCTGAATTTCACTTTGTACAGTCCTTATATTTTCCCAACCAAAGATTTGTCTGCAGTATACATCTGTATCCTGCATATATACAACCTTCTTTGGATTCCAAACCACAGAGAAATATGTCAAACAGGATCTGGGAGGCTACTCTAAAGCTATGATGCCTCTGTTAGATTTGATGCAGATAATGTAAATGTAGGTACCCTTTTGGGCTCTGGAGGCAGAGTTTAGCTTGGATTGGAAATAGAGCCTCGCACATGATAGACAAGTGCTCCACAACTGAGTTTGATGCCCAGCTATAGACATGAAGGCTTCTGAAACAGCTTTAAATTTTAATTTTCCAATTACAGAATCACAGAATTCATATTTACCCATCGAGTCTCTTTTGACATCAGGATGATTTCATTTAGAAAATTTCTATCAGTTTCATATGACAACAGTAGCATTAGTCTCAGCATGCTTGCCATGTAGTAAAATTTCAATAAGGACTTCTTAGATTAATAAACTACTCTAAGAAATTGCTCTGATTCTTTGAACCCTTAACAGTTTCTGAAATCCTCATTTTTTTTATATAGTTTCATCTTCTTTTCTTGATATCTGAGTCTCTTTTATTCTCATCTATCCATCACCCCACTCTGACCATCTGTTACTCTGCTGCTCAAACCAAAAGTGAATGAAGCACTTTAAATGTGAAGAGATCCTTTCTCCAGAGAACTTGAACCAATGCATAGAAAACAATCTACCAGTATCAATGTCCTAAAAGTATCATTCAGTATTTAAATTATATTACCATTTCTCATTGGTCCTGACTCTTTCTGTGTCCCCTTTCCAAATAGATTATACGAAAAATAAACTGGACACAGTGGCTTTCCAAATGCGTCTTCATCAGTACCAACTCCTGCCATGGACATTTTACTTGTCTTTAATCTATGAACAATGTTTCTTCCCCATCTTTCAAGACAGAGATCAAGTTCCCATACCATTTCATTTATCCCATTTAATAGTTGTTGTGCTATTAGATAAGTATCTTCACATGGTAACTTCAACTTACAGCATCCTATCTCTATCCTGGCTCCCTCTATACTAATCTAAATACAAATCAACAAACATTAGCTGAGAATTCATCCTTGTATCTTTTGTTACTTAAGGAACAATTTACAAGTGCAGTCACTACAACATTATATAGGTTTTATTTATTTGTTCTGGAGCCATGTGGAGATAGATAAGTGACTTAAGAAGTTCCAGTAACGTTAAGATCATTTGGCGACCCAGGTGACTACTCCACTTCCTCCATTGGTTGTTTGCTATAGAATGAGACCATGTGATTGTCTTCTTATCAACCTTTTGGAAGGAGACAAGGAGGAGTGAGGACATTGAAATTACTTTTAAAATTTGAGTTAGAGGATCCATAAACACTTTTCTAGCAGCTAAGATACATGATTTACCTTTAGGTTTAGGGAAAAATACCATCTACCTGAGATTCTCAGTTTTAAACAGTGAAGGGACAAATAGGATCCAGAAAACAGAGCACTATGTCTCGCCTATTCCTTGCCCTTCAGGACAATGCCAAACTTATCTCAATGCATCAGAAGCTTCCCTGATGACATCAGCAATTATGTACACCCTTCATTTGTTCTTTACTGTACAGCTCATTTAATTACCAATTAAAATGTATATCCTAATACTTAATTCTTAAATGCAATTTTAAAACTAGCCATTGCATACACTTTGCAGAAATTAACACACAGTAGGCACTCAAATTCTTTGTGGTTCAAAAAATGTGTTGGAATAGAATTGAGGCTATTTAACATCCTTGATTGCTTTTTCTAGCACTTACCCTAATGTGTTTAAAACTTGAGCTTCTTCATTAATATTCAAGACAGAGAACTATTATCTTAAAGCAAACTAAACTTTGCTAGCTTCAAAAGAAGAGATAATAAACTACGGAGCCCACTAAGGGCGAGTGTCTTTGAAGTGATATGTAGGAATGGGGAATTAATCACCAGCATTAACTGTTTCTTGGAGGCGTAGAAGCAGTGCCGAGCTTTCAGAAAAGAATCGTTTACTTACAGGGTTGATAGAAAGACTGAGTGAGAAAACTACACAGGCCAGTGGCTCACATAGCCACATCTGGGTACTGAGGTGTAGGAGGGCATACCCCAGAAGAACTGCAGGCTGGAGAGTTGAAGAACCACTGCACAGGAAATGAAGAGTCTGGAGGTTATAGGCCTTCATCAACATGAACAATGAGAGTTGGGTCAAGTAATTAGAGCCTTTTATTTCAGCTAATTCATTTTATTCTCTAACCACTTGGGACCTTTCTGAGTCAGCCTTGCTCAACTTTCTCTATAGTTATACAGAAAGCATGGAACACCATGCTTCCTACTCTTCAAATGAGTGTTTGTATCTGACAACAGCCTACCCTCTGTCTCTGATAAGAAGTGTTTGTGAGATGAGACTGCATCAGAAAAACAATCTGTACGTTTGAAATTGTTTCCTTTTACTCTTTGACCACCAAATGGGGATGTTATCCAAGTAGTTTTGATAGTATCTGTCACTTGATAGATATTAAAACTGTTTGTGCTACCATACCTTCCTCTATGGATTTGATGGATTTCTTGGAACAAAAGAAAATCATCCTAACAAGCAAAAAGGACTATTCTTCCTTGCTTTGTCATGTCTTTCCTTGTCTCCTTCCAAGAGACAGAAGTTAAGAACAAGGAATCTGGAATCAGATTGAAAAGGTTTTGATTGCTGCTTGCCAACAGCTTAGTTATGGGACTCTGGGCAAGTCACTACCCACTTTGGCTTCATCTATGAATGTAGAATAGTAATAGCATGTACTTTCAAAGTATTATTGGAAAATCAGTTATTATCATTTCATAGGAATGCATAAATTTGTACTTGTCTTCATAGGTTCCCTGTAAAAAATATTTTATTATTTTTAGATGAGTGTCTGTCTGTGTATGGGCCCTCACAGGACAGAAAAGGACTTCAGATCTCTTGGATCTAGAGTCACAGACAGTTTTGGTTTGCCCAGAGGCAGTGCTTGTCACTGAATCCCAATCATCTAAAATAGAGCAAGTACTCCTATCTAATATTTCCTTATGCCACCATCTTTAATTTTTGCCATTCTTTTAGCCTTCCTTGTAGCACTGGGCTCCCATTGAGATCCCCAAACCGCTCTGAACCAGTGTGTCTCATCAATCATGAATGAACACAGGATTTTCTGTTGATTTCCTATTTGTTAGTTAGAATAAGTTGTAAAAAAGTCTCCATCTAGTTCGGAGTCTACAACAGGATCTGGTTTGATGTTTTCCTCTCCTTCAAAGACTTGGCTCCACATCTGTACTGGATTTCCTCCTATATTTTAAACATAACACTTATTTTCACTAGATAGCTCTGTCTGAAACCCTCTGATCTCTTCCTCCCATGTCTGGTTTCTTCAAACTATTTGACTTGTGTTAAGATAGTCTTTTTCAGACTATACTTCTGGCCCATTACCTTCTTTAATTTCTCTCCAAGCCCATATACCTATCTTAAATTATCTTCTCAACTTGTTACTGTTTTTGTTTTTTGTCTCCTTCATGTGGCAGAGAAGCAAAGCTTTTGTCTGTCCAGTCCTTTGTTTCCACACTTGGTGGGGGGGGTACTTAGAGCATAGTAGCTCCCTGGGATTTATTCAGAGGAGGACTCCACAAAGAAATAGAAAAGCATTTCATCCACTTGTACAAGGATTTAATTTAAAAGCATTTGCAGTGGTGTCAGACATCAGCAAGTACCTAAGACATTCTAGTAACTTATGTTGTTCTGAACCATAAGTCAATATAGCCCATGCTACCCAGTCAGTCATCAGCATGGGAACTTTACGTTTCTCTCCAGTGCTCTTTGTGCTCCTCCTGATCCAGCAGTCCTTCTCTGATCTTAAGAACCCTGGTAATTAAATTCAGCTTAAAATATTTCAATATATAGGCCTTAAGTAGTAGTTGTACTTACCACTGCTTGTTAAATCAGTTGTGGTAGGGGACAAGTGGCACCTATGACAATAACTACTATTGGGGTGAGTCATGGTGAGGTAGTTAAGAGAGCAGCTTTAAATTAATTGAGACATAAATTCTAATCTTGGTTTTCTCTATATTTTTTTAAAGTATGGGTTCTAGAAACAATACCAGTCTTCAAAACCACCCCTCTTGGGTTTAATTTGAAAGGGTTAACTTCAAAGCATTCTAGGAGAAACAGCATCAGCAACACACAGTTGATGCCTAATACTTGTGTTTCATATTTGTACCAAATAGTGAGATTCATCTGTTTATCTAAATGTCCAAATTTTGAGGCAAGTATGTTATTCCCATGTTTTTCCAGCTAGCAGTAACAGACAGGGAACAAGGAAATAAAAGAGGACAGGTTTTTATTTGGTGGGAAAATCCTGCAGAAGCAGTCTATTAGAGGAGCCCTCTACCCACATTCAGGCTAGCGTAGTTATGGGGAAAAAGGAAGGAGGTTCCCCTTTTGGTCCAAGTCCAGATGTTTTAGGTGTGACCATAGAACAGTGAGTAGTGTGTAAAAGAATGTCAAGTGACATATACTTACTCCTCTGGCCAGCCATTCTCAGGGTCTGCAATAGTATGGGGTGGGTAGTAAGAAGCTAGGCAAACACATTGTTTTATTTAGTCCTGGAATGTTGATTACCTTGGTTTTGGGAAAATGCTAGAACTTTTCAAATTGGCACTATTATGAATGGCATGGCTGTTGCTATCAATTCTCCCCATAATATGGTTAGAGTGAAGCTAGGTGAAGCTAGAAGGGTCCTTCCTCAGTCAAAGGATAATGCCTACCTGTTCTTACCACCATGCTGGCTAAGAGTCCTTCATCCCAAAGAGACTCAGTGCAAGACAACCTTATGGCTCTCCTGGTTTCTAAATTATGAGAAATAATTATACTCCCTTTTTAAGTAGAGAATTATGCTCCTGATTGTATAGAGAAGATAATAATTGAACAAGCACATACAATTAAATAACCATTTTTTACATCTCCATTGTATACAGTTTACTATAGGCATAGGCTTTACTAAGGAGTGAAATACACTGACTGGAATCAGAAGCTGAGGTCACACCCGACCATATTATGGATAATATAGACGCATTTTTAAACCAGATTGTTCTTGAGGATTAGGGATATGTTGAAACTATATCCATACTGGGAGATATTTACTGAGTTCTGGCCAGGTTTTACTGTATATGTATATTCCCTCTGAGGAGACTTTGACATTTAAGTCACTGTGTCTAAAGATACTTGGGGACAGCCATCTATGGGTAGATTATTCGTAGCAAGTTTGAGGACTTGAGCTTGAACCACAGACATGGTTAAAAGATAGAACCCACTCCCACAAGTTGTCCTGGTCTAACAACTGTAGCACACACAGGTACCCCACCACCACCTCCACCACACACACACACACACACACACACACACACACACACACACAGGCGAATGAATGTCATAATAATTTTGAGAAAAAATAAAGTAGAAGTGCCTTAGTCTGAAGAAGGATGAATGATGACTAGGCCCAATCAGGAAAACTCACCTCCTCCTTGCTCTCTGCAGTCTTACTCTTTTGCATGAGAAAGACAATACCTATCCTAAGGTAATTATTTTTTTTCTCTAGATGCCAAAAGTTGATGAGCTTTTTTCTTTTTTTTCCCCTCAAAAACTCATGGTTAATACAATTAGACACACTTTAAAAGTATAAACTTTTAAAAGATATTCCTATTCAGTATCACCTACATTTCTAAGTATTCTCCAGCTATTCAATTTAAATTTGTCCTTTTTTTTCAGTTGAAGAATCTTTTCTTAGATAGGCAATTAAGGAATGGTGCAGAAGTGGCATTTGAAACCCACTACTTTTTTTTTTTCAATATCCTATTCATCATTCTCTCAGCTGATGTGTGAGGCATTTAAATAATAAAAAATAAAATGGTCTTGATGGTTGTACATGACACCAAGACCTAGCAGAATCTAGAGTTCTGAAAGGTAGCACGCTGTGTCATCAAATGCTGTTTTGCCTTCTCAATGGCATTACTTACATCATGAAAGGATGTTATGCAAAATAATCTGAAAACCCATTCTGCAACTTGGCCTTTGGTTCATACAATATTCATTCATTCATTCATTCATTCATTTTTTACAAAAAAAATATAATTTAGTATAAAAGTCAAGCATTTTAAGACACTGACGTATATCAATGCAGACACACTCCAGTGGAGGCCTGGGGAAACCAAGGAGCACTCAGAGTTGGATTTCACGTGTTTCCTTTAATTGCATGTGCATATATGTGCATAGGTGGGATTTCGGCACTCACAGTTAATATGAAAATGTGCATGTGAAAACTTCAGATTCTAAGTAGGTTTCTTGTCTTGGGCAAGTCTTGGGCATCTATAAAGTTTTTTTCTCTGTTATTTAAATTATACTGTTAGTGCCGATACTTCAAAGGATTTTTAAAGATGAAATAAAAATAGTATTGAGTGATACAAGTGAATTTTTTTAAAAAAAAAAAGAGAATTTGTTATATAACAATTAAAGAAAAAGAGGCCATGATTCTGAGAAGGAGCTAAGGAGGTTACATGGGAAAGTTTGGAGGGAGGAAGAAGGGGAAAAGTGATATGATTATTTTAATTTTTTAAAATTAAAAAAATCTGAGAAATTCATAGCTCATTCAGTTTATCATAATTAACTCTTCTGGAGGAAATGATAAGCATATTTATATTATGATTAAAGATAAAATGAACCATAGAGAGTTTTGGCTGCTATGTATTAGAGAATGGAATGTTGTCATTTGTCTAGGCAAGAGACAGGAGTTAATTTTTTCATTGACACACGATGAAGTTCACTTCCTAAAACTTCTGTGATGTTTGGGTTATTTTTTATTCATAAAGTATCCAACAAGCATACAGCAGGCTCCCAAATCTTCTATAATTTTAATATTTAAGACTTGCTAGCTTTATATTTCTGATGCTGCAATTATACGGATTAGAAAGCATTACACAACTGTGCAGCATCTTCTGTAAGCAAATTTCTATATGAATTTCCATTGTGTGTTTTATCTTATAATCCTGTGGTTCAAAATTACATCAGATACTTCATCTTTGGGAAAGAGATTTTATATTATTAATCTCTCATGTAAATTATGAAATGGACCTTTTTTTTCATTTTCTATTTAAAGCTGCTTTGCTCATTGACTTTTGTACTTTGCAAGTTAACTTCCATACAATTTCATATTTTGTATCACTTGGTGAATCACATTTGTGTTTAGAGTCTCATTGAATGCCATTAAGTGACTATCCCACTGGGAACTGTTATACACCCTATCTGTGGCCTATATTCTTCCTAATGGACTATTGTGCCCCTTTGGCAATTAGACATAATTTGGACTGAAAGCAAGCTTGTCACAAAGTAAGCAAGCATTACTATTAAACTATTCTTTATTCATATCAATATTTCTTTCTGACAACTGTTGACTTGTCTGATACAAGCAGGTCACAATAAGTTTCTTGTTTCTTATGTTATATTGATGCTATGATAAAGCAAATTAAACCCCTGATGCAAATGGAAGAAGGAACAGCAGTGGGAAAACGAAATGCTTTAGATTATTCATAACACTGTGCTAATTTATGTTGTCGTTGTTTTTAAAATCAATCCATGAAATTTTCTTTCTCGAAGATCGCACTTACGTATGTATTTATTTAGGTCATTAACTGGCACTCATTTACACATGATTTAACAGTTGTATGGTTCATGACTAAAGGAAAGGCGGTAATCCTTATGCCCCGGGTACCAGACTAGCTAATTGAAATGCACTACAAGGAAAAGTCAAGTTTATTACCCTTGCCTACAACTTGCAGTGTGACATTTTGCTTTATAGCATTCAGAGTCTTTCACCTCCCAAGAACAATGAACTTCAAAAGCATAATACAAGTGGGAAAATTGCCTTAAAATGTAATTTTAGCAACGATTCTTTGAAAACACTGTTAAATGAGAAAGTTTGGTGAAAAGATGAAACCAATATTCCATTCATCTTCTATCGATTCATATTTAAGGCCAATGTAAAGTTCGGAT